>BLKR01002496.1:0-193214 GCA_011170035.1 Teleogryllus occipitalis
TTAAATAGTGGGGCTCCATCGTATTATAAATACAATCCAGCATCTGCAATGGAAGCAAATAATACCATCATTTATTGGGACGTACCCACAATAACAGATCAAACTGTGGCTTTCAATAGACCAGATATAGTTTTGATTGATGGAAACAAGAAAGAAGCTATGCTTGTTGATATTGCTGTACCATTGACACATAATCGAAAGAAAACTGAGGCCGAGAAAATTACTAATTATGAAGATCTTGCTCTAGAAATAAAACAAATGTGGAAACTACAGAGTGTAACAACATATCCTCTTGTTATTTCGGCTGAAGGTGTAGTAACAAAAAATTTCAGAAATAAATTTTAAAAAATGGATTTACCTCAACGAATCCTAAATTACGGGCAGGAAGCAGTGATCCTGCAAACATGTCACATAGTTCGCAAGTTCTTGGACTAACACAAATGAGTCTCCTATATGGGTCTTAGGGGTCAAATCTCTCTCCTCAGTGACCGAGCTCTTTCCTTATCGTGGCAGGAATGGGCTAATTGAACCCAGCACAAGCTGGTGAGAATCGCAAGAGAGAATAATACAAAACTTTTCCAACAACACAACAACTTTTATTATTGTTTCTATAGCGCGCACACACAACAAAAAAGAAAACTACACGTGCAAACATTAGGAACTTCCAGCTTTCACATGACAATTTATTTGCTGAGTTTGAGTAAAGGAAAGATAGTGTTTACATAACACGTGAAAGAAATATTATTCATGATGAGTTTTGAAGATTGTCTATAATTTAACTAGTGGCGCTAGAACAGCACGTACTCTCTAGCCTTTAGTTATGGTTTTGTAAAACTATTGTTGTATACCAGCTTTATAAACAACCCTTTTCCATTAGCAAAATGATTCGTTAATACGGCGCATTATGGCACGAATCATTACGTCATCGCTATTTCTGCACGAAATATGAGTCATCACTGACATAATAGTCACAGGCCCCATTTATCATCAGTTATGGAGTATAAAGAAGGCAGTGGTACCATGTAAATAGATTCTGTGTTCGCTGTAAAATCAAATATATTGTGAAAAACTTGTACTTTTAAAATCTAATTTATTAACTTATTATCTATATATTTAAAAAAAATAAGGTATTCTGCCATGGCTTCGTTTGGAGCTTCTACTGAACCGATTGTAGTGTTTTTTCCTTTAAATGAAAGAACATGGTCTCTAGATGTGTTATCAGATACTGTTAGTGTTGATTCACCAACATTTACGGTGTAAATTAATTAATTAAATCATTCTTTAATAGTACGCTTATCAATAGTCAATTGTTTTCTTCCAAATCTGATTCATGATGGCGCTGCTAGATGTTTTGTTTTGATTGTTGAGATTTATTTACAATTCGTCAAGTTTTGTTTCAGTGTAATAATTGCATTGTGGCGTTGATAGTTGGCATGTATTTGCTTTTGTGGTGTATTTTGTAGAGAACATTCGGACCGTCGGTTTTGCTCGGTTGTACTTAAGTAGTGAAGTTGTACACAGGTTATGTCGATCGTTGCCCACGCGCCCCAAAAGACGCAAACGTACATTAAGTGGACGCAGGGAAAGAGAAAGTCAGCGTAGAAGTCGTGTGAGTGAGGTCATTTCGTTCTCTGTTGGGTCGTTGTCTATGAAATGCCAGTTTTGTTCTGCTTTGCACTTCCCATGTGAGAGAAATTCTGCAAACGAGTTTACTTTGTATTGCTTAAATGGGAAAATAAGTTTACCTTCGAGCAATATGCCAGAAGAAATCAAAGTTGTTTATAAATGATGACACATCCAAAAACTTTAGAAATAATATTCGTCAGTATAATAGTGCTCTTTCTTTTGTGTCATTTGGTGCCGATGTTGCATTGTCACCTGGTCATGGGGCAAACATGTTCAAAATTTTGGAAACTCTACATCACAAAATATCTTCGTTATACCCTGAAGATCCAAACAACGCAACATATTGTGAACATTAGTCTGGGCACAGTATTTTACATTTATCTCAGATCTCACCGTCAAATTTTGACGGGTTCTCACTAGTTTACTTTAAAATTATATGTTGTTGTTTTCCGGTAATATTTAACAATAATAACAAAGAACATCTAATAATTTTTATGAATATGAATATTAATAGTACAGTTGGATAAATTTGTGAAAGACACTCCAGAAGATGTATTTAATTCCAAAGTGCTCATTTTTTCTTTAGTTTCTGCACTAACCAATATCTTGTTGCAATGTAAATCTTATTATTCACTGATTCTTTAATGTAAGATTCAGGTACATTTGAAGATTGCCATCCTCCGTGACATGTAAGTGCAGTAATATCACTACCGTTATTAGTGAAAAACGTCGCGGATGTCCTCTTAAACGAACACATTTACACATTGCCTTTAATTTTGAATATGTGCACCATAAGGTAGCCGCTTTACACGCTGTGGACTTAATGTTTACAGAATCATGCATCATAACTACCGTTTTATTCTAGCATGTGCATTGTATTAATTTAAACAACATATTCCGACAGATAGAAAAGAACAAAATTTGCATATTTTTCATCCATCCAGTATTCGCTTTCTACTTTTGCAGCTTCTTCCAAAATTTCTTTTGGCAAAGAATTCATAATTTTTGAAACGTAACTTTCAACCTAATTGCCATTTGTAAACAAATTAGTTGCTTAGGTAGCATTCATGACGTCATAACATAAATCTGAGGTTACAACTTAACATTCAAATTGACTTCACCTTCTTAAATTTTTATAATACTGTTATACAAAATAACTCCTAACGTCGTTCGTTAGATACTATTTTCTTGTTCGTGCAAAAAAGGACAACTTTATAAACTAATTGCATAATATACTATTATACTACAATTTCTCTCTGAATTAACACATCCATAATTTTTTTGTAAAACTCTTTTGAAATAGTAGAACATTTAGTGCGAAAATTACATAGTTTCAAACAAGAGATTATTATTCAAACTTTAAATGAAAATATATTTCTGGCATTGAATTCATTGTGTAAGGTGTATTCACGAACATATCCGATGAGTTTTTTAGCCTTACAATATTCTGCGTAAGCAGTTTGCGAGAGAGTAAAGTAATTAAAAGTTAATAAATAATACTATACTGATAGCGTTAGCTAACAAATGCAAATAGATCGAAAAACTATGTAAATAGTAATATTAAACACTACAGTATTGAAATATTCTCCAAATATGCTCGTTTTAACACGAATTATACGTTATTCCCTGTGTGAACACGTCATGATAAATGGTCTACAAGTTTTCACACCTAACAAAATTTCCCCAAATTGTATTTACTAATCGACGAACAAACGATTCGTTTCCATATACATTCAGAATTCAACATGTAAATTGGTTAGAGTCGGGATACCAGAATTTACAAAAACATTCACAGAATACATTTCTCCCCGTAGTACGTCACACTAACGTTTTGGACGTTAAATAAAAATATAAATAAATAAAACCCTCATAACGGTTGCATGTCAATGTGCAACAAAGAGAAGAATTCAACCGAATTTCACATTTCATTATCCTATATTCTTGCCGTTCAACAATGAACTTCTGAAAAATATACCACTGCATTGTTTTCCAAGGCGTGTGTAGTAATATAAAATTAAAATGTTCGTAAAACTTCATGGTACTAAATATTTTCAATTTTTCTTTCATGTAAATTATTAGAAATAATGCTAATATAATTCTAACTCAACCAATTCATCAACCATTCATCAAGAATAACAACAGCTTTCAAACACATCTCAACTTCCGTTCACGAAGCGTAGTAAATTCGGGCTTGTTTGCAACCAAACTATCGCCGAAGATCTGTCTTTCTATGAACACATTTCATTAATTTAAAAAAATTGTTGATTCAAAATTGTAGCCGTAGGAATATTTTTTTAAAAAGTTTTTCGTAAAATCAGACATTTCAACGAACATTGATTTGTTGGTGTTTCCTGGCCCGTCAACTGCTTTGGTCATTGGTCCCGTTAGTATAGTACATGTTTTTTCTCACGAGATGGCGGTGATCTTCCCCCGCTGAATGGCGAGATCCGGCGCCAACCTAGCGTCGGCTACAGGGGTTTCCCCCTAACCAGGACTCTCCCACCAGCGGAGCACCGCCCCAGCCGGGACAAGCTCTAAGCTCCAGACCGGTCACCCGGAATATGTGGTAGTGTAGTGCATGTTAGTATAAGTGTGTGTATGTGTGTAAGGGGAGAGGATAGGACAAGGAAGGGGAAGGACATATTGCGCGCGGTCCGTTTGTTAGGGTAATGCTCCGGCATTCGCCTGGTGTTGATCGGAGAAACCATGGAAAACTACTAATCAGAGCAGCCGGCCGCCAGAATTCTCCTCCAGACAGCGACTGCATTAGATCTAGCTGAAACGCTAGTGTCGAAAATTCTGCCGCCATCAGGACTCGAACCTAGGACCTCCCGGTCAGAGGCGCTGCAGTGACATCAGTTGATGCACTGAGCTGCGGTTCAACGAACATGAGAACTGCATCATTCTCTTAAGCGTCCTTTACTTGACACAAAATTTAAAAAAATACTAAATTTACTTGACACAAAATTTGAAAAATTGAACATTTTTTTTGTACTGTTTTTCATGAATACATTTTATTAATAAAAAATATATCTGTTATTGTTACGCCAAACAATTTTGAATTTTTTCATTTTTCGAAAAATCAAGTTTTTCACCAACATGAGACCTGCACCATTCTCTTAAACATCTTTCAGATTATCCAACGACAAAATTTCAATCAAAATGATAGAGACGTTTTCGAGAAAAATTGTTTCAACAAAATTAAAAATTGCTATATTTCATGCAAAATTACGCGAAAAATACTCAAATTTTCGAAAAATTGTACGTGACCTTATTTTAAAATCTTTAAGGAACAGGGGGAAAATCTTCTATTAAGGGAGAAACATCAATCTTTATTATTTTAGTTGTAGGAAGACGCCGAAATAATTTTCAAGTTTTTGCAATTTTCGAAAAATCAGTTCTCGACAAAAATGACATTTGCACCATTCTCTTAAACGTCTTTTACACTATTCAACACAAATTTAATAAAAATGGAGCAATTATTTTTGAAAAATTTGAAAATGTCCCAGGGGCTTCAAGTTAAGTACCCTCGAAAATTATTATATCGGTTTCAAATTCAAGGGGCTGCGACATCAGCCAAATCGATTAAGGAATATCAATTTTTGAACGGTTTAGCCGCTAGCGTTGTTCATAGACGGACGGACAAACGCTTTGCCGTCAATCGATTTTTGGGCATCAAGGATCCACAAAACATGGATTCTGGTTACACCGCGTGTTAGATGATTTTTTTTTCTAAATTAAGCATATGGACTTATCCATTTTTTCGTTTGCCAGGGCCCTGTAATAAGAGTTTTCTGCCGAAAATTCGCCGTTTTTCGCGCAGCATTACATAAAGGCTCCCACACACCGGCGCGGTAGATCCGAAGCGGGTGCGGCGGGGAAAGTTCCGAGCTAAACGCGCCCGCGGAATTTGCGGGACTGTTCACACCGGAGCGTCAATTATGAGTCAACGTTTGGTGACGGTTGGCAAGGTCGCTCGACCCAGAGGGGAGCTAAGAACTCCCAAACACGGGCGGACTTTCACGAAACTCGAGCTGCAGCGGAAGAAACGTGTCTGACTGCGTTACAAATTTCGCCGCCGATTAAATGCCGCCAATCCGTTGCCGCGACGCTCGCCTGCCGCGCAGATCTGAACGCTCATAAGGCAACACGTGAAGCAAAACGTCCGCTGCGCCCAATCCGCGTCGGTCTTTGGGAGCCTTAACTCTCTCTTCCGCGGTAGTGGTAACGACAAAGTAGAAAGGAATATAGAACAATAATATATCAAATTAACTGAAATTACACAATCAATTGAATTTATAAACTTCCTTGATTTTTATTCCTGGTTTCCAGAAGAATAGTTCTTGATTTTGATCTAACCTTAATCTGCCTACCTACATACATATTTCGAATAGTACTTAGACTCCATAACATTTCATACTTCACATTATCGAATGCTTTGCTACAGTCGATAAACATATATTTCTTCCCATTATGTTCTCCTATAATCTCTTCTTTTTGTTTCATTTCTTTCAGTGAAAATACATTGTCTGAGCAGGACTTTCAATTCCGGAAACGAGTGCTTATCTAATAAGATGCTGTCTATAACATTTTTAATCTATTTGCTAGTATTGTTGCACATATTTTGTATGCTGTGTTCAGTAGGCTTATTCACGTGGAATTTTCGCAGACCTTTCTTAAAAGATTCTTGACCTTTTTTAAAAGATAGGGACTATAACTGCTCTCTTCACTCCGTTTTTTCTTTGCTGCCGACATTGATTTATCAAGTCCAAGAACCAGTATTTAGCTTCTTATGGAACATAACGTAAACATACTTCCAAGATTACTTTGTTTCCGGGTGTTAGAGATTTGTAAAGCCTCTCCGAGTTCCTGATATTCTTTTCTATCGACTTGCAGTTTTCCATTCCCTCCACATATCTTTCATCTTCGTAAACAATATTTTCATCAGACCATAGATTTTTGCAGAATTATAGTCAGTACTCTTTCTTTATTTTTCAAAATCTTTTAAGCATGTGGCCCCGCGACGCTAGTCGGCAGAAACATTGGGGTGTCACGGTAACGGTAATTACAAGTACTCGCACTGCGGTGCGGGAGTGACCAGACGGTGCCTAAAAGGATCGAGGGGCCGATGCCCGGGAAACGTCGCTAATGTGGCAGGGGCCGTCGTAGGCGCTGTCACAGCGCGAGACGCTCATCCAAAAACATTGCAGCAGTTCGGGCGATGTCAGCATCCATCAGCCTGGCGTACGCCACTTGCGGGAGTTACGTAGCCCAGAAGCTCTGGCCTCCACGGCTTTTGGACGGCGCCACACATGGGGCAACCCCGCCCACCGGTTGATTGGCAACCACTATAAGTTTTCCCTGCCTGTATGTTACTCACGTTTCCCTACTCCAAATATTGCTTCGTAATCCCAAGTATATAAATCCAATATGTCAAGCAATAAAAATGTTATTCCCGACCAAACATGTAGCCCTAATATGTCATTCATTCCTGGAAACATTCGGGAATGTATTTCATAACATTATTTGCAAGAACTTTCTAGAAACTTCCAGAATTTTGTAAACATGTTTAAAAAAATGTATAATCCAAGGAGTACGATTGCCGAACAGCCATTCGACCGCTCGTCAGTTCAGACGTCATATCTCTCGACCATTGTACATCTTTTTTTCTAAATTAAACGTAATATTTCTAGTGTTTCATTTGAACAAATCATTTAATTTTGTGGTATCGAACGTGAGAGATGCAGTCAGCCTAATTCGCCCGTCAACTTCATCAGCTCGAGGATCGCAGGGGATCGCAGGGGGTCAGCTGACGGCGGCGGCATCGCAAACGAAAGGTCGCGAGCTGCCGCAAGGGAGGAGGGCAGATTTCGTCTTCCAGCAGCGCGTAAAGTACAGTAAAATCTGTCTAAACCGGAACCTGTATAAGCCGGAAAATTCCTCCAGCCCTTGAAGTTAGCATTTCACACAGCATAAAACGGAACCTCGTCAACGCGGAAACTGGATGGTTTTTCATATCCTGCAGGGAAAAATCTGTATAAAACGGAATTCCTGTGAATTTAAGGCAATAGGCAGAGAGACGCGAGATGTTCGTAATGAAATGAATGCTCTGAAAGCTTGTTTGAAATTCACCATCCCTGTGACACGCAATTTAGTCGAAGCAATCAGACATTAAAGGAGACGGGCTTCAGCTGTCAGCGTAGAATTCGACATTGGGATCGCTTGTCTCTCAAGCGTAGGGGAATTCCCTTTCTCCCGATTCTCTGAGTGTGGGAAGGTGTAGGGCAAGGCTTCTATTCACGCGTCTCCCTGTTCCACGTTGAAAAGCATAACCCTTCGACCAGATACGCATTGCTCAAGGTCATGCGAGTGTATCAGAAAGTCGTAGTACTGGGATGTGACGCATTGTGCGCTGAAAGTGAGCAAGTAGACCGAATACAGCCAGGAAGGTATATTTTTCAACTAAAATAAGATGCCAATAGTGTTTAATATACATTTATTGATGATTCCTTCCAAAAATACATTATATGTTACATGTTAATGGATGTTGATGATTATAATAAAGTCGTTACTGCTTTCAGGGCAGAAACGTCAAAATCAGGTCACAAAATGGACAATCTTGCATAAAACGGAAATATTCTTAAACCGCCATTTTTTGTCCCGATCGATTCCGGTTTAGGCAGATTTTACTGTATAAATAGTGCAACTTTTCTTGAACGATGGCTTGGAGAAATGCGGGTGGAGTGGGGGTATTAGCTACGACATCGGCAACTTCATTTTATGAAGAAATACCAATCTCTGGGATATCAGTCATGTCTTCGCAACTTTCTCAATAAATTGAGTTCTAATTTCCCCAGAAGTTCGAAGGATCTCCTGCGATGGATTTGGATCTGCTTTGGCCATCTATTTAGATTTTGTTTAGATAAATACGACCAGGTGTTCTCGGCTTCAGCAGTAAATATATTTTTTTACGCGCCAATGAAGATGTGGTTTGAATGCTGTCATCAGTGCTCGCTGCGATCTTTGGTCTTCAACTGCTTATTGCTCTAGGGAGGGGGAAGCAAGGTCACCGGTCAAGAAAGGTTGCGCGGGTAAGACCTTTCCTCCACTGTTTTCATATCGAGTCTCTTGTCAAACAACCAGGTCATTTTTAGGTACAAATTAAGGTCAAATAACCAAAAGAGAAGCTCATTTTGAATCATACCTTCACGTTTGATCGTTTGGGAGAAAATTGTAAATATAAAGCTATTAGATGTTGTAAATACATTATTTATGAGAGTGTGAGCAATGTAAGACGACAGTAATATTAAAGAGTTGGCAAGGTTATCAAGCAGTAGTGGAATGTGATCCCATAGTAGTGTTAACTACTCCATTTGTTAGAAAAAGTGTCGGAAATATATTAATAGAAAGTGGAAAAAATCCTCAGAAGGTTTTTGAGTGTAATATTGTTCAACTTGTATAACATTCAGTCGGCGGCGAAGCTCGCGCGAAAACTTTTGGATGAACGAATCCATTGTTTCAGTTTTTGAAAAGAAACAGTTTCTTCTTTTACGAAGTGATCCATCGGTCGGCAATCCCAAGCAAGCAAATGATCTTGGCTGTCCGGGTGACGCCGCGTCGAAAGCTGTGGTGCCTGGACAGCCAAGATCAATTGCATGACTCTAGCCACTGAAGCCTACGACTTCACTTACCCTTAGGCATCCTTTGACAAAATTTTTCCATGCGGCCTCCTCGTCTCCTTTCTGTTGTTGCGGTGTGGGTCAGAAGAGGATCGTCGATTGTTCCTTCGTTAGGATCCCGCTCTTGAGTAGCGACGCTCTTGTCCTATACACTTTTACTAGCGGACCCGACACTGCTTCGCTATTCCAGTGTATTACACTTCAGAAGGTAATGGTCACGTGATTTGTTAATCACGTTTTACGCTACGCTCTGCAAAAATTCTAATACATGGAAGTCTTTCTCACCCGTATGGGTCTAGTTTTATCATGTCAAATATCCAATAGTTAAAAGCGTTCTCCCTCAAGTTTCGGCATGCTTTCGGTGGGTGACACTGTCTTGGAGGAATTTGATTTACTTTACTTTATTGTGCGACATGACGTTCAATTAATATCGCGTGTTAAAATACCGGCCGATATTTTCGCAATCGTAAGGGCAGAATATGCAGCCATGAGACACTTAATGGTGCTGCGGTTTGCCTAGCGCTTCTGTTCAGGGGCACTTCAGTCACCATAAACGCATAAATCATCAACATCCCGACATGTTCGATTTAATTCAAACCTCTCTTTCTACTAATAATACTTCATCTAACTTCTCTATCTACTAATAAGAACAAAGTTTGAAAATTTAAGCGAAATCGGTCGAGTAGTTTTTGCATCTATGTGCAACAGACATGCGCACCTTTCCATATATATTGTGAATGTATAAACCGTCACACATGACGGAGTTGAAATAAACTCATTTCAAGATTACCGCGCAAAAGGGCGCATTCACTTTCTCGTCGTACTATGAGCCTTGGTGAGAAGGGAGGGTAACGCGATGTAGGGGCGCCTGTAAGAGTAACCGCTGCACGGCGGGTGAAAGCTGGACAAGGTGCTTCCAGGGTGAACCACAGGCGGGAGCGGTAACTTCAGGTGGAAGACGGTCAGACTGAACACGTTTGATGGTAGGCGACGGGAAGGTTTTCTAAAGGCAACCTATCTGTGTGAAGAAACAATTTATAAACTTGAGTGCCCCGCAATAAACGAGTAATAGATCCGTAATTGGGCAAGTGTGATAGTGTTTGAAAAATCTGATAATAATGTATCCAGGAGCCGGAAACTTACGCGAATATTTGTTGACAAACATTCATCAGGGTTGGGACAATTCAAAGCTGCTCAATAGGATCCTCATTATTTGCTGCTGGATGAACTACTATATGGAGTGTAAATTCGTAAATAGAGAGTGGAGAATATTTAGAAATACTGATGATGAAACATTGATGATTTCAATGTAAACTCTCCGTGTTTTTCTTACGTGATGGGGTACGAACAATTCAATTATTCATTCGAAAAATCCCACTTATGTCACTATCACAATTACTGTTTTCAACAGAACTATCTTCATTGCCACTATCACTATCGCTGTAGTAAAATCGTGTAGTGAAATTATAAACTCTTCAATATTGTATTTCATCATACCTTCATTTATAGGAGCTTCTTTATTAGTTCTTTCTGTATGTTCAACAACTTTTTTCCAGATAATGATTTGGAGGTAAACTTCAAAACTTAAACGACAGAAGAGAGAGGAGGGTGAAAGAATTTACATGAACGAAATTAGTTCGGCTCTTTTACTACTCCGGAAACACCTTAGAAAAACAAGTGTCCGTGACCGACCCTCACGAGTGTCTCTATGCACATTAATGATGAGTATGAACCGAGCTCTCGCCAAGCTGAGTGAGTTTCCAAATGAGTTTCCTGTTTGAAAAGATATGCTTCATAGGAAATCCTACTCATCGTTTACAATCTCTCAGGGCGTATGTTCCATTCGGTTTCGAGACTGGGCGCGGCGCCCACGCTCGTAACAGAATCGTGCCTTTGGCCGCGCACACGGCGATGTACACAATTCATCAGCAACGCGGGTCGGCGGATGCTGACGTAACTGACACCCGATTCAATGCGTGGCTGACGTAACTGACACCCGATTCAATTCCGGGTCAATGACCCCCATCTCGATCAGGTTTTTCGTCCAGTTTCCCTGATCCATTGAGCAAATGCTGAGATGGCACCTTGTTTTGCTTCTGGACATAAATGTAACTTCATTTTCTGTGCACGTCTTCTAGAATTCAGTGGGAAATACAATTATTCAAATTATCGTTGTCGCGGCAGGAAGTATTATTCCGAAGCACAACATGATAAGAGCCAAAATTTATTGCTTATTTATCCTTGAAAATAGATTTTATTACATGGGAGTTTTTTTGTTTTTTTTCTCCCTTTCAAAATTCAAAATTTATTGCTTATTTATCCTTGAAAATAGATTTTATTACATGGGAGTTTTTTTGTTTTTTTTCTCCCTTTCAAAATTCAAAATTTAAGTAGTATTTGACTTAGTGTAGGGATCACAGAATTTTGAAAATGTGCACACAATTCACTTTTCCCCATAGCTCGTCATACGCAGTTTTTAACTGTTTTTTGACGTAAAATAAATAAATAGATTGGCCCAGAACATGCCGTCGCCAAGGAAACGTAGAGACGCCGTTGAACTGTTAATACCAAACTCTCATTTCCTGTCAAACTCTCCTATACTATCTCTCCTTCGCTGCTTTTATTTTATTTTGCTAAGACGACATAATTTTGTTTTGGTATATTTTCAAGAGTATTCAGATTCAGGGTCATTCCTATTTCCAATGTTTGGCAATGAAACGTAAAAATACTGTACATAGACGATTTTCTGTGAACTTGTAAATTATTAGGTCATATAAACGAGGATGTAAGTAATTTTCTGTAATGATAAACTCATTTGAAAGGAAAAGATAAATTAAGGATTATTTTGATGTCATTATTTCCTTAACTTGGAGGTCAATCATAAAGAAAATAATTGACGATGAAAATGAAAAGTCAAGTACAAGATGATTCATGATTACGGGAATATAAATGAGATTCTCTAAAACTGAAAAGAGAGCTGAATATGTTGGTGGAATGTCTGTGATTAGTCTATTCAGTGGTGGGTGCAAGGAACACCCAAGCATATAGTTTTTTTATATTTATAATGTGATACTGAGGCAGTGGCATATGAAATTTTTGGATGAATAAAT
This sequence comes from Teleogryllus occipitalis, assembly GCA_011170035.1. Lineage (NCBI taxonomy): Eukaryota > Metazoa > Arthropoda > Insecta > Orthoptera > Gryllidae > Teleogryllus > Teleogryllus occipitalis. The sequence continues at coordinate 12,416 of BLKR01002496.1, forward strand.
CGACTGCTTTTGTTTCAAAAGGGAAATGACCAGTCTCGTTTTTTTCCCGAATAATTATAGTACAGTATATGAATATAATATATTGTAATATATAAATTGTCTTTGAAAATTTTCATTTAAGAATAGTCAATATATATTATATACATTACCTTTGTTTTAAAAGACTCCATTTTTTTCTTTAAAATTTGCGATACATAACTGATATTTCAAGGAAGTAAAACAATCTTTAGTAGCCATTTTTTTTGCATTTGAAATTTTATTTTTGACTTTTTAATACATTTTTACTTTCAATTTTTAAGTGCATTTCTTCAATGTTTGACTTAATTTTAATTTGAAGAATAGCATTATTTAAAAATTTACTTTATTATTTTTTATTGCTTATAGGTACGTCCTATCTGAAAATATTTTTGGCCACGTATACTTAAGAAGTGGCACGAAAAATACTTCTATCTTGCTTCAGTAGCTGAACTTAACGATACACTGATGGGATCGCAGGAATTATGTCATAATTTTACCACCACTAGTTCTGTGTTCATATCAAATCTTGCCTTCAGCATTACAAATTTTTTTTAAGTAAAAATGTAAAAAGAAATGTAAAATTTATAAATGAATGCAATTGTCAACGCCCTGTCACCATTTACGAGAGGCAATTGCGTCGGAAATAAGTTCCGCACAGTAAACTTTTCCTACGACGTAACCTTGTTACTGGATATTAAACGCGCACATTTCCTCGAGCCCTGGAACACCTACCACCAGTCCTTTACTAACATTAGTCGATTTCAGAGTAAATTAAAGCAAGGAGCGTTGTTGGATAATCTGATATCCAGAAATGCTTGCTCCTGTGTAATTCCCTTGTATTTTGCACTGAAAAAAGAGCTACATATTTGATATAATAGTCCTGTTGACCAAATAATCATCCCTCCCTGCCACTTCCCCCGCATCTTGTGAAATGAGAGCTCAAAAAAACGTGCGCGGATAATAACAAATGCACTTTAATCTTCCAAATGGCTTGAAGAATTGTCACCTCAACCGGAATCAAACTCCTGTTTTACGCCCAGTGGCTCTAGTCACTGAGCTACCGAGGCGATCAATTCTTTGAACAGTTTTTTTGGGTCTGATGTGTTGCCCGTTATGATACTCAGTTTTCACCCCCTAACACCATTAAAGAATCATGCAATTACCCGCGCCGAAAATGTTACAGCGGAACAGATTTCTGACGTAATTGCATCTCCTAAATGATGTCAGGGTGATGACAAACGAATATCACATAACGGACAACACAAGAGACATAAGAAACCTTTCAAAGAACTGGTCTTCTCGGTAGATTGATTAGAGCCCTTGGCCATAAACCAAGAGCCCCGAGTTATATTCCCGGTCACGATGACAATTATTTGAGCTACTTTAAAATATACGTAAAAGGTAATTGCATGTAAGGATAAAAGTTGTCTTTCATTATTGTAAAAATCTCTAATTCGATTATTAGAAAATGCGTATAAAAGAAAATAATGTTTACTTTTTCAATTTGAAATCAACCCTTTGAAAAGCAATAGACATGCCAAGTCAGGAACATTTCAGAACACGTGTTTAATATCAGTATTTTCTGTCTTGGACGGGCCTTCTTTATACCATGGCAGCGAGGCTATAATAATGGCCGAGGGTTCCTGTGGTATGTGTACTCATGAACTTTAAGACTGTACTTATTTTTAAACATTTTACTACAAATCTGACATTGTTGTTGCAAGCACTGCCCACTATGGCGAATCTTCATATGTTTTAGGAGATTTGATTTGTTTGATATTGTTTTGAAGCAGAAAGGGCATGGTCGGCTCATGTCACGATCTGAAAACAAAAACAAAAAATAAATGAAAACGAATGAAAGCAACATTTGCAGATTAACCGTTGATAATTTCAGTAGGTACTTCTCGCCCACAACAGCAAAAATCTCCCTCTTGTGGGATATCAGGGGCAGCTAATAACGAGCAGCACAGACAGTATCGCGGTTGTTTCGTGCAGTCAAAATTAAAATGAATTATACATTACACTTAGCTGGACCCGTGCGAACATTCCGCACTTCGGAAATAATTTTCTTAAAACAGAAGATAACTTCCTACAAGAACAGATGTTAAAAATGGCCATAGCCCGAACTGTGTGTTAGAGGCTAGTGCTATATGCCAGGTACTGTCTGAGAATAATCACTCTAAAACAGCTCAAAAGGGATTGTCACTAAGAGCAAATATTTTATTCCAGCGGGGAACGACACCGGCACGTCGCGTTTAAAGTTAAAAGGTTGGTTACCAAGCTTCTGCCTGCCTAATGTCGAAGGTACACATGAAGTTGAATACCCTGGATTTCCATTTGGACTTTTTTCTGTTTGTTTGTTTGTTTGTTTGTTTGTTTGTGTGTGTGTGTAAGTGTGTGTGTGGGGGGTGAGCGATGAGAAGATCAGGCATTTTTTTTACTTAAAATAGGCAGGAAAAATGGCGTTTATTCTGAGTAAACTCTCTGTGTGTTGTGTGTGTTTGGGGGGGGGGGGGAACGGAGGCATTCAAAAATCACAATTTAGCAGTAATTATTATAAAAAAATAATTATAATGATTCCCAATGTTTATTTTAACAGTAAAATTTACATTAGCACCTATGTGAGAGGAAATTACCTTTCCTTTGTAATCCTAATTTCACATGACCATCCCATTTGACGACTACGAATTTATTTTACTCGCGATGCTGTTTCTACGAAATGCTATTGTAGAATCCCTTTTGAATCTTGAATTGGTATCAGTGAAAACGGAATTACACATGTTATTCGTACTTGTGTAAACGCCAGAAGGGAAGAGAGAACAAGAAGTAACTAAGACTGGTATATCATTTACAGATAGCTCTGTCCTCTAAAAGCATCCGATGCCATACACCAACACAGGATGAGATTTCTCGAGAGCGAACAAGTTTGTCAACCATCAATGAAAAATATCAAAAATCTTCATCGTCCTTTTTCTCTTAGAAAAAGAACCTGGTACTGGAGCCTTCGCGACCACAGAAACAAAAATACGCGTCCGTGCTTTCATGTTGTCCAGGTTTGCAGATACGTTTCCATCTCGATAGAGATTGGTGCCAGGAGGGGAAAAGGGGAAAAATGACGAAAACAGAATAAAAAGGCAGAAAAGGGCATAAATAAGGCAAATATCAAAAATAGGCATCAGAAGCTAAAATAAGCGAAAAAAGGCAAATACAAAACAACTCCAGAAGTACCACTACTAAAACAACTCCAGAAGTACAATTAAGTGAGTCCTATTGTTAAAAGACATACAATTACATCAATAATAAAAAAGCATTTTGCCAAACTTCCGGGCTTTAGTGATGAGCATGGAAAGAGATTTCACCAGGAAATTGCCGAAATAGAACGTGGACGGGGCATTTTTGCGAATTCCTTTGGTGGGAAACTAGCAGTTCAACACTCCAAAAGCAATCAGCGGGTGTAATATACTCAGTAAACACGTTTTACATACTATATTATAGACTATACATTTCTTTTTAATTCTAAAACCCCGAAAACTATTTCTGGTCTATTACAACTGGAATTATGCTTTATTGTAAGCAACAGAGTCATACCAAAAGTATATACGGGTTGTAATATTGAAGCCCTAAATAATAAATGAGACATGTGGAAATTTTCTGTACACTGCATCGATTTCAGTACAGTCAAAGAACACTCATTTCATCCCTATTACAAAAAAAGTGCTTTTAAACAACCACTATTAAAGCGCTATTAAAAGAATTATTGAAAATAATGGATAGTAATTCCCTAGAAAAGGGATTTTATAGCTATAGATAAATTCCAAAAGTGACTAAAACAAATTAACTGTATTTAGGCAAATAAATAAGCTAACCACAAATGAAAAAAAGTATTAGAAGAAATAAGCTAAACTAGCCGGGCGAAAACACAACGTACTTTCTCACTCTTAGTAGCGACTACTTAATTTTATTATACAGCAATTTCTGTGCGTATTAACATATCTCAGTCATCATTTGTAAAACTCGTTTACACATTGTAGAATATTAATTGGGAAAACTAATCCATTTCAAGCTAAATTATCAACACGAAGTCGGCATTTAAAACTGCGTTTCATACAGCTATAACATCTACCAACAATGAGAACGAATTCTCAGAATTTCCAACCGCCCTATCGCAACGTGGCGTGCGACGATTCGTATTGCAGTATCTCCCGAGACTAGCAAGTGGAATTTGAATTTGGAAAACAGAAAATACAAAATTACGTTAAACTATTAACTTTTTAGAAAATGTACATCGGGAAAAAATCGAAGAAAAAATGTGGACTCGTTTTGAGAAAATAATTATTAGAACTCATTTCAAAACTTCATATTTATCACGTAAATTTGCGCAAAAATTGCTCATAGTTTGGAAACATTAAAGAGTAAAAAAATTAAAAACAATAGAAAAAATAGAAAATTAATTGTGAAAATTGTATGCGTAATAGTACAGTTTTTCTATACAAGTAAATAATTTATTTAATGTAACACAATTAGCCGAGAAGGCTAATGTATCAAATTTATCTATCTCTACACCTCAAAAATATAAAAAAAGTTGCTGTCATAACGCAAAACTTGAATAGCAAATAATTAATGATGGGCGATGTTGATGTAGCATGCAGCCTTGCATGATGTTAGCAGCGTAGTAAGCAGTGAATCACTAAGAGGACTCGGTACGCGGAGATCGACAGTAGGCGAAATACCACAACCAAATATTTGCATTTTTTCAGACAAAATCGAAAGAGTTCCATTGCTTTTGGATTTTCCTCCAGTCATTGGTTATCTATCGAAACCATACACACGTCTCAAATGGCCAGAGACGGCTTAGTTTTCTTTCAATTTTTGCGTGCATTTGGAATTAGTATTGTACTAGAGTGAAGCAGAAAACAGACTAGTGGAAAAAATCCGTTTTCCAAAAAGTAGCATGCACACTGCTCAAGAACAACAAATAAAATACACAGTGAAACAGACGGACAAACGGCCGTTAACTAATTTTGGTAGCAAGGCCCCTTCAATAGATTCTTACTACACAATATATTAGACGAAATAATCACTTCAGCAGAAGCTCTTGTATTTCTCCATTACATATAGGAGAAAGAATACCTACTTTTTCGATAACAGGGACCTACAATATTTCTCTCTAGAAAAATGCAGTTTTATGTTGCAGCATTACGTAATTATCTTTATACTACATATGTAGCACGCAAGAAAATAAAACTAGTGCATGTACTTTCAACAGCATGTACATACATCTTGTACTTTCTCGCCTCTGCAACAGTTAGGAAAAATTATACCGAAATTTCTATCCATATTAACACATGACTATCCATATAAATGGACTTCTATTCATATAAACACATGACACACCACTTGAAAACCTCATTATCAATCGTAGCGCACTGGACTCGAAAAATTAATTCATTTAAAAGTAATACATCAATACAAATTCGAAAATTCAAAACTCGGTTCCATACACCCAGAAACTCCCCTCAAAAAGAAGTCATTCTAAGAATTTCATGTCATATCGCTGCGTTCCATTGTTGCATTATATATCTCCTGAAAGATTCTACAAAACAATAGCTGGAAATTCGAATTTGCAAATTCAAAAAATGTAAAGTTGCCTTAACTATTTTTTTTTAAATTGTAAATGACCTTTTTTGAAGAACCTATTTCTTAGAATACATTTCAACTGACACCAACACGATCATCAAAAATTACTTTTGCGATGTTAAATTTTTGTTGTTTGTATTTTTCGAAAGCACAGAGAGTTACCCCAAAATAGAGCAAGCACCAGTTCCTCTGCCATTCTTTGCTTCAAGAACGGACGGAGAGACAGACGGACTTAGAGTGACAGACGGACGGAGTGACGGACGGACGGACGGACGGACGGACAGAGAGAGACGGACGCACAGAGAGAGAGAGAGAGAGAGAGAGAGAGAGAGAGAGAGAGAGAGAGAGAGAGAGAGAGACGGACGCACAGAGAGAGACAGATGGACGCACAGAGGCAGACAGATGCGCAGATAGAGACAGACGGATAGAGAGAGACAGACGGACTGACAGAGACAGACGGACGGTCAGAGAGACGGACGGACAGAGATACAGACGGACGGAGACAAACGGACGGAGTGACGGACGCACAGAGAGACAGATGGACGGACAGAGAGACAGGCGGACGGACAGAAAGAGACAGACGGACGCACAGAGGCAGACAGACACGCAGAAAGAGACAGACTGACGGATAGAGGGACAGACGAACTGACAGAGAGACAGACGGACGGTCAGAGAGACGGACGGAGAGACAGACGGACGGAGACAGACGGACGGAGACAAACGGACAGATACAAACGGATGGAGTGACGGACGCACAGAGAGACAGATGGACGGACAGAGAGACAGGCGGACGGACAGAGAGACGGACGGACAGAGAGACAGACGGACGGACACAAACGGACAGATACAAACGGACGGAGTGACGGACGCACAGAGAGAGACAGTCGGATGGACACAGACGGACAGATGGAAACGGACGGACGGACGGACGGACGGTTGGCCGCCCTTTAATCGACGTTTTACCTTCAATAGATTTTGCGGTTTAAAGGACCTACAAAACATGGATTCTGACAAGATAACGTGAGAATAGAGGAAGTTACTACATAAAGGAACAAGAATTATCCACTTTTTCGTAACCGGGGCTCAGCAGTAAGAGTTTTTCTGAACTAAAAATCGCTGATTTTCGATGCACGATTACAATACCCTCTCTTTTTACAAAGTAAGGCATTAAAGAAAAAGGATGCTCTTCTCAGCCCGGATTCCCTTAAGGAAGAAATTAAGAATTGACTCGAACTGAAAACATCGCATTTGCTGAAGTTTCCCTCAAAACAGAATTGCTCTATATCATAAATTGTGCCCGCAATCCTATCATTTTGTCAACAAGACAACATGAGAGACTGTGCCGTCACAACGTGGAAGCGGTATAACATAAAAGAATGTTTTTGAACCGTTTAGGGATTCTTTTTTACAAATTTGCGGAAAAAACTAATTATTTTTCGACAAAATGAATTAAAAATTCTGATATCTTTATAAAATTTTACATATCATTTATAGATCTAAAATTGAGACATACTGCAATGAGATCTGGCTTCAATAGGCATTGGAAGTGTAGGGCTTGATGACATATGAAATTTTGTATTTTTCAAACTTTCAGAGGCTTTTCTCTATTGGTGAAAAAAAAAGAAAAAAAAGAAAAGAAAAGAAAAAGAAACAATTTGCAGCCACTTTTCAGAAAATTTTGAAAATGACATAGGAGCTTCTTATAAAGAAATCCCAAAATTAAAATATCTCTTAATGAACCCTGGAACTGCCCAACTAGATCTTATTTCTGCAGTGTATACCAAGCTTCAGCTTAAAAGCTTCTAATCTGATAGCGTTATGCTTAACATATGAACGTCCATAAAAACATCCCGATTTTTTGGTACGAAACTAATTGTATCTCTCGTCACCTGCAGCAACCTTAAGTACCTTTGGAACTTCACTAACAGACGTTAATCCTGACGTGTTTGCGAAGTTAGACCTCAAAAGAATCTTAAATATTTACGACCTCAACTTGGAGAAGCCGGTGCTTGCTACTAGCCGAATTGCTTAAATGTGCTCCGCGAAGTCCTGCAGGTTAAGCAATTCGAGACACCGCAGGTTCTTGGATGAGAGACCGCCTGGGAAGCCCGAGGATCTAACGGCACCAAGCCCCTTGCCGAAGGGATACAATGTAATGACTGACGATGACTGACTAGATTAAAAGAGGATTAGTGAACTCCGCGTTCGACGCCAGCCTGTGGCTATGTAGAACGTTGTCACGAATTGAGCTGCGTGTTGGCTGATACTTACTAGCAGCGCTGCTTGTGCTTGGCCCACATGTGCGCCTTGAAGACGTCGCGCAGCGCGAAGGAGCGCGGGCACAGGTGGCAGCAGTGTCTGTTCGTCATGTCCGTGTGCACGAGGCGCACGTGGTACTTGAGCGCCGACTGGTTGGAATACGTCTGCCCGCAGTGGGGGCACGTGCCGCTCTGAGGCACGTGCGGTAGACAAGTCGCTTGGCCCGAGGGGCTGCCTGCGGTACCAAACACAACCCAAGGCTCCAGTCAGGCTTCATTCACACTGGTTGAAACAATAAAAACTAGTGCTACGTGCTATAACAGCACACACCTCGTATTCTTGGTAACGTTTTCGTATATTGTCATATCAAGCAACCCGCCAAAAATGTCGGGATGAAATTAAATTCTTGCTTTAATAATGAATAAAACACACAATATTTACATTTTCTACGAACAAAATGTGCGAATCACTTTTCGTTCATATTAAGATTTTGTTTATTCTCAAAGTTCCTCAATTTTCTCTGAGAAACAGTCTAACAAAGACATTTTTCATTCTTGCATACTACTTACGTAGTATAAAGAAAGTATTGTAATGCTGCGGCAAAAACGGCGATTTGGAGACAGAAAAACTTGTATTGTGGGGCCCTGAAACGAAAGAAGTGGAAAAACCTTGTTCTAGTTCCTCTAACACGTTGTTTAGCTAGAATCCATGTTTTGTGGGTCCTTGATACCGAAAAATTGGTAACGGCAAACCGTATTTCCGTCTGTCTGAAACCAAAATTGGTATTCCTCCATCGATCATATTCATGAGGCGGCCTCTTCAATTTGAATCTGGCATGCGGTACTTTACTTAAAGCATTAAATGTTTTTCTTAGACCAAAAAAACGCTAATAAAATTGGCATCGTTTTCGTTGAGTTGCCTACATTTCCGAAGATTACAAAAGTTCAAAATTTGATGACGTGTTCCTTTAAGTACAATATTGAAGATAACAACTTTTTTCTAAGTGAAATCTATTTTTACAAAGTTGTATCTTTAAACAAGATTATATACACTTTTTTAAAATTTTGAGTAGTATTCGCGTAATTTGGCTTGAAACGTAGGCAAATTTTAGAAAAATTATCTCAACTACGCCTCCAATTTTTTCGTTAATTTTATTCTGGAATAGAGCAAAATATGGTTATAAAAATGGCGCAGGTCCCATTTTCGATGAACTCTCCGTAGTTTCGATAATTGAAAAAAAATAACATCGGACGCTGGCAACAGAAGCTTACAAATTAACATTTGCTGTTCTCAACATGCTTCTGAAATTTACATTTGTTACCAAAGATAGTTATTGTTTACTTAATGAAAAATGTTCTTCAAAATTAGTTCTTTAAATAATATATATATATATATATATATATATATATATATATATATATATATATATATATATATATATATATAACATAAATAAAAATATGAAGATAGTTTTGGGTAATTTTTGCAAATCTTCGAAATTGCAGATTCTAATTTCCAGTACGCCGCGACAAGACAACGTGAAATTCTCAGAATCTTCTCATAAATTGGGCTGTGTTTCTCGGTGTATGAAACGCAGTTTTGGGTTGCCGAATGTGTGTTGTTGAATTAGATATAAATTAATTTAGTTTTCGCGGCTAAAGCGCTACAATTGGTTGTTTTACAAGTGATATTTGATTTAGATTTGAATTTTTTTTATACATGTAACAGTTTTTTGTTGACATTTGTCCCATATATAATTAACATTTATATTTAATAAGAAATATTGTTACTTTCTCGTATAAATAAGTATATACGGAGAAATATACGTAGTATAGAGAAAGTTGTCTAATGCTGCGGAAAATCGATTTCGAGATTTCAACGGTAATACACGTTTTGAGGTCCGCTGATTCCGAAAAAATGTTGTTTTCTTCAAAACGTCCATCCGTACGTCTGTCTGTCCTATCCCTACGTCTGTCTGCCTGTGAACACTACTAACTCCTAAATCGATCTTTTCCAAATTGAAGAAACCCAATGTTCATCTGGCTTTAGTTGAAGCTTTGAAATTTTGAAAAAATATTCTTCACAATTTGGGGATACTTCACATGAAGTCCCCCTGACTTTTTCAAAATTTTCTCAAAAACGGCTCAAATTTTTCTTTAAATTTCTTGTAAGAATATAGTAAAATCCACTTATAAAGGTGGCATAGGTCCTGTTTTTACAGTTAACTCTGAATTTCCACAAATTGCAAAAGTTTAATTTTTTTTTCGGCGTCTTCTCACAACTATAAATTGAAGATAAAGGTTTTTCCTTCAAATGAAATTTGTTGCGCATAAATATTTTTCATTGTCATCTAGATTTTTTTGAAAATTTTAGTAGTTTTCGTGCAATATTTGCAAATTTTAAAAAAATAACTTAAACAAGTTTTTCTTAGAAACGGCTCCAAATTTTTGCTTTAAATTTTTGGTAGGGGTAGTGCAAAATGTGCCTTTACGACGACATAAACGCCATATTGCTCTATTCTTTTGTTTTTCAAAAATTGCAAAAAATTAATTTTTGACTTTCTCACATCGGTAATATTTACATTAGAGGCGATTTTTTCACATTTTTATATTTATAAGTACATGTGCTTTAAATAATATAAAATAAAGTTTCTCGAAAACTCAACAGTTTTGTGTGAAAAGGAACTAAAATTTCCTCATTTTTAGAAACGCTAAAACGCCATTTTGTCAAAAATGGCTCGAAATTTCTTCTTCAAACTTTTCCACTCAATAATGCTAATTGCACTACATATGCCGTAAAGTTTATTTTCGTGTAGCCTTTTTTTTAATTGTACAAATGTAATTTCTTTGAAATTTCTTTCACGCCGTCAATATGCCCATTTTCACCAATTTGTATACATAATTGGATTTGAGAGAGGAAGTTCTTCAAATTACTTTTAATAATATTTTTCGAAAGCTCAATAGATTCCTGTGAAAGCTTCATATTTCGCATTTACAGGAAAGCTTAATACCATTTTCTTAAAAACGGTTCCACATTTTTCAATGAAAATTGCTATTTAGGATGAGGTTTCATCCTTTAATATTCTTAAAATAATATTTCGGTTCTTCAATTCGGAGAAAAGTTGAGAAAATTTCAAAAAAATGTACTTCGGGCGGCGATAGATGGCATCAGGCAAGGAGTGGTAAGACTGTACAGTACCAGTCCACACCAAGGAAATTAGAAAACTTTACTACGAGAAAGTCTGTGCCATTCTGTAGCGCCTCTAGTTTTAATATTATGTAACCAAATCGGACACGGACAAACCGCAGTCTGCAGTGTTGCCAGGCTCAATTGTTGCTGCTGATTTTTGTTTGTTCATCGCTCCGAAATAAATTTTAAATGCAAAAAAAAGTAATATTTCTCGATCTTAGCCACAGATTCACTTCTTACATATACTTAACAAACATATACATGTAAAAACGTTAATACATTCTGAGGAACGGATTTCGTGTGACCCTTTCTCTGTTATAAAACAGTACATTGCTAAAAGTGTAACTAAGCACTGCATTGCCTAAATATGAAAAATATGATTATTGTTCTAAAACGGGTTCTTCTGGATTCCCCTGGAACATTGCTTGAAGGGTTCCCCTGGAACATTGCTTGGGTTTCCGTAAGTGCCCACGGTTTGCTCAGCCATAACACACATAAAATGAAAATCATCAATACAAGGAATTTTTAAGTAGGAAAGGAGCCGTCCATAAATTACGTGAAGCGATTTTGGCGATTATTCGAGACATGCTGCAATACATGCGGTATCTACTTTTTATGCATCACAAGAGCTGCACAGCACCGATGTACGGTCCACAGTTCACCAGCACGCAAAGTGCGCCCCTCGTCAAGATATTGAGCTTCTGTGTGCAAGCGACAACTGTTTGAGTGGTTGAAGGAGCGAAGTTGAAGGAGCAGATGAATTTGCGGAAAATCTTATGGATATGTTGTTTCCAGAAGTCACTCTTTGAGATTGCACACGAGTCCCCGTGAACCGAATTACAATGAATTATTGCACTATTTTTAAAAGTTCAGTAATATTCATTGTAATTCAGTCACTATTTTCTAAACACTACTCATATCTAGTCTTAAATATAATTATGCAAATTATGTTTTTTACATAAATCCCAATGTAATCAATCACAAATTAACGTAGTTACATTAAAAATAGGTAATAGAGGTCATGAGTATGCTGATGAAGGCGTGCGAAGGTTGAATGGGTAGGCAGTGGCGAGTAAGGAAGGGAGCAAATGATTTGCCGTCATGCTTTTCAGGGTCGGAGATCGTCGGATGCCCAACCATATGAGGGATAAGGTATGGAAGTGGCAGAAAACGGTCGTGAAGATTCTTGCAGAGCACCGTTTTTCGCGAAGAAAAACGTGATATATGCCGAGACTACCCCTCTTACTCCCACGTAAAAGATTAGGTGTGATTCGCTTGACCCCCCGCCCTTACAGGCCTCACGTTATTTATGGATGACTCCAAAAGTGTAGTGGACTGACTTATTAAAATATTAGATTAATATATTTAAGAAAAATTAGTAATGTTAATATAAATTGTTTATAAAATATCAGTTGACTGTAAAAAAATAAATAATAAATATTTTACGAATACCATAAAATGTTGAAATTTGGTCAAAGTCACGTGATTTAAATAACTAATCAAAACGCATGGCGACGTATATTACTTCTTTTTACCTCATTCTGTCTTTAGAACAATAACTCACACGCTTACAAATGGGTTTTTATTTTTTGTATCATAATTGATAACTCTTATTATATATTTGAAATTAATATTTACATCTCTTATTAATTATTTTAATTAGACTACCGTAGCAATAATGGATATGTGGTTCAAAACTAGTCAACTTCACTCCACGGATGCGGGAACTAGTTTCGTTACTATTGTTGAAAATGAACCAGATGTTAGTACCAATAAGTCGTCTGGTGATTCGGATTTACTCATTCATAAAAGGCAGAAGCATAACCAAGAATACATAAAATTTGGTTTTATATGAATTGGTGATGAAAATGAACCAACCAATAGGATTATGCGTTGAATGTGAATATGGGACGTACAAAAGCAGTTTAAATCCTGCATACCTGAGAAGACATTTTCGAAACAAATCATTCAACTGTACAAAATAAACATGTTGACTATTTTAAACGAAAATGTAATGAGTTGAATAATAGAAAAAATACCTTTACAAATTTCAAACGATAAAGACTATGCTTTGGAAGTATCGTATCGAGTCAGTTATCGAATGGCTCAACAGGGTGAAGCTCGTACGATCGCAGAAAAATTGAGTCATGTGTAAAAGATATATTACTACCATGATTGGGGAAGAACATGCCAAATTAGATGATTGTATCCACTTCAATGTCAAGGCGTGTTAAAGATACGTCAATTTTTTGTGAAAATGAGCTCTTAAGACGTTTGCAAAGTTCTGAACATGGAATTACTATTCAACTTGACGAAACTACAGATAAAGCTGGATTAGAAATCTTGCTCGTTATTGTGAGATATATCCATGAAGCGGCTGCTCGAGAAGATACGCTAATTTGCTAAAGTCTGTCAACCAGCACAACTACGGGAAAAAATTAATTTGATAGATTCATATTTCAAAAGCAAGATATATTTTGGAATTAATGTAATCAAGTATGTACCGATGGAGCCAAGTGTTAGCAAGATTTTGCAAATTAAAAGAAGAAATATGGATTTTCTTATCAGAACATGCACCTCAATTAGCTCAAAACTTAAATGATGCAATTTAGATTCAGAAAATGGTATATCTAGCAAATATTTTTACCTATTTCAATGAGCTCAAAACATCGCTCCAAAGACCAAATATCAATATTTTCAAGGTACAAAGTAAAATTTGACGCTCCTCTTCTAAAATTGAAATTTTTGGCAATTACATTTTGAAAGGAAGTACTGAATGCTTTCCTAATTTGCACAATATTTTAGTAGACAATAATTTCGATAAAAATGTAAAAAATTATTTGATCCAACATTTATCGAATCTGTAAAAATATTTCTTACATATTTTCCTGTTCAAAAAGAAAAATTATCTTGGATTCAAAATCTTTTTCAAGACTGTGACAGGGTATTGTGTACCGTGTGGATGAACTTGAGATAGCCGATTGCGGAGCCTCGATTAAGGCTGGTAAGATGACAGCACAGTGGCCTCAGACCATGCGTTTCAGCGGAGGGATACAATCCAGTTCGTTTACATTCCTTCATTACATTACCTTCATTCTCTCGTTGGATAAAGAATAGCTAGATCGAATTGAATCCCTCTGTGAAGAGAATTCTAGCACCAGCTGCGTTAATTAGTTTTCCGTGATTTTTCCAACCTGACAAATCCCGAAACAGAACACTACTTAACAAACGGGTCATGAACCGCGCGCGATCTTTCCTTCCTCTTCCTGGTTCTTTTTTTCTTCTTACTCACATACACTAAACACACACACGTACTACATTACCACACAAGACGAATGGGGAACTTTAGAGTTTGTCCCGCTGGAGGAATTACCTTTAGGGATCCCTCCCTCCCGCAAGCCGATCTATAAGTTGGCACCAGATCGCACTATCCTGCGGGAGAACACCACCACTACCTGGGATAAAACTTTCACTACACTAACGGGAGTGGTCGTTCAGGAGGTGGTTGTCTTCATCAGCTAGAACATGCCTTGGAAGATCCGGTGTCGAATTATATGCCAGCTTGAGAGATGGCCGTTCTCCAGGTATTTCCGCACCATCGTGGACGAAACTCGGACTAGTCTCCTGACATGCGGTAGAAAATGCAATAAATAGCGTTTATGTGAGTCGAAATGTTGAGAAATGAAAGCGGTCGGTAAGTGGAACGTTTGTTAAGTTAATTACACCAGCCTTCACCAGGTACTGATCGAAAAAATCACTAAAAACTAACGTCAGGGCACCGGGCCACAAGAATTATTTTCCATACAACGAAAGAATTCTACCTAGCTAAATAGTGTCGATTATCCGCCATTGTCGAGTCTCGTATCCTAGAATATCTGCAATGGCAACAGTTGTTCCTCTGAGCCCACAATAAAAACAGAAATTATTTCCTAAATATTTTCTCAACAAAATATCGTTAACATATTTTCAAATAAGAGGTTTACCGGTATACAAAGATTTATTTACAGCTGCACTTGAAGTAAATCAGCTGTTGACGGATTCATCCAATCGGGAGCCTGGACGTCACCAAAGTGACGTCACTGTAGTGACATGTAAGCTCCCGATTGGATGACACCGTAACAGCTGATGACCTGTCAGGGGCAGCTGTAAATAAATCCAAGTATAGACTCCGATAGAAGTAATATACCTCTAAAGAAGGTATTTAACGTCTTAAACTCGTGTATTTAAAGGTATGGATTTCGAATAAAGACAAAATACAGGTACTGGTATTTCTTATACTGGTATAAATATCTTTACCGCTATAATTTCGAATTCGTTCTCTAGTTGTAGCATCATTAGTTTTATAATACTTTCTCGCATACTACGTATGTAGTATATTGTAGTGATGCAGCATAAAACCTTCTTTTCGAAAGAAAAATTCGTGTTGTGGGTGACTGATATCGAGAAAGTGGAAAATTCTTGTTCCTGTATTTAGTAAATAGATATCTCTAACGATTTGTGTAGTCAGAATCCATGTTTCGTGGGTCCTTGATAACGAAAATTTGATCTACGAACACACGTCAGTCCAGTTGTTCTAAACAGCAGGAAGAATTTTGATCAAAAATATTCCATGATCAATGTGGCTGAGGTCTCCGCTTCGTGAATTTGAAACGGATGTTTTCATTCACAAGTTCCAAAATATTCCAAATCTTCTCAAAATGGATCCCAATGTTTTGTTTATTTCTTCCTATTATCGAATAGAACAAAACACTTTATAGAAATGACGCAGGTTTAATTTTCATTGAATTCTTTGAATTTTTAAAAATTGCAAATTTCAAATTTTTTTCCTCTTCCGAAAACTATAATACTGACAGTACGGGATATTTTCCTTCATAAAATCTGTTCTCAAAGTTGGATTTTTAAATAAACAAATAATTTTCAAAATTCGTTTTCGCGTTATTTGTCTGAAATACAGGCAATTAAAAAAAATTAAACACGGTTTCAGATTTGAGGATTAAATTTGCTTTTGCGTTAAAGAACCCTTATAAAAATACCGCAGGTCCCAATTTGGATGAACTCTGTATTTTCGAAAATTGCATACAAAAAAGAACATCGCAAAACCACTGGTGGCAGAGCATTATACTTTCTCGCATACTACTTACATAGTACAGTATTGTAAGGCTGCAGTAATAAACAGAGATTTTTCGACAGATTAACTCGTGTTGTGGGACACTGCTACAGAAAAAGCGGATAAATATTTTCCAATATGCAGTAAAATACTCTTTAACACGTCGTGTAATCAGAATTTCTGTTTTGTGTGTCTTCGATAGCGAAAAACTGGATTTAGGAAAACGCCTGTCCGTCCCTCTGTGAACAACGCTCACGGATAACCCGTAAGCAGGATTTTCATCAAAACTGATATCGCCCATCGATCGATGTCGTGGCCTCTTCAATTTGAAATGAATCTTTTGTTTTTTGCGCTTACTTTACTTGAAGCCTTAACAATATTCTCAATGAATGTTGTTATGGCTTCAAGTAAAGTAGGCCCAAAAACTGCTCCAAATTTTTGTTTAAATATTATTCTCTGTCAAATGTACTCAGACACCTGAACTATCACTACACCAGAACTTCTGGAGAACCACGTGACAAAATCAAAGTATGATCACCCAACTACCCAAATGACAATAAAGGAGACCTGACAAGACTACAAACCACCCACCACCACACAGCAGATGCTTAAACGGACACATGGCCCACCTCGGTATTTATGTTGTGGAAATTAACAGGAAACGTACTGTCATAAAACCCAGATTGTGAATCACTGGAAACTAAACCGTACGGAGTGAAACTTAAGACGCACAGAATCCCACAATGCAGAAAATGCCAGTAGCTGTATCACATCAAAGCGTATTGCGACGAACACCAGTCTGCACCTTATGCGCACAACCACACTCGACAAAACGACGCTGACAACACATTTTATGCATTCGCATTTTTCAATTTCGCTCCTCCAACTTAGCTCAACAAGCAGGAGCCGAACCCACGCTACGGAGATCTGTACGATCACTTAGATCGTTTGTTAATTCCAAAAACTCAGAACATCACTTGCCCAAGTCATAGTTGAATGTGGAAAACCGATACGCGCCTTTGGAAGCTAGTACCCGAAGAAAATACACTTTTTCGGTGGCGAGCGGTTTTGACACCGTTTAACGCTTAAAAAAATTGCGTGCGCTATTGAAAGGCGGAGCCCCTGTTACATGCTCTTTGTGTTCACGGCTATCGCGCGACACGGCGACGTGAGCCGACCAAATGCACAGCTGCCTTCAGAAGGAAATTATGAACGCGTGTAGAAATAAACAACAGTCAGGTGGCATTTTCAATCTTATTCTCAACGTTCTTAGTGTTTATAACAAAATGTTAGGGCTTTCATGTGCTCACAATCTCAGTTTTATGAGCCGAAATCTGCTTGCTTTATCATTCGAAGACGGTTATTCTTTCCAATTTTGTGTTTCGTCTTTTCGCATCATTATGTTTTCATCAATGTTCTCCCGAAACTTCTAGAAAAACTATTTCGAAGCCTAAACAAATCGACACAAACGTCACGTCAAAATACACTAAATGCACTTTCAACCACCCTGCCTACGACGAGATCTGTCCATTCATCACCCTGCGACGCCTACAACTCGAACACCTGTACTCCTCTAGCCATCTCCATGAATTTTATATCATTCCCCATACTCTCATTACACAATGATCGATTCCTCGCCACTGCAGCAGAAGGCTCCAACCAATAATCCCAAGAACAAACCTCATTTTACTAATCATCCCAAGAGCTATCAGTACTCCTAACTCTTGTCACATCATTAGACCTCAAAAACTTCCTTTCCGCAATCAAACCCATCATAGAAATCCTCAAAAGCCCTCAACTACTCACAAAACTCGTCACTGTTGCTGCCAAGGTATGCTAGCTTCTTAAATGCCTCTCCCTCACTGCGCTTCCTTCCTGGAACGCACGCGATCTCCACAACGAAAACATACCCAGCTTCAATTTGCGGAAGACCACCCAACGGGGTAGTTTTTACAAGAAACCTGGCTCAATCTGTGCCAATCCTGCTCCCTACCTGGGTTCATCACCTTCGCACTGAGAGAACCACATCGCAAGAAGGCACGGATATTCTCATTCGACAAATCACACATGTTCCTCTCCTTATTCGCAACACTAGAACTCTACACGCGAGGCATCCAAATGAGCAAATCTACTACACCCATCATGCTAATATCTTACAATCGACTTGGACTCTAAATCCCAAATTCCGACAGCCTAAACATCCCACCTCTTTATCGCATACGGAGACCTCATTAGTAAGCGAACTGAAAGGGGTTGGCGAACGCAACAAAGCACGTGGGCTGCCAACAAGTCTTTCTGAAAAACAACCATATTATTCTAAAAACTCCACTAAACCGACGCATACGATAAACGATGATCGTAACCCCATTCTAAACGAAACACTTCGCTCCTTCAACCTCAACCTAACCACACTATTTATCAAGCAATACATATTCGCCCTTCCTATCTTCTTCACAGTAACAGTTAACTCTCACACCAATATCCACCAGCGACTCTTCAGTCAACATACTGACACACTATCAAGTTTTACCATAACTGAAATGGACAATCATTCGCTCACTTCAATCAATGAAACCAGCCTATAGGCAAGCAACAACCTTCACCACAAAACCATCCTACGCTTTCTAATGGCATTCTCCCAATTAGGCAAACGTCAGACACCAAGACGCGACTATCGACTGAGACGTGACAAAGACAAAAACTACTGAAAAAGTTAAATCGAAGATCAACTCAAAGAATATGAGGACCACAACTACGACCAACTCATAAACGACTCGAATAGCCCCAGAAATATCTGCAAGCCAAGACAAGGTGATCGCAACCAACACGTATAGCCCTATAAACTGCTCCCAACGTCCTTATATTCGACCCCCAAACCATAACTAATTCCTTCACTTAATCCCTGTCCGTTCATTGGTAACTTTGAAACATCCCTACGTAGGAGCATGCTATTCTTACGTTCCTTAAAGCCTCACCTATTCCCTCCGAACTTCAACAGTCCTGGACTACCTCAGACGTGGAAATCCGACGTGTCATTAAAACCCTCCATGAAAGCAAAGCCCCATGCTCCGATAGAATCTTTCCATCCCAAACCCTTCACATATAAACCCTACAAACCTCTTCACCAAAATTCTCAACTCCTGCTTATCCCTTTCCTATTTCTCCAGCACATGGAAGTCTGGCAGAATAACCACGATACCCAAACCCGGCAAGGATCATCAGCTACACCAAAATTATTGACCCACAAGTCTTCTTTGTATTCTGGGTAAACTTCCCGAAGAAATCCTTCTTAGAAATAATCCCGTTCTAATCCTGTCATTATACTTTCCAATTCGGCTTTCGCGAAGCCCGCTCCTCTGCCCTTCGGGATGGATCTAGTCCACCACGACCCCTCTTCAGTCTAAACTAGAAATCCCTGCTCTCCAACTGACCTCTTCCACGCCCATGTCTTATTCTTCAAACTTAAAACCTATATCCCACGTCCCCTCCTATCCCCCTTAGAAAATGCTAACAGAATATTCTGCGTGCGACACCTCAAAAATCTCTTTTTAAACCCCATCCCAAGCGGCGTCCCTCAAGGGGCTGTATTATCTATCGTCTTTTCTTTATATATCAATGACATTCTTTCCACTCCTGGTGTCCATGATTTCTTATACACGAATGATCTTCGCTTTTTTTCTTGAACCTATTCCAAACTTAACCGAGCCCTAACAAAATCCATCCTTACCCTTCAAATACCGCTAACTGGGCGCAACATAGTAAGCCAATACAAATCAATCAGGCAAAATGTCAAGCCGTTCTCTTCTCCTGTAAACACGCCCCGATCTATCCCCCGTCTACGAATTCACCACCAACCCGTCCCTTGGAAAAATAAAGGCACCTATCTTGGCGTCTTATTGCACCAAAAACTCCTCAGAACTCACATCCAACAAAAAACATCGGATCCTAATTTTTACCTCCAATATAAGATCTCTTGCCACCTACGCCCACATGACCGGATTTACCACAAACCTCCAAATTTTCCTCATACTAACCCGCCTAGGAAACCGAATCATTAAAATGATTTTACGTCCTCAAACGTACTACACCCGAACGAATGAAATCCGCGCCCGTCACATCAATAGTATCAATTCCCATACCCACGACACATCCTCAACCCAAGTAACTTCCCCTCCTAACCCTTCGATTTTCTAAACGACATTCTGCCCAGACATCAATTCCCACGACGCATCATCAACAGAATCCACATCCATCCTCATCCAAGAGCCCGAAGTGTTGAGGCCCCACTGTCATCGAGTAGTCACCTGATATTAATATTGTTATAAGATTGTTAATGAATTGAAATGCGGATCTGCGTGTAGTTTAAGGAGAAATTGGTGGGAGTGTGCAGCACACCGAAACATTTTCCTTACGTAGTATGAAGTGCATAATTTTGAATTTGCAATGAACACTAAACGTGCTGATGGTAACAGCACGTCACTTCACTGGGTAGTGGAATATATTGCCTTCCCGCTCACTCCCCCGTGAATAGGTAAGAATGCCAACATACTAAATTAATTGTTTACGACACTATCAATAGCATTTAATATATTTAGTTCATGTTCCATCCTCCTCAGCACTGACAATATGATTCCACATACCACAGTGTACCTAATATACGTAAGTTGTTTTGAAAAATGTCACGGTATTCGTCGAAATTATTTAGCAAACCACCGATTTTTTAAAAAAAAATGTACATGCCATCATTTAAATATATAAATTAGAGAGACATAATGCATTCAGAGATAAATCTCAGGGAAATAGTTTTGGGAAAATCTTGTTTTTAAAATTACTTTCATTTCACGCAAAATTCAGACATACATGTGATGACTCATATTTTGAAGAAAATGTACATGAGCTCATTTAAATTTCTAATTTTGAACAACAAATGTTATTTGAAGAAAAAATCTCCATCTTCAATATTGTTGCTGTACAACGCCGTCGAAAAATGTTAATCTTTTGTAATTATCAAAAGCTCACAGCATTAAATGAAAATAAGATTTTTTCTTCTTTCCGATAAAAAAATGTAATCCTAAACTTTGGAGCCGTTTTAGGGAAAAATTTGAAAATGTCCTTGAGACATCATGTACGGCAGTACCACTAAAAATGATAATGTCCGCTTCAAATCCAAGGGGAAGCGACACCAGCCAGATCGATCGGGGAATATCAATTTTGGTGAAAATCCTGCTTGAGGTTTAGCCACATCGCTGTTCACAGACGGACGAAACACGCTGTTCGCGATTCATAGACGAACAGTTTGCCGTACACCAATTTTTCGGTATCAAGGACCAACAAAACGTGGATTCTCACTACACAACGGGATGGACAGTAATTTACTGCACGCGCGAACAACAATTATCCACTTTTTCCGTATTGTGGACGTACAATACGATTTTTTCTGCTGAAAGCCACCGTTTTTTCCTGATGTGACAACATGAGTGCGTGACTAACTAAAAAATCATTGAAGATAATAAATTAAGTTAGTTTTATTTTCAAATTATTCTATTTCTTATCATTTCAATTACCCAAACTGATTTATAGTTGTATTCCCCAACTAACAGGGTATAAATAGTCAGGGTGTAAATACTTTTCAAACCGATTTCGAATATTAACACATCCACTCACCGTCCCTTTGCGACTTTCCGGCGAGGGGGCTGAGGAGTGGGGCCCCGGGCACCTCGACGTCTTGTTCCAGCAGCCGCTCCGCGCAGTCGTCGTCCTGCTGGATGGCCAATTCCGACCCGTCCGCATCGGCGTTTTCTTGCGCACAGGCGGACGTTCCCTCTTCGTCTCCTTCGCTCAACATTTCATCGCCACTGGGTTCCTCCACTTTCACATCAACGTCCTTAAACACACCCTCCGCCTCAAGAGATTCGCTTGAATCTTGCAAGGGATCCTTTGCACGCTCGCTTTTATTGAATGACGACTCACTTGGGACCGACGGTACAATGCAACTGCTAAAACGTCGAGGCAAAGTTTTTCGTCTCTTTGTCGGAGACGGTGAGGAGGGCTGTGTCACGCTCTGTCCACTCACATTTGAAAATCGGGACGACAACTGGCCACAAGAATTAGTACTAAGCATTTGAAACGTTGTTGGACTGGCAGGAGGAGCAGCAGCTGAAGTAATCGTCTGGTCAGGATTCAGTGAAGAATATAACGTTCCAGCCTGACCGTTTGAAGTGAAAAAAAGAGCAGGCACCGGCAGAACTTGATGGCCTGCCTTGGCCGGAGGATCTCCGTCGGCCTCGTGGCTGGACGTGGAGTCCTTGGGCGGGGGCGACACGAGGGGGCTCCTGACGGCCCGCGCGGCGGGAGGGGGCGTCTCCCTGCGCAGGGGCGCACTCGCAGGCGGAGGAGCGCTACCCTTCTTCGCCTGCACTAGCGGCGGCGGCACCGGCTGCGAACACAACGAGAAACATTCTCTTTAATTCTTTCAAACTGAAGCACCCTGTGCTGCGCGGTTGGTTGGTTGTTAGTGATTCCAGGCGCGTCAACTACTGACGTCATTAGTCTCGTAAGAGTAATGCATGCTTTTTTCATCGTGAGGTGGCGGCGATCTTCCCCCACTGGAGGGCGAGATTCCGCGCCAACCTACCACTGGCAAGTGGGGTTTCCCTCAACCAACTATCTCCCACCAGCGGGCACCGCCCCAGCTGGGACAAGTTCTAAGTCCCCGACCGGTCTCCCGGCATGTGTGGTAGTGTAGTGCATGTTAGTGTAAGAGTGTGTGTAAGGGGTGAGGATAGGACAAGGAAGAGGAAGGAAAGATCGCGCGCGGTCCGCTTGTTAGGGTACTACTCCGGCATTCGCCTGGTGTTGATCGGAGAAACCACGGAAAACCACCAGGGCAGCCGGCCTCTAGAATTCTCCTTCAGACAGCGATTGAATTCGACCTAACTGACAAGCTAGAGTCGAATATCTTGACACTGTCGGGACTCGAATCTAGGACCTTCCGGTGAGACGCACTGCAGTAACATCAGTTGATGCACTGAGCCACCGCTCCCTGACCTGCTATTCTTTAATCACAATCACCTATTAGACATAAAAAGGAATCAATTTCGATGTATAGTCCTTGCCCTTAACTGATCCACCTTGCCAGTTCCACCATCTCCCTCCTAACACAGCCCAGTCCCGCCTTGCTTGGCGATACTTGCCCCCCCCCCCCCCCGATCTTCCGTGTTTTCTACGATTACCGTTGCTGCAGGCAGCTCGTAAATGGATGCGATGTTCATTACTCCAGGCCAAATTCCAGAAACAACTCCGACTTTCAATCACTCAAAGCTTAATTGCGCCATGGAAATCAATGAAGTTGTATTAAGTACAATACTTTAGGAACTTAAATGTTTTATTCGCATTGGCGGATTTCCTAAACGTTTTCGAAATACTATTCGCAAATAACCGAAACCATGCACGCTAAAATTTACTTATGTAGAAAAGGCAAATGGAATAGTTTTTACGAAATCGCATGTAGACAATTTTTTACATTACAAAGGCATTGTGTACAAAATTTCTTTAAAGCCATAATAAAACTGTATTTTAATATGAAAATAGTGAGAAAGAAACATTCTCTTCTTACATTTTACAAAATAATTCTCTAAAAAATAGCATAAAATATGCCCGACAATATACTCCACCGCGCCAAAATCGTTTTAGCCGTTCTCCAGGTCAGCCAGAGAAAATTTGCAAGAAAAATTTAACTGACTTTATAACACATATATGAACGTATGTGACAATAAAAACGCAATTATTTTAAAATCACATTCCAATTTTATTTCTATACAAGATGAAAAACGAGAACCGCTACAGCATAGTACTGGCGTTCTTCTGCTACATGAAGTGGTTGCGTAAAATCATGGGTACTAGTAATAAATACATCACCACTTAAGCAGATCGATTAGTGATCAAAAGAGTAGATGATGGGGTTTCGTATCCTTCATGCACAACACTATTAGATATGCTAATAAAAATTGTTGTTCTCACATAGACCTCGGACACTCCCACTAAACTACCGAAATGTTCTCGCACAGAAAAAGTGTAAGTGCTCATCATTTTTAATTCAGCAATTTATACTATGTTTAATTTAATCGTTTAATGGCACTGCACAATACACATAATTGCATAATTCATACAACGTATAACTGTCTCCGACGCAGGAAAAGCGCTGTAGGAAATTAAGTCATTTGCTGCGCTGACGCACAGGAATCACAAACCTTCGACTTCATGTCACTCTCTCACTGAGTTCAGTATAGATTCAGGTGTACAGACTTACTCTCATCATATGGATCTCGATCAGTTTTTCGTCCAATTTCCCTGATTCTTTGAGCAAATGACATAAATGTAACTTCATTATCTGTGCACGTCTTCTAGAATTCAGTAGGAAATATAGTTATTCAAATTTTCGTTCTCTATGTTGTCGCGGCAGGAAGTAATATTCCTTGGCGAAGGACGTGATGAGGAATAAGAGCTCAAATTTATAGGTGATTTACCCATGAAAATATATTTTATGACATCGGAGCGAATACTTTTGTTAACAATCCTTGCAAAAAAACGCTCATTTTTTTTCTGTATTCAAAATTCAAGTAGAATATGGCTTAGGGTAGGGATCACAAAATTTTGAAAACCTGCACCTAATTGACTTCTCCCTATAGCACGTCACACAGTTTTTAATGGTTTTGATGTAAATAAATATATAATCTTTTTAAAAATAAATGGAAACCAGGAGTCGTGAGGCTCGGAAACGTCATTACATTCTTTAAAATTCGACCCGCTAGATTAGGAGTTCCACAATTTTCAAAACTGCTCCTGTGTGAGACCTCCGAGCAAATTCACGAAGATAAAATTTGCAAAAAGCAGTTCTCCACCATCAATTAAGGCTCTTTTAAACGGTACAGTTTTCGTGTGGATTCTCATATAGAAACGTCCAGATCCCAAACTAGAAGTATAAAAGCCAAAAGTCGTGTACTACCCGCGCAACTTTTCTTGAACGATAGATTGAAGAAATGCGGGCGAAGTGGGGGTATTAGTTACAAAGTCGGCCACTAGAGTATTTACAGTAATGGCAACCTCTGGAAAATCAAAGGCAAACCCGCTACGTGTGCGGTCGGGTCATCGCTCTGGGTAGGCAACAGCAGGGACAGTAGATAGGAGTTTTAGATGTGTCCCTTGAAGGTCCTGGACCTGCCTCAGACATTTCTTTAGATCATGGTAATAAAGCTGAACAGAAGTTCTCGACTATGAAAGCAACTAGCCCCGACTTGCTGCTGTTTCGCGCCAACGAAGTTTTAATGCTTGGAATGTTGTCATCAGTGCTCGTTGCGAGCTTTTGCCTTCAACTGTTTATTGCTCAATAGAGGGGGAAGCAAGGTCATCGTTCAAGAAAAGTTGCGCGAGTAGTATACATGGTCTGCGCCGTTTCTGTATGAGTTGCCACTATACGCCGCCAGTGGCTCTGTCGGCATACAAATGAATTCCCAAATTGCGCCGACCGAGTACATTAACGAGCGACTTTTGTGTTCGTGCGTTCGGAATTACTTTATTAGTACCTTTTCTAACGTCGCCGTGCATGGTTCTGGCTGCGCAGAAAGAGGGTAGCGGGTACAATGAAAAAAAGTTTCTAATGGAGGAAATCTTGGCTGCGGCAGTGAGATTCAGTAACCTCACATTTGCAAGAGGCAATAAAAGAAATTCACCAGAAAATACGAGAACTCGAATCCGCCACGCCAATACACAAAAATCTCACGAATCGCACCTAACCTAACCACAAAATTGAAAAGAATGGACGACTTCCGCCATAGTTAGTGAACAAGTCTGACGCTAGAAGTGCTAGAGTCAAAATACGTTTTCTGTTTAGGAGGAGAAAAAAAAAAATCGAACATGCACAAAATTTTTCATATAGAATTTGTGCAGTTTGGACTGCACACTTTCTGTTCGTCCAATCTGCACGAAAACTATATCGTATAAAAGGGCCTTCAGGCTTTTTATTACGCTTCAAAACGTTCCGGCATTAGGAAATTTGAATCATATTTGCAGCCGGCTGCGCGATAAGCCAATTTCTTTCGCTGCCGTCTGTACCACCGGTCGCAAACCTTGACAAAGGTCACGAAAGGTGTTCCTCTGCTAGATGGCGAAAACGGAGTCCTGGCAGCGCGACCACCCCAAGTAGAGTGCGTAAAGAATCGTTCTTGGCAGAAAACAGTATTTTCGGCGTTATGATTAAACCTTTGAAATAATTTATTTTGTCCGATTTTATATATTTGTGTTCGCAATCCGACGGTAGATAATGCCATCTTTTGGTGCGGATAAGTCCGGACATTGCATCCAAATTGCGCGTTCAAATTTATAGAAATTTTATCTCCAAATTTCAGTAACAATGTGTTTTGGGTACGTACCGTATTTCCTCGAATATAGGCCCTTTGAAACGTCAGCGGGAATCGATTGATTAGTGATTCCGGGCGCGTTAACTGTTAAGATCATTAGTTCCGTAAGTGAAGTGCATGTTTCAACGCAGGAGGTGGCGTTGATCTTCCAGAGCTGGATGGCGAGATCCGGCGCCGACCTATACGTTGACATGTGGGAGTTTCGCCATCCAGGTATCTCCCACCAGCGGGACAACGCCCCAGCCGGAACAATCGCTAAGCTCTTGTCTGCTCTCCCGGCATGTGTGGTAGTATGGTCTATGTCAATGTGACATGGAGGAAGGAAAGATCGCGCACGCTGCGTGTACCGTACCACAGCGCCATTAGTTTGGCATCTAACAGATGCCGTTCAAGCTGTAAGACAGAAACATCATCCACGACCTCCAAGTTAGGGGAACATTTTGCAATGTCAACTCTCAGATGCCTTACGATCTCAAAGGAGTTAAGACGTACTACCTGCTCCTCCCACCAACCTACCTTCTCAGCTCAGATCTTCACATTACATAAGAGGTCAGGGTGATGAATATGAAACTATTTAAATACACTTAACGGACCAAGGATTTTATGACAAGTTGCTTTTGCAATTGCATGTTTTAATATATATATACAGAAAGATAAGCCTCCTTCACTTACACTTAACACACAATTATTTCAATTTGCTACTGTTTTACATTCAGATATTTATTGAGTTTTCTACATATATTGGGTAGGTAAAAATTTATTTACTATTACAGACAACTGAGGAAGGGAATAGGCAAAATGTTCTTTAACCCTTACAATAATTAAAGAGGTCGAATTCACACTAGACATCGATTTGATTTAACAGAATCCTGACCTTCAAACTTAAAATGATGTCCTAATAAAGTGTTAGTCTGGCTGTCGAAAAATTAAAACTTGACACATTTGACAGAATAGTGGAAGGAAATGATAGCCATAATGCGCAAACAAGATACCAATGAGTTTATAGGCTTGGATTCACAAAATGTTAATGCTTTCTATGAGAATGAATTAGGGAAAAGTCAAGGAGGCAGACAGAAAGAATGATCAAAACATCAATGACTGTTCTCTTGAGAAAGAAAGTCATCCTGCACTGGTCAACTTTGAAAATAATCTTTTACCTCCACTACATATAAAATTAGGTCTTTTCTCAAATGATGTTAAAGCAATGGATAAAAGAAAGTAACGGGTTTCAGTACTTACGACATATCTCCTTAAGTAAGTAAACTACACTCACAGAAGTAATTTATTACAGGTGCTAGAAGTAAGATATTTCATGACTAGGGGCGGATTTTAATGAAATGTCATTTTTTTTTCTTTTCACTTTAGAACAATGATGTTTAGTTTAGAAATTCATTTTATGTTATGACAAAAGGAAATGATCCATTTTTATAGGTCATTATTTTGCATTTTTGGTTGATTTCAACTAATAAATAATTTTTTACCTTTACCTGTCATTTTTAATGCATTTTTTACTGATTTCATTGATTTTAATATTATTTTAATGATACTTGCTTCAAATAATACTTACGAGATACAAAAAATATTCTTCACAGAATTACTTAGTAGCCTATTCGATTTGTTTTCTAAAAATTTTTTTGACAGCCTTTGCAAGTATGTAATTTTTGTGATGTGTCAGCACCTTTGCCAGTTCAGCCGATTTCAGGTTAAGTAAAGACAGAGATTTTCTGAAAAAGAACAGTCCAAACAAAAAGTTTGCACGCTGAGTTCACTTGAATGAATGGAAGAAGCCTCGATTCCATCTGTAAAATATCGAACAGCTTGAGTTGTTCACCCGAACTGTTTTTGATTATATTTTTTAACATCATTTTTCTTTGGTTTTAGGGCTTTTTTAAAGCATTTTAAGAGCATTTTAATGATCATTTTTGCTGATGTTTTAGATCATCAAAATCGGCCCCCTATTCATTACACATGGAAAGTTTGAAGAAACTCTAAGCAAGTTTTGAAACTTCAGAGTTGAGATCATTGAAATTAACTTTTTAGGGAATCATCAAGCCTCAAATAACCTTGAGAAAGAGGGTGAATTCTTGCAATTATACACAAATACGGTGTGTAGTCCATCAAAAAACTAATTTCTTGGATTTCCACCAACATTTCTTTGGGAAAATCTAGGAATAGACACTGACACCCATGGAGAAAACATTTCCATTATTAAATCTCTTGTCAAAGAGAAGAGGTATTAGGGACAATAGAGTGCAAGTGTGCTCACAGATTAAGATATCAAACGTGATGCATAGAAGAATAAAGCTACTTCTACTTTCTGGTGTGTCAACTATTAAGATGCTTTTAATTAATTTGTTTTTTAACCTTTGATATCGAAATTAACCAAGGTGAAACGAAAAACAGTGGATGAATCTGAGAAACTTATCCTATTTGATTTCAGTACAAAACGTCCTACTCTACCACTACAGTTCTTATAGAAACAGATATTTTCCTTTTTGAGCCAGAGAAAAAATTTACATTTATTCCCCAATAGTTGTTCCCTGATTGAACTCTAAATTCCTAACATTTCCAAGATTTCTAGGGTTTCCAGTCGGTCCACTCATTAGCAAGTTGAATATCTGTCAACTTTTTAGCGAGGTACTCTGCAATAGTGTACTATTAATACTCCAGTAGTGGATTATTACACAATTATTATATAATTATACTGCTCTGTATATTCATTTGTATTATTATACAATAGTGTATTATGAAAGAGTAAAGCACGTTCGGGTAACTGTGCCATACCTCTACCGTTCTCCCTGAAGTAGAAGAAAGCATTTTTGTGGTGAACTTGCCATCCCTCATAAGTGACGTGTTCTAAAACAACTGCTCATTTTACTCATCTTTGTTTTACATACAAATAAAATTCATTACGGGTTTTTGCATTGTTATCTTCATTTCTTCTACCAGACTGCTCTCCTCCTTTAACTGTAGGTAACTACACTTTTCAGCTTATTTGAACTGCTGTTACCCAAATCACTTTGAGAGATGTAAAAAGAAGTTTTAAACTGGTGGTCAGAAAGAACAAATTCAACCCTGGTTTTGAGGATAAGGTCAAGATATCCCATTAGATCATAGCTAAGGGGGGAAACTCAACCTTACCCTTCAGGAAACTGGGTCAAAGTAAGGCCCATTTACCCTGTGGGTTGAAAAAATCCACATAATTGTGCATGCATAATGTAAATAATATTCAGGTGAAGAATCTGCATGCATATTACTTGTTTATTTACTAATTTTCCTACAATGACAAGAAATAAATGAAAATGTTCAATAAAAGGAGCTGATTAGGGATCGTTCACACAGGAGGTTCTTACTCAGACAGTTGAAGATGTAAAATAGGGAAACTAAAGCCTTTAAGTTACTGCTTTGCACTGCAGAATTCCTCTGCCACTTCATGAATAGGACATGACAAAAGGGAATTGTTCCTCAGAATGGTGTAGGAGGAGAAAGAAGACATCAACATCCACTTTCTTTTGATGACCTACTGGCAAGTTGTGTTCGAATCAAGGGTGAGTGGAAGTTTGACCTCTCGAGGTGAGGTTTTGATGTAGTACAATGTTGTGTGAAAGTATAAAAGTAAATTATGTAAAACCAAGTTTAGGGATGGAAGACCTTGACCGAAAAGGTTCATTAATTTCTGAAATAGGCTGAAACTTGCCGAAAAGAAAACATTAGGGAGTGAAGTACACTTTTTTTTTCACAAAGAGTTAAAGAATGGGTCCAGATACCCTGTAGAAATTACTGAAGCAGAATATGGATATTTAGAGACTGGTTCCAGTTACTCCAGGGAACAGGGTTACTGGGTCTGCACACAGCAAAATATAAATTACAAAAGAGGAAATTCATACTATCTCTTTTTTACGAAAAATCAAACAACTTTTGTAATCGGTTCTTGGCAAATAATAACTTTCACAACAATTTTTTGTGCACCTTAAGTGTAGAACAAAAATCAATTTTAATACTACAATAAGTAAAGTGCATTTTAAGAGTATGGCTAGTTACCCAAACTTACCATACATATAAATATACAGACCAGTTGATTATTTCCTATTGGGAACTCCCAGCATTGCACAAGCACAACATAATGTCTTTTAAAGGTGGCAGGTGGCAGTGTATTTTAAAGCCATGTCACTATTCTACAGAAAAATTTGATTCTTATCGAAATCATAAAGAACAAAGAATAATAAAAGTCACCTCAAACTTCCATTAGTTTGAAAATTTATGTGATGTGTAAGATGTGAGAGTTGTCTTAAATAATGATGATTCATTTAATAAAAATTATAGTAATATTTTTTATCAAAGTTCATAACATGTATAGCATGCATCGGAGTATCTGTAATAATGTCTGCATAATTTCTAGACCATGGAACTAGTAAGCAGCATAATTTCTGCCATCTGTCAGTTTGCTTCCACATTAGACACAACTCTCTTTCCAACTTTTATTTTAAATATCAATTACAAAATACAGTTTTTCAAGTATTCCTGAAAATGTGGAAGTGTTTTTCCAATACACTTTACACTTTTTAGTGAGGTTAGCAAATTATGTTTCAGAAACTTCAGGCAGTCAAGTGACACATTTTAAAGACTTCCAGGAAATTAGGAAAAAATATCCACCGTTCAATACTGAAATTATATATAGAGAATAATATTCTGTGAATTAAGATATGTTTTAACATTTTCAATAATACAGGCAGTGTCATGGTTAGCTACTTACAAAATCTTTAAAAGGATTTCCAGCGCCGGTCAAGCCTCTCACTTGCAGTAACTCAGCAGTATGTAGAAAAGGTGCTAATCTATCTTGGGTGATATACACTTCCCCATGGTACATGAAACTCAGTAAAGCTGTAACGTCTTCGTATTTCACATCTTTTAATATTACAACTGGATGCTGACAGGGATTTTCCTTGAAAATACAGAGAGAAATTTACACTTCACATACCAAACAATTTAGAAGAATTCAAATACTCACAAGTACCCGCTTACTTTGAACACATTGCGAAAGTATGGACTACAAGCTGCCAGAATTACTTTATGAGCTTTAACATTTTGACCTTCACATGTCAAAGTCACATCAACCAAATCTTCATCATTTTTTAAACTTTCCAAAGCAGTAGTAATGTTAACTTGGAAATTATTCCAACGAAGACAAAATTGATCAGTAGCCATTTCTAACCTATAAGTACCATGTACACTTGCCAAATACTGAAGTAAAAACTAAACACTTTTGTCTGGATACTAAAACACACCAATGTTTTTCACACACACACAATGACAGGTTTTTATTCACTGAAGATAACGGCTGTCACATTTGAAACAATTTTTTAATTTTTTTTAGGAAAACAATAACTAAGACACCATATACATATAGAAGAATACTAGGAAGCAGAGCTTCACATCTATTCATATAAGAATCACTTCTCTCTACATATCACACAGATATTACTGGTAATTATTATATCTACTAGTCAATTATATACCAAAAGGCAGTGCGAAAGTGCCCTGCTGCTGGAAGCCGCCATATTAAATAAGTCGTAAGTTGTGGAGCATACTCCAGCGGGAGATTTAAAATATGGATATGTTTGTACATGCTGAATTCATGTAGAACATTTTTCTGTTGTAATATTACTTTATTTTAAATAAATACAGGTAAATTGTAATTTTATGGTGACACGATTCCTAAGGAGGTGTGTATTTGTTTTTCATTAATACTTTTAAAGAATCAATAAACTGATTATTTTCAGTTCGTATTGTTCACGCTTGTATCTAATTTTATAGCCAATACAATTTTATAACTAGAGCCCAAAAGTTCATTTATTTTACCTAAAATAGGCAGCCAAAAACCAATTAGTTTTACTAAAATAGGCATTCTACAAAGTTGTTTTTTCATGGCTAAGGTAGGGGTGCATAACGCCATGAAAACAATGAAAAAAACACATTTACATAGAAGTATTGTAAAAAATTAATAATTAAATTTAACCACATTTTTATTCGAAGTCTAATATTTACTTTAGCACTTAACGTGTAAGGAAATTAACTTTTCTTTGTAATATTGATTCCATATAGCCGTCCGATATGATGGCTACGATTTTTTTTCTCGTGACGTTGTTTCTTCGCAACACTTTTGTGAACTCCCTTCTGAATTTTGAAA
The DNA here is from genome assembly GCA_011170035.1 of Teleogryllus occipitalis. Classification (NCBI taxonomy): domain Eukaryota; kingdom Metazoa; phylum Arthropoda; class Insecta; order Orthoptera; family Gryllidae; genus Teleogryllus; species Teleogryllus occipitalis. Next base: position 45,228 of record BLKR01002496.1, read on the forward strand.
TGGCATCAGTGAAAACGGAACGATATTTTTCCTTCTTCGCACTTGCGTAATCGACAGCACTGAGAAGCGCATCATTCATAGAGTTATTCTCAAAAGGGTTCGGAAACCATTCTGAAAAGTAGAATGGGATTCCTTGTGAGCAAACAAAGCCTATCAGCATAAATGAATGGAAAAAATAAAAAATCTTAACTGAAATCTTCATCCTTTTTCGTTCGGATTTTTAATACATCTGCTTCCACAGAAAGACAAAAGACGATCCTATCTTTGTGTTGTCCAGGTTTGCAGGTTATATCCAACTTGATTGAGATCGATGTCAGGAAAATTTAAAAAAAGAAGCAAAATAATGAGTATAAAATAACGAGTATCAAAAAGGAAATTAATATTAATTTTAACAATGACATTGAATGTATTATTTACTGTGCCAGATTACCCAATCGGCTGAGTAGGCTGCAGCCTGGGGCGCGCAATTTTTGGGGGCGGACGAATTTCAGCGGATGCAAAATTTCATAAGTAGAACTTTTGAATGATTTTATAGAAATATTTCTTTCTATATTTGTATCGTAAGAAAGTCTTAATTATCGAATGTAATTCAAAACGACCCAGTACAGTGGAAAGTTGACGATTATTTTAGAGAAATGGTGGCCAAAGATGGATTTAAGCAAGATGATGACATCGATTTGTCTACCTCTAAAAGGCATTATGCAGATCAAAGTCGATATTTATGAAAATCATATTTCTAAAAAACAATGACAAATGGTGTAGCTGTCAAAAGGTTATGGTTAGTACATTTGCTATCTATAGGACATATCTTTTTTGCTCCTTGCAAGTTATATGGTGGAACTACTACTTTGATCCGTAGGGATCAGGTAGCTTAGAGCTTAACGACAGGAAAAATAGCAACAGCATTTCTCAACGATAACAGTTCCGAACATGGATATTGCGTAAGAAAGTTTGTATGTACGTCTGCAGTTTTAGAAAGAGTGGATCCAGAGCTTGTGAAACAGCAAAGAAAATAAAGTGGAATATTGGAGAAATGTCCCGAAAAGAATTGTAGAAACTGTGAAATTTTCAGCATCAAGAGGATTGTCTTTTTCGGTAACAACGAGATTATTGGATACAAAACGAAATCTTAGGCTGCATTAAGTTGATATCCAAATTTGATCCGTTTATGGCTGGCCATGTCATTCGGCATGGAAATATATGACCACAAAAAAAGGTTTAGAAAATGGTAATTCGGAGAGAATTCTTTAATAAATAAATTGTGGATACAAGATATATTTCCAAATTATGAGATTATTTTAAGCCTCTAATGATGTCTGTGACTAATGCAATTGGCGAACGATCTTTTTCTGCTTTGAAGAACGAAAAAAAGTATCTGAGATCGATTCTTAAACAAGACACATTGAATGCATTCTTTTATACATATAAAATGATATTTTGAGACGGGGAGAGTTTGAAGACACTGCTAAGAAAATTTTCGAGACTAAATCGAGAAAACGAGATTCCGTATGACAACATATATTTTATATGTACACCTAAATGCTATTATGACTTTAATATCCATATTTTTAGGTAACAAAATGTAAATAATACTCAAATACAGAAATACTTTTATAATTACCTTATATATTTAATTTATTGACCTAAAAAATTTTTGATGTTATAAAAAATGCAAGTATTTTTCAATATTTTTTCCTAAATCGTTGAAGAAAATTAAATATTTTAGAATTATTTTCCCCGCTTACGCGCGAGGGAATTAGCAGGGCCGCAGAGATATACTCTTTGGGGCCGGTAGCTGAGCGAGGAGGAACCTGCCAGTGGATAGACGCGTATGCGCACGAGGGCGCGCGCTATTTCCCTCTCACTCGCACTCACTGGGCAGAGAGCCTAGGCTCCTGGGAGGCACGGACTTGTACCGCGATGCACGTCCACATCTCAGCCAAGCGAATTCACCTCTTCACCTAACGTTGTGGGAAAGTAAAGTTGTTTGTGTGATTTTTGTTCGGGTTTTCTTTATGAAACAATGAATGAAGCTAACGTTTTAGTCTTACTGAGAATGTCCCACTTACTATGCGCCAGTCCCATAACTTCTGACCAGTTCACGATATTGAAGTGCAGTTTTCGCTCAGCAATGTGAACTCATGAGGCAAATAATATGCCGTAGAGATGTAAATAGTATAGAGAATATACCGTAGTAATATACAGTGTTAGATATGAAGAGACTATTGAAATCTGCCTAAAAACAGATATGACTCTGAACGAACTTTCAGGGTCTGAATTATTTTAAAGATACAAAATTGTCTCTTTTAAAATTATTGATGCAATAGTGACTCAGATGGACTACAGGTTTCAAGATTTTTAAAACTTTCATTTTATTGAATTTCTTGACGAAAAGCAGTTTTCTACATATAAAACATCCTCTCGTTCAGAAAAGTTTTCTTTTCTAATAAAACAATATCCATTCTTCGACAGTGATCAGCTTCGAAATGAACTGACAAATGTATACATTGATAATGCAAAATACATGGCTGCAGATTTGTTGCTGAAGTATTTGTTAGACAAATTGGTCAAGAAAAAATGATCAAGAGACGGTTCTTTTAATACAACTCAGTCTAATTTCCCCTTCGTCTACAGCATTATGTGAAAGGAATATGATTACATTAAAGAGGGTGAAGACATTCCTGAGCAATTCCATGGGAAATAGCAGAATCGGTAATTTCAGTATACTGATGCAGTATACCGTCCAATTTCAGTCAAAATTGAAAAATAAGATTTCCATAATACCCAAAGACTCTAGCTTCGCTACTGTCAATAACTTGTCAAAAAAGCAAATTAAAAAAGGGTGCTAAAACATTTGACAGCCTAGGGCGCACATAAGTCAAAGTGATTATTTACCATTTTAACTGTAATTCTAAACAACCTGCAACAAGAATTGTACCTCAGCTTTGCACCACAAGTCACTATGAAGAATTGCAAATACAAATAAACTTCTTAAGAGCTTCTCCTCCTTCAGTGGCGGTTCGTGCTAGTATGCATGGTTGCATAACCCCCAGATAATCGAAAAACATTACTATATGTTATTATATATATATATATATATATATATATATATATATATATATATATATATATATATATATATATATTCTTTTTAATGACATTCGATATTCAATATATTGCAGTAGTATCGATGTATTTGAAATAGTACGCAGCGCACGCTCTTTTACTACGTTTAGGCCTACTCTTTGGTCCAATGGTTCAACATAGAGGTCTGGTTTAGCGTCACAACGAACCATCGGCTTATCGTGAAAGGTCAGTGGCGGCCGGTACAGAATTCTATTGGTGGTGCCAGTTTCTGATGTGACATCGATAACAAATCACTGATGTCCAAAATCATAACATCGATGTTAATAAAAACATCAATCAAAAAACCATCGATGCGATGTTTTTAAACAGCGATACGATGTTTTAAAACTGGTTTAGTAATCTCTAAAATAAAATTCGTGAGAACAAAAATTTAATTTTACAGTGACCATATTTATTAAGTTATAATGAAGATTAAACTGAAAAAAAAACAACTAAAATAATAAGAACAAATAAAAACTAGCGTACCCGTGCGAGAACTCTCGCATGTTAAACCCCACCCTCTTCGCTATTTTCCATTTCCATGTTAAGCCTGTAATATACTTGTATCTTTTTCTTCAAGACCCTCTTATCCTCCGTCACTTGTTACAAATGTCACTGTCCTTGTAATTAGTAACTAAAAAATACACCCTTGTCAATACAAACTATTCTTGTTTCATGTTATTACCGAGCAGAGATGTACACGTGCGTAACTCAATGGCGTAATTAGTTTCATTTCACATACAGTTGCAGATCCTACATGGTCTGAAGAGAATCGAGGAGCGTCGAACCAGCAAAAATGTAATAGAATGTTCACAAAGACCTCATTCTGTGGATTACGGTGTGTAGAACTTTTATTTGAGGCCGTTGACCTCAAAATTTTAGTTTTTAAGACCCTAAACCGCTTTGTTTAGAAGCCATTTAGCAGTGTAGATTAAAAAAAATGCGACCGGGTTTTGCGGGTTGCATTGACAAGAATATTTAAATGCGTTTTTAAAAGAATCCTTCATATTTTTAAAGTCAAAGTACAATTCGTCTCGTCTCTATTAAATTCTATTTCTTTATAGACTACATTTATAAAGATTGGTGGCGTGTGACAGCCGCAAACAGTATGAATAGTACTGAAGTAGAAACCGTAAATAGTACAATATCAGATATATAAAATTGGTTCCATAATAACAAATTAATAGTAAATGAAAAGAAAACAGTTTTAATGCAGTTTTCCATTTCAAATAAGCAATTCTGTACTCCATTGAAAATGAACGGTGTACCATTGTCTGAAGTTAAGGCTCAATTCAGTCAAACCTCAAATGGAACATCCATTTAAATGAATTGAACACAAAAATAAGTTCATTATGCTACGCGTTCAGAATTCTTTCAAATTCAATTTTCATACTGATCGTTGTGCATATTTCGCGAATGTTCATTCCCGCCTGAGATATGGCATAATATTGTAAGGAAACATCTTATAGATCCCAGACTTTTAATTTACAAAAAAGAATTGTACGAATAATAACCAAATCCCACCCACGTAATTCATGTACACCTCTCGTTAGTAATGTAGAAATTTTACTATTACCGCGTTTGTTGATTTATGAATCAATGGTTTTTGTCAAAAATGGCTTGCTTAAGGGCGGGAATATATTTTCAGAAAACGTCGATGTGTATAACTATAACACTCGACGTAGTAATCATATCCACCAGGTGACAGTATCAACAGCTCATTACAAAAAATTCACATACAATACATGTACGTTATTTTACAACACTGTGATAGATGACATTAAATGCTTAAATTCGATAGAAGAGTTTAAATCCCAAGTAATATCGTTTCTGCTGCATAACTGTTTCTAAACAATTAGAGACTATACTGAGCATCAAAAAGCAAGTAACATTAATTTTAACAGTGATATTTAATGTATTATTTACCATTCGGGCTGTACAATTCTAAACAATCTATAACAACTCTTGTACAGCAGCTTCTGGGTCAATGACCCCCATCTTGATCAAGTTTTTCGTCCAGTTTCCCTGATCCTTTGAGTAAATACTGAGATGGCTCCTTCTTTTGCTTCTGGACATAAATGTAACTTCATTATCTGTGCACGTCTTCTTGAATTCAGTGGGAAATATAGTTCTTCAAATTATCGTTCTCCGTGTCGCGGTAGGAATTATTATTCCTTGACGAAGGACATGATGAGGGATAAGAGCCCAAATTTATTGCTGATTTGCCCGTAAAAATAGATTTTATTACATCGGAGCGAATACTTTTGTTAACAATCCTCGCAAAAACGCTTATCTTTTACAATATTCAAAATTCAATTAGTATCTGGCTTAGAAATGAGATCACAAAATTTTGAAAACGCGCACCGAATTCACTTCTCCCCATAGCATGCCACACACAGTTTTTAACGTAAAAGTAAATAAATAAAATAATATAGGAGACGATTCTTAGACAAAGTCTGAGCGACCACAGAAATCTTAAGAGGCCACAGCGTCCAGAGTTCGCTGGAGAAGGGTACGGGAAGAAGAGGGTAAGCCTTACGCCCATGGCGTGCGCCGCCTCTCCATGTGCGAAACACTAGGAAAGACGTACGAAATACCAGGCCATCGGGGTCGTTCTGAGCGAGAGATGGACTGCGCGATGAAGTGTCATTAATGGACTCTGTGGTGGAGAACATGAACTTCTGTGCTTCTTCGATTGTGGCACCGTCGCGTCCATAAGAGAGCATACAAACCCACACAAGAGCTCTTCATATAGGGGTAAATGGACATGGTGCAAATCCGTAGGTGGTTTAGAGGTTTAGGAGGCCGACAGATGGCACTGCGCGCTGTGCAAAAGAAGAGAGTATTGATAGAGAATCGGAGGTCTAAGCGCTCGTTCAAATTCATTATTAAAAAGAAAAATATTTTGCTGAAACAATATTTTATACTCATTTGTGGTGAAAAGTTTTTTCCTTCCTTTTTGTTGGAGGTGTCATGGCACACTGGCATTACCCTACAAGCCGCCACTGCAGAAGGGTGTGGGGGTCTGTCCATGACCTTAAAGCTGGCTCACACACAATAGCAGAACACAGCTCATACTTTTAGGCTAATTACATGCTTTATCCCAAAATTTTAGGCTCTTGTAGTTTTCTCAAAAATCAATGTTCAACCAGCTTTAGAATAAAGCCAGTTGACACGAAATCAAAACTAAAATCCTACTCTAAAATGACTTATACAATAACGGGATTCTGAAACTCAAGAAAGCGTGCGCAGATGATTTTCTCCCCCATACGTCACGTACAGTGTTTGACTAAATAAATAAAATAAATAATGGTCACAAAAAGTTCTAATGTTATTTTTTATTAATAAATAATATTAATCATATTATTAATTATAGTGTAATAATCACATAGTATTAATCTTTACGCACATACAATGTTTACTGTTCTCTGTCTAAATCATTTTATATAAATATTACATTTTAATACATACATTAATAATACTTTGCATAAATATTTAAAATTTAAAAAATAAATATCAACTTGACCGTCTCATATCATAGAGTAAATAAAGACTACTGATAAATTTCAAACAAAAGGACAGCAATGGGGAATTGCAGAGAGTCTGCCAAATCGCTTCACTCAAGAGAGGGCTCCAAATCGCGAGTGAGCGCGCGACTGGGTTCAATTCCCCGAAAGTTCTCCAAGACTAACTGAAGAAAACCGCTCACGCACGCTCCCTCCCATGAAAGTCGGCCAACGCGGGTTCCAGCGACTCGCCTGCATATTACTCTGCACATATGTTCGTATACGTATGCAAACTAGTGATGCTACAACATTACGTACATGGTGGAAATAACACCATGATTACGTACATTCTAGCATTAGTAACGGTTACATAATATTTTAATTTGTGTCCATATCAGGTCACACATCAGTTGTAAAACTCATTAACATTAGTAGCGAATGAGATGCGAAAATTAATTCCTTTCGAGCTAATTCATCAATAGAAATTCAACTCTGCTCCATTCTCCGAGAGAATTACCCGCAATGACAAAAAATTCTATTAATTTTAAACTGCATTGTCGCGGCGTTGCCACTTCTCGTGAAACCCTTTCCCGGGGCTCTTGTGTATCGTATACTACTTCAGCCAATGAGCTTCAGACACCAGTTTGCGTCACAATATTAGCGGGAATTTTAAATGCAGCCAGATACCTAAATCACCACCTCGTTACAAGACATTCAAAGAGATTTATTAAGCATTCCTTTGAAATATTGCTTCTTTTACACCTTCATCGTATTATGTTTCGTTGGTTACTGTTAATAATTGTCATTTTGTAACACTTCTCAACACTACTCGCTCTCCATGCAACATGGCGGCCAGCGTCTGGTCTGGCTTTTCAAAAGAAGTTTTCGTGCTGTGGTCACATGGTTCGTGACGCACATTGGTGTTGCGCAGAACCAGCAAAAATCGGTGCACCGGAGGAACTCACCCGTGTATTTCCACCATGCTCTTTTCTGCAAAAGAAGCGCGGGGAATTCGAATTTGCAATTTCGAATACGCAAAACGACTAATTTTTTAATTGTACATGACCTTATTTAAAGATCTAATTTCGAAGAATAGATTAAATCAAGTAAAAAATCTCAATGATCAGTATTGTAATTTTGCAATGTGAATTTTTTCCAATTTTTGAAAGTAAAGAGTTTACCGAAAATGGAATCTGCGCCAATTTTATTAGCATACTTACAAACCCTCAATTCGTCGTGGAGGGGGCTGGCGGACGCGTTTTCGGGTCACTCCTAAGGATTATCTTTTCGAGGAAATGGCGTGCAGTCTGAAGCAATTCCGAGCGGCGGTCAGTGGACGGACAGCGAGCCAGGCGTGTCTGCACCATCTCCGGTAGGCACGACCCGTCCGTGGACTTTTACCTGCTGGGGGTCCTGACGATTCTATTCATTACATGCGGTGTTGAGGCTAAATCAGGCCCACCAAAAACATTACAATACATTATTTATATAATAATATGCTTATAAATCTTCATAATAATATGCGAAAAAGTTAAAATTGATGTAAATATTGTAGTATATTTTAATTATTTTAGCAAATGTAAGAAACTTTTCTTCAGATATTTAAAAAAAATTAAGAATAATTTCTCAGATTTAGAGTAACAAACTGCCAATTTCAGAATTAAATATGAAATAAATACAATTTTGGCAATAACTAGTTTGTCAATTCAGATGGAGATCTTAAGACATGGAAATAGTGCTGAAATGATAGTCCTGTCTCTTACGACAGGAATGTGTGTTTTAAGCTTTCAAAGATGTCTTTTCTTACTTTTTTTTTGCAGACTAAGCCCCACACTACAGGTCAATTAATCTAAACAATGAGGGCCAAACAACACGTCCTAGTCCTCCCGCTCCATAATTGTGGTCCAAAATACTCCAAATTGCACTTTGACTGTTCATTGCTCTTCTGTACCCCATTGTGCTTCAGTGCAATTTGAATTTTTCTCCGTAAAGATTCCTAATGTGCTTATTCCTTCCTTCTTGAAAAGATGGGATAAAAAAGTTTTTGGAAAGAAGAGCAGAGGTCCTTTAGGAAACACATGTCTTGAAAATTGCTCTTGCAAACTATTTTTACAATTATCCTGTCTTTAGATTAATTTATTTATTATTTACAATATTTTGAGTTATTCTTCCAAATACCTATTTAGTATTTCCTGTCTTAACTTTTACTCTATAAGAAAATAATCTGAATTTAATATAACACGAAATGGAGTAGTAATTCAAATATTTCTAGGTTCAAGGAGACCCTGACACCCCTACCCTATCTAATATACCACTGCTCATGCAAGGTTAGGGAGTAAGGAAAATATAAAATGTTAGGTAAATAACAAAAGCTCAAGAACATGAGATTAACAAATATAGGCTTCATTTCTGAATATCAAATGTACAAAAATACAGTCTTTGTTCACATACAGAAACTACAAACAAAGAAAAACAAGAAGTACATACTAGTTTCCGAATTATGACTATGTCAATCTACTTGAAGATTTTAACTAGCTTCTAAAATCTCAATATGAATAAATTAAATGAGGATAACATTTCTTTACTTGGACAACATTTGGAGATTATCGTAATGAATATTGCTCTTCATAAGAAGAAATACAATGTAATCTGCATTCCCCGACAGAACATTTGTCTAAAGGGAGTCAAGAATCAATGGAACTTTGGCAAGCCAACGCTGTTAGCCAAATTGCTTAACTACACTCCATGAAGTCACAAAAGTTAAGCAACTCAAGACACCGTGTCTACTGGTTAGGTGACTGCCAGGGACCCTTGGTTACTAACAGCACCAAGCCCCTGGCCGAAGGGATTCAAGGCATTGACTAACTGTGACGTAACAAGACAAAACAACAAAAACTTAATTGAGGGTAACTCCAGAGATAATACGTTCAATACCAATGAAGTGCTAAAGGACATTGAAAAAATGATGCAACAAATTAAAAAAACCTGATTCCACAGTGGGGAAGCATAGTTAGTAGAGATCACAAGAATGTTGCAGAATGGGCAAAGGGAATGTGTTGAAAGAGAAATGTATTAATATCATCTGTTATATGAAACTAATCCCAGTTAGGTAAGTGACTCTTAATGCCCCTGTTTGAGATAACCTGACCATAGATCCCAATGCAGGATAATACTAAATCAGCAGTAATCAACAATTTTTTCTTATTCTGCTGGTTCTGTTTTAAACTCACTACATGTGACCCCTTAAACTAGGTCAATCGATGAAACTATCGGATGCTATCCACAAGACAAGACGGCAGCTTAAAAAACAGAATATTTACATCTTATGGAAGAATCAATCAGTTCCATGTAAAAGTGAATATCCATCACTTAAACAAGGTCATTTGAGCAGGTTTCACTGTTTATTAAATAATACAACTGTCATTAGTGCAAACATCACTGGAATATATACCTGCAGCTTTTAATGACCCTAAAGCAACATAAAGGAAATGAAAGTGAATAATGAAGCTATTTTCAGTAATTGAAATTCATTTAATCTTAGCTTAAATCTAGGATCTACCACTATTTACAAAAATAACTGGATAATCTTGTGTTACAAGACTGTTCAGTATTCAAAGATCTTCTTTCCTTTTGTGTTTCTGGGCTGAATTGGATTCCTCCTTTTCACTTTGGCCCTGTCAGAAGAATTATACATTCAAAATAAGTGAAATATACAGGAAATAAGATTCAAAATTATATACACTCATCATCACACACAATAAATATAAATTAATTTTAGAATAAATCACAAATGAGGAAGTAAACCAAAAGAGAGAGAAAAATGAGAAAAAAAGAGATGAGAAAAATGAATTTTTTAGGAATATTAACATCAATAATATTATAACGTCAATAATATTTCAATAATTTGCCATGAAAAGCCTAGTTTTGATATTGAAAACAAGGGTGGAGAATAATTTACAATCAAGATATCTCTTGCATACAAAGCGTGGGTGAAATGAATCAATGTTAATTAATATATTTAATGAAAGTTGAGATAGAATTTATTGTAGACAAGTGCCAATCACATCAATTATCTGTCTTATTTTGTGTATCATGACTAGGAACAGAATGTTTATGACATGTCATATTTTTTCTTTGTGTTATTTCCATGGAAAATATAAGTTAATGATTTTATCTACAATTACTAAACTTATGCAATTTTCACATGTCATATAAAGTCATGTTTTGGCTTTTTTTAAACCCTTTTGTCATTTTTCATTAATTTTTCATATTTTTCCATGAATTCGTGTATTTTTTTATCATAGTTTGATTCCATTTTTGCACACTTGCTTGCAGTCATTTCAAAGAGATTTTCACATCTCATTATTTGTATCCAATTTCCAACAATAATTATACTATTTAATTGTTGTGCATCTTTGATATAAATATATATGTACGTGAATTAAGAGGATAAACTTCATAGAAAGAGGAAAAGAAACAAGAAAGAACCAGATGCAAAGGAAGCGTTAGTTTAGTTTTGTGCCAAAGTCAACCACTTCTAAAAATAACTTTTGCAGGTAGGTCTTTATGTGGTACCAAAGGAGAAGGGGTGGATTGTGAATGTGCTAGATTTTGAAAGTATATTTTCAATATAATGGTCATTTAAACAGCAGAAAGATTTTGAAGATTTTGAAAATGAAAAAACACACATCTCATATTTATGGTCATATTTTCATAGTTTTTAGGTCATAAATGCTTGCATGTTACTAATATTTTTAGGTCATAAACATCCAGTCCCTAATCAAGGCTATAATAAAAGTTCAGTGAACTAAATGGATCTGAAAAAAATAGCTATAGCGTTTCCACATACAGAAGGTAATGCATTATTATGTGTTGGTACAAAAACACCTTGTTCGCTGTTTGACTACACCTACTCTGGAAGATTATAAGCACCCATCTTAAAAAGGTCTTGTTTAAGATCATTTATTAATGCTTCAATATCAGGTGTGTTTATACTTAAGATCAATCAGAGCTCTTGGATATAATCGAACTGCACCAATTATAATGTTTTTGTTGCCAAAACTCACAGAGCAAAATGCACAATTGATCATCATCAGCATTACTCATAAATAATTGAAAATGACAAGTTTTTATCAACCATTATAAGGGCACCCAATCCCTTGATTTTACACTAGTTAATGAATTACAAACCCTTCTGAAAATATCATAATTAAATTTTGTTCACCATCAAAAAAGGCTGTTTGATCTCGTCTCTGTAAAGATAATGATGTCATGCTTCACCAAGAAGTGACTGATGTCTTTCATTAGGTTCAAAGACTCCTCACATTTTGATTGTGGATGCTTATTGAGTGGCAGAGATTGGTTTCATAAAAAATTTTTAATGATGAGCCTGATCAATTATCTTTGGAAACCCATTGATTTTCTTTACTACTTGATTGTTTTTACAGGAGCAACCTCTTCAGCATTAAAACACTCCACTTCAGATACTGCAAATGATTCCTCTTTTGGATCATCCCATCAAATGAAAATTGTACAGAACAGATACCAAGATTTCCCCATTTCAAAATGTTTATTACCACTGATGGATCAGTTACAGTTACCCTTAATACTAAAAAGCAAGGTGAGTGAGATTTCACAGCCAAAGCAGACTGCACAGCCGGCACCTCCCATGCCTTGCTTTTTAGGCCATTTATTATAATCATGTTCTATAAGTACCGAACATTGCGCGCTACCCCTAACCACTAGAATCCCATCAAAACCCCCTAACTACCCTCCGTGCCTTCCACTGTGGACTACCTCCTTCCTTAAATAGTGCAAAGTGCTGGTTTAAATGACTTCCTTATGTTGTATAACGTTCTGCAATTTAGCCTAAAAAGATATTAAATAGAGCCATTAGTAAGCACAATCGTTTATGATAAATGCTTGATCACGACTGGCTGACCATAGTTTTTACATTTGTTATCAAAGATAACACATATGCTATGCTAAACAAAAAAACACTATACTATACAAGGCACAATCTGTCTTCACATGTTCAGCAGCATGTTTCTGTTAACTCTACTTTTTCAATTAACTACTACACATAGGGTTCAGCTACTATGTATCCTAGTTCAGATTACAACATGAAAGCCCTTTGTAGAAGGTGTACAGTGAAAAATACATGGTTCTTGAAACTGACAATAATACAGAACTCTCAAATTCTAGCAATGTACATCTTGGATAATAAACAAGAAATTTTTAAAGTCTACATTTTTAAATTTAAAAGTTTTTCATTCTCTTCAAAGGTAGAAAATCTTATCTATTCAAATTAGAAATTAAAATATTTAAGATTATTTATTATTCCCTAACAAAAATTAAACAATTTTGTCTCTCAATTTCATTGACTACGATGCCCAAGAATACATTTTTTGTTGAACTGTACACATTTCTGAGATATGTAGAAAGTACTGTCATGTAAAAACCTTTTAATTTTTATTAATTTGCATGCATTTAAAAAGTGTTTGAAATCTTTGCTCTTTTTTATTTATTGTTAAGTGACAAAAAAAATATCAAAGATAAAAAAAAATGTCTTCTCTGATTTTTACCTAACAAATTCCAGACTATAACAATTTATGTGTAAGATGAAGGGGTGGTCCATGGCATAGATGTAAGCCCTGATACTGCTGATGCCCAAGTTTGATCCCACACAGTTCCAAGTTGAATTTAGGATGGACAAGGCGGGTTGCAGCAGGTTTTCTTAGACCCTGGTTCCCCTGACAACATGCATTCTACCGGTATGCTCCATCAAACACTCTCTACCCTATCTATCATTAACCATCATTCTGCTGGAGATTGAAGGATCAAGTCCGCGTCTTCGCGATAATTGAAGAATTAGCTGAGTAGGGCCATATCTACCTCCGTAGGTTATTAATAGGTCAAGTCTCAGTCTGGTGAACTAGAGAGAAAGAGAGGAAATTGTGAGGGAGTGGGGGCATGTCCCCTCTGAAGATCTTAATTATGGATATTAAGGGGTGGATGGAATGCCAGGCAGGTTTAAGGGTACAGCTTCATTGAAGCTGATTCCAAGGGGAAAACAGTTTAATTTTTTTTTTATATAAGTTGAGTCACAAAACAATAATTTTGTATAAGTTAGGGTTGATCCCGGGTTTACAGTGCATCTCGGCCTTTGCTGTCACGGCCTCCTTAATTCTACTTTATGTATTGTTCACTTCTAATTCTTGTGTCATGAACGATAGTCAATGATTCTTACAAGGAACGTTTAAACACTTGTTTTAGAAAATTTCTTTCGGTAGAAATGCAGTTTGTGATCCGTTTTGTTCACGTGTGCAGAATTGTGACATTTCGCTACGCTTGTCCAAGTTGAGGACGAGGCTCGGGCCTTCGGCCCTCGCGATAACACATAACATCCTTGAGTCTGTCCAACGCATAATTACCAATGCATTTTATGAGAATAATCTTTAAAAAAATTTTGGGGTGTATATGTTCTTTATGTTCTCCACATATATGCGAATAAATTTATTTTAAATAAGAGAATTTATTTTAAATGGAACGCTCACTTTTAAGAGAATTTCTTTTAAAATGTTTCTCAAAATAATACAATCCTTTGTGGTGAATGATAACATTCCTGCCCATAGATTGGAAGAGAATCGGATCACGTCAAGGCACAGCAATCAAGGAAGCCTAGGCTAAGGTGCACCGTAAACCTGGAATCAGCCTAAGTTAGTTCCTTACTTTATTAGATCCTTTTCCGAAGTATGTTTTGCTTTCCAAAGTCAATTCTTTGCAGTTCTCCTGATCCACTAAGAAATCTTTGGCTTCCCAAGCCTGCGCTCCATCTTTGAAGAGAAAAATTGCTCTGTCATCATCTACCAAATATCTGGAACACAAAACTTATGTTACACACAGTTTTCTATCAAGACAAATTGATCATTACTAAATGAAAGTTACCTTTCAGCTTGTATATGATTATTCCATAAACTTGACTGCCACAGTTTGGTGACAGTTTCAGTTTCATCTTTAGATGGATTGCCAGCTACACTTACAAACATCATAACAGTACGACCCTTCTTTGTAAGTTTCAACAGGTTTTCTGGATTACTGGAATCAATCTGTGTATATATTTCCGTTAAATTAAAACCAACTTTTAATATTCTTATTATAAAGTTTATAAACTTAGTACTACCTGAGAAAAATCCACCTTTGGCTGTGGTCTCAAATGTTCAGGTAATTCATCTGGTTCCAGTGGTTCATCATCTTCCTAAAATAATGCAATAATATTAATAGGAAACTACAGACCCAGTGAATTTCACTAAGATTTATTCATACCTCCCATTGTTCCAATAATCTCTCTAAATCGGCTTCATTATAATCTCGAATATCTTTCTTGGCCCAGGCAGGTTTATCCTCATCTTTAAACTTTTTGCACAACGTTAAATGGAACAATAATATGACCAAGTATAACAAAATATACCTCATTTTCACTTCAGAAATTTCAATAATGAAAAAAAAAACAGAACTCCGCGACGAAAGTCACACAAAAGTAACACCACACACAAGTAACACCACACACCACACAAAAGTAACACACAAGATACTCTCTGGTAACACCACTCCCGCAAACAGCAGTTTTGAGGATGTGTTGGACCAACACTGTTGGTGCCACAGCAGCACAAACAAACTAGGAGCTGAATCTCGCGATCAACTTTATGTCAGTGCTGCCCTCAAACAGTTGGCGACAAGACTATGTAAACTGTTTTTTTTCTAACAAGGCATCTGAGGGTAATATCGCCAAGATGGAATATGGCACACCTTTTTGCGACTTTCCCGACTTTTGCGGCACTAGAGTCGGTTGATCTGCAGCACTGCTTGATACGGCCGTGATAATGCGACATCTTGCGGCATGATCGATAAAGACGCAAAATGTCGTGCCATATTCCAATCTTGGATTCTATCCTCAGATGCCACGTTAGAAAAATCCGAGAGAGAGAGAGAGAGAGAGAGAGAGAGAGAGAGAGAGAGAGAGAGAGAGAGAGAGAGAGAGAGAGAGAGAGAGAGAGAATATATATATTATATATTATAATATATTTGTCCTGACGCAAGATGTCGCATGATATCGACCGTATCAAGCAGTGCTGCTGATCAAGTGACTCTGGCGGCAGGACTGAGAATGACGCAAAAAGTCATGCCGAATTTCAGCTTGGAGCAACTACCTACAGACGCCACGTTAGAAAAACCCAAGTATAGGACTACGTGGTGGTGGTGGTAGTGGTAGGGAGAAAAGTAAAAAAAAATAAAGGTTGAATATGTTGTGTGGTATTTTTGAATGTACGGTCATTTTGCTGTAGTTTACTTTTTATTTTAGAATTTGGAGCAAATTTAGGATATCCTGCAGTGATAGTTATCTAGTTGATTGATTTTTTCATGTTTCCGGGCGCGTCAACTACTTCGGTCATTAGTCCCGTTAGTGTAGTGCATGTTTTGCCGCCGGGAGATGGCGGTGATCTTCCCCCGCTGGATGGCGAGATCCGGCGCCGAGCTACCGTCGGCTAGTGGGGTTTCCCCCTAACCTGGACTCTCCAACCAGCGGGGCACCGCCCCAGCCGGGACAAGCTCTAAGATCCCGACTGGTCTCCCGAAATATGTGGAAGTGTAGTGCATGTTAGTGTAAGTGTGTGTGTAAGGGGAGAGGATAGGACAAGGAAGAGGAATTCCTTGTCCTTAAGGACAGATCGCGCGCGGTCCGTGGCCCGTTTGGTAGGGTACTGCTCCGGCATTCGCCTGGTGTTGATCGGAGAAACCACGGAAAACTACCGATCAGAGCAGCCGGCTGCTAGAATCCTCTCCTCCAGACAGCAGCTGAATTCGACCTAGCTGAAAAGCTAGTGTCGAAAATCCTGCCGCCACCAGGGCTCGAACCTAGGACCTCCCGGTTAGAGGCGCTGCCGTGACATCAGTTGATGCACTGAGCTACCGCTACCGGTGATAGTTATCTTGAATGAAAATATAATGCAATAGACTAAAGAGGCAACTTTAGTGTAATTAAATCAAGAAAATATATTATTTACCTTAAACAAATAATTACCCAATAAAATTCTAATCTAGTACCATTAATAAAATTTGTCACCCATTTAAATGTAATATAAATATTCATGAAGTAGTTACAATTATCATTTACTTACCGTCATTTCATAGGAACAACAATAAAATATTAGTCTTAATACGATACTGTATTATTACGATGTTGTATTCGTTATGAAAATGCCCTTTAATGCAGAGAAAGTAGGTAATGAGAGTACTAGTCGAACCAAGTAATTTCAATAGAATAGTTTAATCTGCCTGCGTTAATAACAAAAAAATTACTTAAATATTTTCATTGGAATGATACTAATGGTAAAATTTCACAATTCAACCCAGTAAGCTTTTGTTTTTTACGGTAATTTTAACTGTAGGGAATAATATAATAATGAACGCCATTCAATATTTCAATAGAATGAGTTATACATTATTTTATAATAATAAGTAATTATATAATAATATAATTATTTTATAATAATAATCAAAAAGGAAAAAATTATTTTGATTTCATCATAAATGACATTTTCTTTATAAGATAAAATCAAGTGACACTCTATTGGTCCCCCTTTTGGAGAGAAAGATTCTGGTTGCGCGATTGATTTTAACTACAGAACCATTTTCTTTTACAAGGGTTCATCGCACATCAACAGAAACAGAAGCCACCTCATCAGTCTTCTCTCCTATTTCCACAGCATCAGTTGGTGTGTGACCACAACGCACATCGCCAAGAGCGCTCGTGTACCATTTCAAGAGGTAAGGCAATTGTAGAATTTGTAACTTAATAAAGAGGCTTACAGGAATCCCTTTCCACTTCTCTACAAGCTTCATCTCTGATCTCGTTTAAAAACTCCATAAATGGACAGCAATTCTGGAAATCAGAAGACCGAATGGGCAACCAGGAGGAGGAGGGTTGGATGTTGAACATGGTTTTGTTGTATTCCTGCGGCATGTGCTGCGTTATCTGTGAAAAATATACATACGCCTTAAATTGAGATAGTGGACACTTCAAACACAGTAAAACAGGTTTAAAACTGATTTATTTTGTAGTGGGCTGTTGATACTGAGACCTGATCAATATAATTACTAAGTCGAGTGTTAGGCCTGTGTCACGCCAGAGTTGCGTTGACGCGCGTCACGTAGCGCCAAAAACGTCAGCTGCGTCGATGCCTGCGCACACGAGTCACGACGCGCGTCATTGATTATTACTGTATCTCATGCGAAAAGATACATGAGCGCTCTTGATGACGTGCGTTGCGCCAAAAGCTCAAACAAGACGCACAAGCTGCAACGTAAATCAAGATGGCGCGCGTTTTCTAGCTTTCAACGCACGACACCGGCTAAGAACGCGCGTTGACAACAACGCACATCGCCAAAAGCGCTCGTGTACCGTTTTAAGAGGTAAGGCAATGGTAGAATTTCTAACTTAATAAAGAGAGGCTTACAGGAATCACGTTGGTGGGATTTGTTTACTATTCGTACAATTCTTCTCTGTAATTAAACGTATGGGAGCTGTAGATGTGTTTCCTCAGAATATTATGGCTCATGTCAGGCGGGAATGAATATTCGCTATGTATATTCTAACACGCCCACCACCCACACAAAACTCTCTGGGGCAAGCGTGGTCGAATGAATGCTCGATAAAAGAGCTTGTGACCTCAGGAGGCAGGATCTTTCGGGTGCGAGAAAGGTCTGAACCCTTGACACATAAATCAAAGAAAATATTGGTAATAATGAGAATGTATTCAAATAATCAATGAAATGAATACACAAAATACACTCGAATTAAACAAATAATCAATGAAATGAATACATAAATACACCTGAATTAAACAGCAGATCGCTAAATGACCTGACCTTTGTACAAAATTTTACAAATGGTGCCATTAGTTTGGCAGCCGAAACACAAATCAGAACCAACAGAACCAACAAAATGTTATCACTTTCCCTTTTGAGCCCTACTATTCTTTCTTTGCCCTCTCTCTTCCGTGCACGGGCTTTTAAAAATGAATTTTACTCTTTAGTTCTGCGGTGACCATAAGTGCTTGCCTCGGGCTACGCACACGTTACCAGAAACATGAAAGAAAGAAATTTGACTAAGAAACATGGAAATCTACTATAATACGTACAATTTAAACAATAAAAAATAATATTTACACATTCATCAAATAGTGGAACAACTTAATCTTTCCCCAATAACACAAAATGAAAGCAGTTCGTTACACAACATTGTCATAAAATTGCACAAGGTTTTGGCCTTTTGCAAAATCAAACAAGGCATACTTTTAGCAGAATTTAAACCTCCACGAATTTGTTTAAAAGGCGACAGTCTTTCTACACTGAATTTAGGGAGTTTCTCACTTGAACTACCACGCAAAATTGCCGTTATCCACTTTCTGGCCCGCACCAATCTTCGCACGAAAAGTCACAAGTTCGGTTACCCTTACGGCGCTCTCCAGTTCGCTCGTGGCCGACCTTGGCATTCTCGCCGCCCGGTGTTGCAGCGACGTCACTCCACCTTCTCTCGTACGCTTCGCCCGTCCGTCACGCGTTCGGTCAAACCAGGCCCTTCTCTCGTACGCTTCATCACTCCCGGCTCTCCTCTTCTTCTCTTTTCTTTTCGTCCTTGCCACGAACGTGTATGTCCGCGCTCCAAGTTTCTGGCGCGTCGCAAAATAGGATCTTTGCGTTACTAGACTGGGCGTCGCAACTGCACTTCGGATGGCTGCAGCTCGAATACAGTCAGTCTCCACTGGCTTTCACAAAACTGTCCTCTGCTCGAAATGAGTACTTTGGAAAAGAAAGTTCACTGTTCTTATTTCGCACCGACCGCTTTCTTTCTAATGAGCTTGCTGGTGATTACTCTTATGTTCGTGTTGCAATCACACTCCTATACCAACTAACCCTCCACGCTCACACCACTCAATTACTCACTTTCACTAACAAATTCCTAGAGAGCTTACGCGTTCGCCTACGCTACCAGACACATAGAACTAGTGCTTTGGCCCGCGTCGCCGGATTTACAGAGAACCTTTTCGTCATGTCTCACGGTATTTATGAGATGTGGCCTGGGGCAATCTCGGCGGGGTGGCCACTTCTCATCCCTTCGTCTTGACCACAGGAAAAACTCTGTTCGCGAGTTCGCACTCCGCTCTTCGGTCAGCCGCGGACAGATGGCGTAGTTTGCGCCTGCCGCGCTGCTGCGCGCTTCTCTCTTTCCCGTATGTCGGTGTCTTTGTGTGGGCGGTTGTGGCGATATGGGGGTATATTCCCATAAAGTTTCAATATATATATATATATTAGAAGTTGTATAGAAGTTATGAGGTGCCCCACACTGTGGGCCACCCTCATAACTTCTAAACAGTTTGCGATATTGAAATGTATATTTCGCTCAACAATGCAGTATCATGGGGCCAGTAATATTATGTATGTAGATTGTTCGTAATATCTTTAGTTTTTGACAAATTTAATCATCTTCGATTTTTTAAATGGAATGATATATTCTATATATATGGAATGATCTATATCTCGTCAGCAATGGATAGATCACGAAAAAAGGAATCCAATAGATTTTCTGACATGTGATTTTAAATTAAACGGATAATATTTCCCCTTGCTTTGAGAAAGGTGGTCTTCGCAGCGTCGAGCCTGTTACGGACGGCGGCGCTGCAAAGCGGCCACCTTCCGCAAAGGCGACAGGCGCAAGGGCTGCTATAGGAAATAATGTCTGTTTAATTAAAAATCGCAACTTAGAAAGCCTACTTTTATACTAAAATTTCTATCAAAACACTAATATATGATTATACACATACATACATACTGCTTCAAAGATTGTTTTTATCTATTTTTCGCGCCAGTAACATACACATGACAGCGAGAAATCAGCTTTTTTAACGGTCAGCGGTGTACCAGCAACCGCACCATCTGCTGGAAGCTCGTTATACTAGCTAACGACAACCGCAGTCACATGTGAAATATTACCTCTTCTCATTAACATTGCTTATTAACAAAAAAGTCAATAGAACCAACGTTGGGAAGCTGCCATCTTCATCCATAGTTGCCATCTTCATACATAGGCAGTCCATGTCATATACAGGAATATGTGCAAGATGCAATTGCATCTTGACGGAGTGAGAGACGGAGAGTGAGAGACGGAGAGAGAGAGAGAGAGAGAGAGAGAGAGAGAGAGAGAGAGAGAGAGAGAGAGAGAGAGAGAGAGAGAGAGAGAGAGAGAGAGACAGACAGAGGGAGAGAGACAGAGGGAGAGACGGAGACGTGCGAGAAAGAGAGGGGGAAGAAGAAAGAGGGAGATGAAGGGCAGTAGATCGTCTGCCGAATTCCGCTAGTGTATAGACGTTTGGTCCATGTAGGGGAATGACGAGATACCATCCCTCCACGGACGGCTACACGCGTAAATACGCCGGACAGGCGACCATTTTTCTTCTTCTTGTTTAGATCGCTGGCGGAATAAGTAGTATTCGATGAATGTATAGTGTTCGGACGCGAGGTCGTAATTTTCTTTAAACGATTGTAGTGAAGTTCGAGTGGTGAGGAGCAAGATAATTTTGCGCGAAGTCGGCTTTTGCAATTGGTACGTGAGCTTTTGGAGAAATTCAGAACTGTGATAGAACTGCGGCGAATGTTGAACTGGAATGGAAAGCGAAGTCGTTGAAATTCGCTGTAAAATTTCTGCATATTGAGCAGGGAGAGCCACGAGACTGATCCGAAATCTGCAATTTGAAGTGTGCCGAAAGCGACGCTAATTATGAATGCAGATTGTCCGCTGGTGGCGAGGCCGTAGCAGAATGCACAGGACGGCTTGAGGCCGTAGACGTGTGGACCAGGGCCCTGACTCATAGACATAGATGGGTGCTCTGTGTATTTGGCGGCAGCTAAAGCTTCAAAGGATGTCCATAGCGTTCACTGGGCCGATGCAATGCCCGTGGTCCGGGAGAGAAGACGTGGAGAAGGAAGCTGGGTCGTCGTAAAGTTGGTATCGTTCCATGTTAGTAGGGGAGGAACCCGAAACATAGTCAAGGGGTCATCGCACACGAATAATTATCTTCCACGTACATAACTCCTGACGCTCGCATTGTAAACTATTTTTCCACTGACTACGCATGTTTTCTTCTTCTTCTTCTTCTTCTTCAATTTTTCCCCCTGTCCAGTTATCCTGGAGAGTTGGAAATTTATTCAGATTCTAGGGTACATAATTTGCGCTGCAACCGTTAGGCTTTTGAAGCGGGGTCGGGCCTAATTTAAATTAACTACTTAAAAATGTGCTTCAAACTAATACAATGACATCTTTGGGCCTTCCTAGTTTTAAAATTCAGTGATTTTTGTTTTGGTATCAATGGTTCTTGGTATAGTTCTTTCGTCTTGTTTTTCTTTAATTTATACAATTCACACATTCATTCTTAGATTATATGTACAAACACATTCGCTCACTCAGTCACGCAACAACACTTCGCTTCTACTCATATGATTGCCTGTCGGAGTTTATAACGACACAATAGGTAAAGAGGGGTCAGCCAGGGGATTTTATTTGTTGGGCAGCCAGGTTCCGGCTAGTGCTGCGCCCTTTTGCTGATTGTCCGAAATGTTGGCGCGTGTGGTATGTGTCCGGCGCGTATACAGCATTGATTGATTGATTATTATTTCGTGTTTCTGGGTGCGCCAACGGGCCGTTAGTCTCGCATGTTTTATCACGAGGGAGGTGATAGTCTCCTGTTGGAAGGCGTGATCTGGCACCGACCTACACGTCGGCTCGCATGATTTTCTCCAACCACGTGTTTCCCACCAGCCGGGCACCGCCGCAGCTGGGACAAGCTCTAAACTCCCGACTGAGCTCCCGGCTGGTGTGGTAGTTTGTGCATGTAAGGGTAAAGTGTGTATTCGTAGGGGGTGAGGATAGGACAAGGGGGAAGGAAAGATCGCGCGCGGTCCGTGACCCATTTGATCAACTTCGGCATTCGCCTGGTGTTGATCAGAGAAATCACGAAAATCAGAGCAGCGAACCGCTAGAATTTTATCTCCAGGTAGCGACTGAATTCGACCGAGCTGTCTACCTAGTATCGAAAGTCCTGCCACGATCGGGACTCGAACCCTAGGCCATCTCGGTCATAGGCACTGCAGTGACATCAATTGATGCCCTGTGCCACCTACGCCGGTCATAGCAAGTGCAGCATTGAACTTGTTCGAGCCTTCGTGATCCAAATGAGTGGCGACTCTTTTGGCCCCTTCAATTCACATCTTCTCTGGCTCTTGCATCAGGTTATGACCACTTGTCGGGAGTTTCCTATATCAGTGGGATGGACCACATGAAGAATGTGATGAAAAGCTCCCTTAGCCTTCAAGATGAGTCGTTTTTTACTTTTTCGCGTACTGCTTACGTAGTGTGTAAGCAAAGTATTGTAATGCTGCGAAAAAACACGATTTTTCGACAGAAAAACTTATTCCCCGACCGTAGTTACGAAAAACTGCGCAAATATTGTTCCTATTACTTCCTCTAACAGGGGGTCGGATGGGGAATTGGAGGTCGAATGTCGCCCAGGATCTCTGTGGAATAGGTGCCGCTAGTAAACCTACACCAGTATTTTCGATGTTTATTTATTTAGTCAAAAACAGTCAAAAACTGTATATGACGTATGGGGGAGAAAATCATCTGCGCACGCTTTCTTGAGTTTCAGAATCCCTTCCCAACAAATTAACTATTAATAATTGAAAGATGAAAAAATAATAGTAATACCACCCACTAAAATCCACCTCGGGGATCCCAGTCACAGGGCAAGGGGATCGGGGGTCTGCAGCCCACGACCCCGTCGTGCTCCTTTGAGCGACTGGCAGCGGACCCTGTGGACGAAGCCTCGGACGCGGGAGCTCATGGTGGCGCGTCCCGCGAGAAACGGGCCTCCATGTATGACGACCCTAGCTTGAAACCCACGATTAGGATTCCCTTCGAGACGAATCGCAGCGCACCCTGTGCCCAGACGGGGGTGGTGGGTGTATGGCCACGGATTTGATTCGGCGTCATGATACTATTTATTGAGATGTTTCCCCAATATTTTTATGCTCTAAATGCAGCAAGGGAACCTACCCGCTTTGGGTTATTTCGCTAAGTGCCCGGGTTCGAAAGAATCTAAAGGAGACTTTATATGTGAGTTATACTCCGCCAACTTTGCAACCATATCAGGGCTCTCACAACATTGGCGCCATGCTCGTCCGGACGCTGTAAATAACGCTCGGGCTGCCAAGGTGCAATGTTGTGGCAGGACTGCTGTACCGAGAGTAGGGAAAGTCTTATCTTCGGAGGTCATCTGTCGGTCGTCTGTCCACAGTGGTCAACACTAACGCCTAAACATTTCAGTTGATTTTCTCCAAATCTGATATTTTCTGACCTATCTAAACGAACTTCAGCCCTCACTGAAAAAAGGATACCATAATTCCCAACAAGATTTCAATAGTTACACAAAACCTTCGTATGCGAAACAGAGACCTTGTTGCTTTACTCCCTTTCCTAGTTACAACAGCATCTAAGATTGCTGACCTTGATGGACCAACCTTGATGGACCAACCGGCCTGTGATTTCTGAGAGGTTGATGTTGCTTCATAAACGGACCTGTCAGTCACATCAAGCCTAATCATGTTGCAAAGCACTAGCTGGCCACAGCAGCCAGGTACCTTGTCAGATTAATTACGTATTGAAGAAAATATACATTGAAAAACATTCAACATCTGTTAAACACACAAGCACGCACGCACGCACGCACGCACGCACGCACACACACACACACACATATGTGTGTGTGTGTGTTTATCACATTATTTCAATTACGTAATAGAAGCATGATGCGATAATTATGATTTTATCAAGCAAAGAAAACATATCTGTCATTCTTGCTCAAAACGGGAACGAAATTTGAGGCAAACTTTAATAATTATATTATTTTCCGTCTGTGCTGTTACACATGTAAATATAAATGTTGAAAGGCAGACTAATTACGTTATATATTTATCAGCTACCAGTCCCAGGCCCTCGGCGGGCTCTTGGAAGTGTGTGTGTGGGGGGGGGGGCGAGGGAGAGGAAGTTGCACGCGCGCGTCAAAGCTTGCTGCAACCTGACCGCAACGCAATATTATCCGTTCATCCTAAGAAAAATCCTGATTTAAAGAAGTACAAATGTAAGTTCACTACATAAGAACTAATTTGAACCATCGGTTGTTAAATTAACCTTGCATCAAAACTACTGCAAACGAAGAAGGAGAGCATGCGTGTTGCTGGGCGATAAGGACCTGATATCAGCCGAGGGTCAGGACTGGTAAACTGAGACTAAAGCCTATCATGTTCTGTAAATAATTGAACAAAATAATCAAATAATTGTACTAATTCAAATACGTTCAAGTTTTTCAAATGGAAATAAGTAGAGTTCATCGATGCAGATATTCATGGATATTGTTAATTCTAAATTACATTCTATGACAAGATCATGAACATGTATTTGAAGGTGATGCCAATATACATTTTGCTAATTTTGCAAGCATCATGAATCATTAGTATTTAACATTCACAAAATATAATTAAAATTAATCATTTTTGACCAGGCAAGTTATTTTAAAATTCTTATTAGGTAATATAAACTTGTGTAATTCTGTTATAGTTTCAATGTGCACTATGTAGTAGTGCTCTCAGAATGACAGCAAATGAGTGTGAGTAATATAAAAAATTCACATTCCCACTACAAAAGTGTCATTAACTTCAAAATACTGGTTTTTCAGGACATTGTTTTACAACTAGAGTTCTGAATCAAGTTCATGGAGTGTGACAATTTGTAATTTTCCTTTGAACGATTATTAATTTTTACTTTGGTTTCCAAGGAAAAAAGGTTTCAAGTTTTTCATAATTTAGGGGTTCTCCACAGTGTGCTGTTTGTGGCAATTAGTACGGATAACACTGCATTCTCAAACATGCAATGATTTTAGCTATTATTCATCTTCAAAATTGCTAGAGAAAAATACCTCAGTTTGTGTTAATGATTCTTGGGCAAAGAAATGTCATTACTGTTGTAATAGTGTTGACCTTGATAATTTTCTGAAACATTTCCCTTGCCAAGTGAACAAAATACTTTCATCGTGAAATTAACAATTCAATATTACTAGACATGATTCTCGTGCCCTTTAAGATGCTAAAACCTGCATACATATGCCAAATAAAATTTGACAAAACATGCACAATCAAATTTTAGCTTGGTATTTTTTTTCATTGTCTTTTAAAACAGGAACACTAAACAATTTTTCAAAATTTTACTCAAATTCATCCTTTTGTGAGAAATGAATCTTTTTGAACATTCTACTACATCACCAGATGTAATTGGAGCATATTTGTAAGATGAAATCTGAGCCAATGTGAGGTCAAATTCTGCATTTTCTGCTCTTGAATCAATTTTTTTTACTTTAAATTTCATAGAAGTTTTAAATCGAATTTGAATTGATTGGTTTATGTAATTTTTCCTTGGCAGTCACACTTGCATGTCCAAACACAAATTTCAAAGACATTATAATATCTTCAACAATATTTAATGACTTCAGTAGAGGTAATCCTGCTGTTTTCAATTTCTGAATTGGTATAGGCAATTTTACAAAATTTAATTAAATATGCATTTTTATTTTATTTTTTTATATACATGGTTTTATAACATATTTTATTTTATTTTTTTGCATGCAAGCAGACTAAGAGTCTGCACCTAATTATTTTCCCTTCCCTTGTATCACTGTCAGTTACCAGTGATACTGAGTAGTGATCTATATGTGTGCGAAATTAATCACTAGTATTCGAAGAATATAATCCTAAATTTTGAAGCACTCCAGAAAAGTACAACAAAATAACTTGCCAAATTTAAAAGTCACTTCAGAACTGGTTATTAATTTGCTAAGAAAACTTATTATTTGACTCATCCAATAAAATGAAGGCCAATCATTTCGTCCCACGCTAAAGTGATGAGTCTTCTCCCACCTTACACATTACTAAAATTATGATTTATCCCGACCTCTCACTATATTTATTCGCTGTTATTGAGTGCACATTCTTCTCTACAATTTTTTATTGTTGCATTCAGGTGATAATAACAATAGTTATGACATTAACTTGTTGGGAGTGTAGGATTTGTAAATGCAGGCCAATGAGCTTATTCATAGTCAATTGGACAATGCAGGCATATTGATGTATGTATATCTACCATAATAACAGTCAGACTGCTGAATTTAAAGGCTTTTGAGGCTTATTGTGAAATTTAATTATCACTAAATGCATAATTTTTATGCAATTATTTCCGTTTTTACGGTGTCTGGTTGTGTAGGTAAATATACAGATCTGTTATTGGATCAAAAATAATGAATATTCTATTAATAGCAAGTACTACGTTTAGCCCATCCTATACCCGTCAACGATCAGTAATTGTAACACCAATAAGAAATGCTTAAATAAGGTAACACGTACGGCTGGCCCTTCAACCTGTTTAGCTGTGCAAGCTGACATGGAAGACCGGCTCCTTCTATCAGTTTCGTCCGGATGCGTCATGACGGTAGGCTGGATCCTCCAACCTGTGTTGTTCGCTTATGCCAAGCAGATAGCCAACTCTTCCAACAAGGTTGCTTGGGCTCGGCAGCTTCTACTCGTGCACTTCTGACAAGGTGAATTCAGAGGAGTGCAACGAGGGACTATTTACGATGCAACTTATCGTTCCAACTATCTCCGTCACGAAACAGCAACAGTGAGCATGGTTGGGCCTATATTATCATGCGTTCCCTTGATACAGTATAATGGATCAGGTATACTGCAACTGTTCTTTTTTCTCCGTGCTGCGAATTTGAGATGGATATTTTGATTTTAGGGGTACTTTACATGAAGCCTCAATATTTTCAAATTTTCTCAAAAATGGCTCCCAATTACTTTATTTTCTCCTTCTGTTACAGAAAAAGCATTAGCGTAGGTTGCATTTTTGTTGCGCTCTCCTAATTTTCGAAAATTGCAAAATTTCACATTTTTCGGTATTTTTCCTACAACTACAATAATGAAGACAGAAATTTTCTTCTTAATGAAATCTATTCATCAAAAGCGAATATTCAAATAAGGTCATGCTCACTTTTTCAAATATATGATACATGCTTTTTGCTTAACTTCGCGTGAATCATAGGCAATTTTTAAATTTTAAACATTTATTTTCTTAAAAATAGCACTGAATTTTCTTTAAAATTTCCCCTCGTATGTAGGAAAAAACAGTAAAGAAGTTTTCTATCACAAAGTCCATTTTTTGTGCATTCTCTATATTTTCAAAATGTTTTTTTCGAATATTGTGAATTCAAATTTCCCGGGCTTCATTTGATGCGGTCAGTTCCAGAGGTGGTGGGTGATTAAATTCAAGGGTATTGCAAAAGGGTATTGCAATAGTTGTAACAGAGGATCTCCTTCTCTAATATTTCCCGAAGATTAATGGACACAATTATTAAAATTGTTTAAGAACATTGTACCTTAAATTTCAAATAAATTTTAAAATATTTGGATTTCTGTCGAATAATTATAAGTATAAAAACTTAAAATCATTAATAAAGAGATAATGCAATTGTCACCTTTCCCATCACCTTGTTGGACGCGATTACGCTCTGAGAATATGTTCAGCAGTTGTAAGGAAATCCACATTGTGACCATGTTACTGAGTAACAATGTATTTTAATAATTCAATTTGTTCAAAGAATTTATTGCCCCGACCGGGATTCGAATCCAGGACTTCTGGTTTACGCCCACCTGCTCGTGAGCTTCTGTTGTGTCTATGAATAGCATTGCGGGGGCGCACGATTTCTCAGTTGTCATTGTATTTTTAAGAAATGTTTTTATCCACTTCATTGTTGAAAATGATCGTTCAGGTTCTGAACAGTTCTGAAGAAGGCACTGGAGTAGTAAGAAGAATTCGAAGTTTTCAGACTTGCTTGAAATCATGGTGTCGTTCCCATTGCATTTCTAAATTAGCATGTTCAAAACGGCTCCAAATTTTTTCTTTAATTTATTGTCTAGCAACAGACAATGAAGAAAATGGTTCTGGTCCCACTTTTAGCAAACTCTTTGTATTGTTGAAAATTGCAGAAAATTAATTTTGAAAGAAAGAAAAAGAAAGAAAAAGGAGTAGTTATCGTAATTTGCAAATTCAAATTTTCTGCCTTTGATTTGCTGGAGAATTTCATGGCAATATCAAATTGCATTTACATAAAAAACACTGCATTGTGGCTTGGCAGTTTGAAATTCTGAAAATTCCTTCTCATTGTTGGGAGATATTTTGCACTGTATGAATCACATATTTAATTCTCAAATATGTGTTGATATATTAACTTCGAAAGAATTAGTTTTCAAATATAATGCTCTTTGGGGTGTACTGAGTTTACAACTGATGACTGAAGTATTGATACGGACAGAAATTACATTATTATAATGTATGTAACCATTTCTGGAGTGAAAGCATGTGCTGTTTTAGCCTCTTGAGTTTAACTTGAACTTATATTTTGCAGTTACAATAAAAAGATAACAAGGAGGGTTTTAAAAAGCTTTTTTCTCTCCTTCATGTCTAAAGTTGAATTTCATGGATTATTTGTAGAACCTAAAGCTTCACATTTGCAGCCTAGGTCCTAAAATTTTGAAACCTAGGCTGTGGAATAAAACATGTATTGTCAATATAAAACAGAAACACTAAATGAAACTAAGCTATTTTTTACACACTATTGTTTATTGAATTATTTTGAAAAACAATACTATTCATCATTTCATTTAAGTAACCAATGACTACAAAATTTACTCTTAAACATTATAACTGAAAACAATTTGTAACATAAAGAGAACTCTGGGAAATGAAACAGTTTGTTGCCCCCTACTGCAACTGGGTCTCCAATGGATGTTTTGACTTCATTTTGACTTGTTTCATTTTGCAATTGCACTAGCGTTACATCATTATGAGGTAATTTAATGTTACCTCATATGTAACATTGTTACATATGTAATATATATTACTTAATTGTTACTTATACAATGTTATATATACAAGTTACAAAGTTACAAATACAAGTTACTTATACAAAACTTGCTCAATGTGGAATCTCAAGGGACCAGAAGCTTATTCCATATTAGAAGAGATTCCACATTTTGCAATGTAATATTGTAGAATTTGTTTGGCAGGCATGATTTATGTTCACATTAGACAAATTTCCATGTTATACACGTTCCATGTTAAAGAAGTTTTACTGAACTAACTTAGTGTTACTTCATTATGAGGTAACAATGTTAACTCAAATAACATGTACTATATTAGTATTCTTCTTTTCAATCTGTCCAAAAGGTTCACAATAATAGTTTATGAATGAAGACCATGCAGTTAATATTTTCAAGCAAGGTTGTCTTTCACAGAGCTTAAAAAAGTCACTTCATTCTGAGGAACATGCAATACTTTTTCACACCCTCATCTCTGCCTTGAAACTAATATGTTATATGTTAAAGCTATGCCTAAAAACGATCATACTTCATTTTTTGTCATAAAAGAGTTTTAGTGTCATTCAGTTGCTTTATACCGATAGAATGCAAGTATGATTAGATTTGGCTAAAAATGACAGAGTCTTCAAGTAAATAAAAGACAAAGATATGAGCTAATGGCTAATAATGACCAAGGTCCGTGTGCTGATGAGCAAAACAAATCAGGGTCCAAAATCCGTCCTCCTCTCTATGGTTACAGTCCCATGTGTGATTCATCTGTTTAGTTCACAACATTCATTTATAGAAGGAGACAAAGATGAGCCTTGTTATTGTAAAATCTTACTCTGAGACATCAGATGACTGGAGTGACGTGCTTAAAACAGACAAATCAAATTTTTCACCATTGAAAATTGTAAACTGCAAATGAAATCAACTTTAAAGCCTGGACAGAGTTTTTGTTGAAGCTGTGCAAACCAAAATGTTCCATGCCTACAAGACAAATCAAAATTTTGAAAATTGACAAAGAATAGCAGATGTTCATCTTTCATAAGAGTAATTACTTTGGAAGATAAATTAAAGCTATTGTTCTATCTAAAAAGGGCAAAGATAAATAGGAAGAAAATAAAATTATGGGCTCTGCTGAACTCAGAAGATTATGCAATCAACCATTATCCATCAAACCTGTGAAACTTAAAGATTTAATGCACCTGACACAATCTTTTGAAAATTGCGATGCTCAGGCTTTCTAAGGAGTGTTAATTTGTGGAAATGGACAGAAAGAAGATGAGAGTGACATCAAGGTTGCAGATGATCCTTTCACCGAGGACCTCATCTAACTGAAAAGTAAGATCAATGTCCTGTATTTATGTAAAATGTATGTACAATGTAAAATGTATGTACATAATTAGACATAATGTTCATTTCCTAGCAGTGGGAAATACTTATTTGCTTTTATTATAAACTTTTCCTTTCATTGCAGCTTTCAGAATTTATATTGAAATAAAGTTTGCACAATTTAACAAAAATAGTTTGGAAGACTATCTTCACCACCATGACTACCATCATCATCCACTACCAGAGTTTAAGCTGTACAGCCTGTTTCCATTGGTATTGTAGTATTATTGGCAGTAGATCTAATCTTCCAAATGTTCTTGTTCATTTTTTTTTGGCCTTTCAATATCTCGGTTCCATTCCGGTATTCTACTTCTAGATCAGTTTAGGCAGCTCTTTGTTGTTCGATATTTTCAAGTGATCTTGCTGTTTCCTTTGAGCGTGTTTTATTTCCTGTAATGTGTCTCAAGTTTTCAGTTTCTTTCTAATGTCATTTTAATGACTTTCCTTGTGATTCTTATGAGGTATCTTAAGAGTATTGTATGTGCTGCCTGTAATTTTTGTTGGTTCTTATTTTTTGTTTTCTATGTTTCAGTGCCATCTCGTTGACAAAATATCTTGTGTTTCACAACTTCACTTGCAGATACGTAGTTTTTCTTATCTGATGTAGGGTGTGATTAAACACTTTTTCCTATTCTTTCATTATCTATGTTTCAGAGCCATATATGACCCTAGTTTTAGCTACTATATTATAGTGATTCGTTTCTGGATCATATCTATGCCAAAGTGTCTTACTTGTTGCACAAAAACTGTTGTAGTTACATACACTCCTTTATATTTTAGAGTGTGGTTTATGCCACTTATAATATTTCTGAAATATGATCTCTTTTCCACTTATACACAATTTCTTTGTTTCTCTTTCCACTCAAAAACAATACTTTGTTTTTGACCTTCAGTTGCCTTAGCTTTTGCTTTCTCAACTGCTATCTTCAAGCCTCTTATGTTACTTTCAATTCAAAAATTACTAGTAGGAAGTATGGCATGAAAAAGGTAGTTAGTATGAGTGACAATTGTGAAAGATTCCAGGCAAGATGTGGAAATTTCTGTGACTAGTTGTAGTTAATGCAATGAAATAAATTGTCAATTTTTTTTTTTTGGTATTAAATAAATTGAATTAAATGATGAAAGATTAAATAATCTTATAATTGCTGGTATTGGAGAGTTCTTTAGTTGTAGATTTTATTTCCATATGCTCCTTAAGATCATAAACATTTGCATGATTTATTTTTACAGGTCCATGGTGTGTATGTCTAAGGTTAAATGACTATATGCCCACCCCTTTGAAACTAGCCTGTTTTGTGAAATTTCGGTTCCTTCCCTGAAGAGCAAAGGCCACATCAATATCAACTCTATGGTGTTATAATGCACTTAGGTGCTATAATTGCTTCTGGTCATTATTTTGCTTATGTTGAAGCTTCTGAAAACTGTTTTGACTTTTGTCATTGTGGTTGAGACAAGAGGCAAATACCCAGTTTAAAGTTCAGGTAGTAGTGGAAAGAGCAGTGGCGGTTGACGGAAGAAGATGGTGGGAATACTTAAGGTTGGGGGAAGTTTTCTTGACCTAAGTCAAGTAGCAGTGGTGTAGATGTAGCTTAAAAAAGCTTGCGTAATAGTGCTGGTAACAGTCTTTCAAATCCCAACACTTGTCGAAGTCTTGACTGCTGTGGGGTTAAAATAAACAGGTCTTTAAATAGTGTGCACATGATGAACGAGTGTGGAGAACTGATTGGCCATGAATTCTAAAGACAAATATCATTTGAACCCACAGAAGGCATTGAACAGCCTTCCTGCTGAAGGGATGTCATCTTCAACTGCTGTAGATGCCTCCATACCTGAATCACTTTGGTTAGAATGTGATGATACAGTTCGACTTTTGACCCGCAAAGAATTTGAAGATGTGTTTAGCTCCAAAATCTTCAAAGAATTTGGCCTAATCTACTGTTCTACTCTAGAGCCTGGCAAGTATGTTTATCAGGGGGGTGCAAAATTAATGTGATTTGTGGAAATGAGAAGTATTTATAAAACATGCTAATGAGGAAGGAAAATTTGTGATGGAATTTCTTGCGCTTTTTTTTAGGTAAAATATTTGATTAATTATTCACAGAGTCATTTAGCCTTGTGCATAATTTTCAATTATCCATTTATTGAAAGTGTTGAAGTAATATGTGAACAGTTATCTGGTATTTTGCTCTTAATTTGGTATCTTTTATGTAAATTTTGCTTTGCTCATACCATAATCAAAATATGTTTATAATTGTTATGGTTAGTTTTGTAAATGAAAATGTTACTTGCTAGAATTGTATATTGTTAATATGTCTGAATGTAATAGTACTGAAAAATTAGAAATGTTTGTAAATAGTCATTCATGTTACTGATAGCACTGAAAATATTTTAAGAAAGTAATATACTTTATCAGTAACTGCTACTATTGGCTTCCATTGTTCATCGAGTGAATATTAAATAGGAAATGTTTGTTAGTTTCCATATAAGGGTCACTGAAGGGACCAAGCTAATCGCCTGATGCTCTAAGAAAATGTAATTATGTTGGTTTGATTCTTTGTTCCAGTCTTTATTATTTTAAGATGAGAATTAACAGTCACTAGTTCAACTAAAAACTGTGTAGTGGAGCTAAAATATTGTGCAAGACACAAACTGGAAACAAAACTGAAAGTTTGTTTTTCCAAACTTTTATGTTATCTTTGGTTAGAAATTTATCAAATTTTATGACATCTTATTAAATTTTTTTTTACTCATTTGGAACAAAATTTGGCTTCATTTATTTTTATTTTCTGTGTTTTGTGTATTGCTTTATTATTTTTGTAAAATGAGCTTGTGGCAGCTATTGTTTTTTTCTTAACAGATAATATTGTCTCAAACAACAGTCCATGTAATTACAATATCTTCAAAAATATTAATTTAAAGTTTCTGTGATCCAGAGCTGATAGACAGAAAAAACATAACAAAAAAAATTATGATTATCACAGCTTAGAAATGACATTTCAAAAGTAACTCTGGCATGTATAGAGCTGGATATTGACATTACTTCTGAAATCTAAATTTTGTGAATATTTCCTGTGATTACATATTCTAAATCTAATAAGGAGGTCAGATTTGTTCTTCACAGGCAATGAGTTTTGGTGTCTAGCCTATTCTTGGAGAGTTTTGTTAACAATATGTATTCTCCATCAGTGTAAAACATTTAAAAAGTAATCTTCTGAATTCATTTTTTTAAAATCTTTTCAATAATTATCCTAGTGTATTGTATCACAAAAAATTTCTGATATAAAATTTTTATTTATGTTCTCATTTCTTGATGCCAAGAACCTATTTTTATAAAAAGCATCTTCTGATCAATCAATAGTCCAAGTGTTCTGGTGTATCAATTGTATGACGATAAGATTATAAGGCATTCAAAGAATGTAATGGCCAATAACTTTGTATATTTTTGTAATGTTACATACCATATTTGCATTTGATTGAACTATGCCAATTGTAGTTATCTTTCTATTTTATTCATTTGTAATGAAATATGTTGTTTTTGGAACAGCAGGATGAGACTATTCTCGCAAATACAGCAATGAGACTCACACAAAGATCTGAGAAATTTGTTTTATAAGAAATTTTATTTAAGTACAATAAAAATAGAGGCTTTAAGAGTTAATGTGAACTAAAATATTATCACACAATAATTTTGTGTGTTCTGTTAAATGCTTAGTTTTACATTTCACTGTCTAACAAATGACCCTGGAAGTTTCCTTACTCTTTATTCATTTGTGACATTTTTGAGCTGCCATTGTTTTCCTTATATATTACATTAATAATGCAATCAACAGTATTATATAGAGAGATAAAGGTATTTTTAATATGCACTGCATTGGTATTTGCCTGGGCAAAAGGCAAAGTTCTTAAAGAAAAAATGCAGCATGTACAAGTTGCTTTAGCTTCAAACCGTATTTGAAATGTACTTTATATATAGTGTTTTGCTTTGGAATGAACAGAAGAGGGATAAATATAAATTGAAAGTGGCTGCTGTTTGCTGTTTGGGATTGCTTCTATATGATTTTTTGATTATTTTCCACTATTTCAGGTTTGTTTTTACATTTTCTATGTATTACAATATTCACAACCATGACCTCTGCCAGATATAAAGTAGTTTCATATGATAAATATGTATTTTAAATGCAACATTTTAATCCTGTGAAATATTGGTATACTCACTATTTTTTCTTGAACCTCAAGCTCATGAATGGTTCTACTACTTGCTTTTAGTTACTTCACAAAGACGTTCTTGATTTCATTCCATTTTATCTGCTCTTCTTTCTGTGAATTTTCAGTTACTTCAGAAGTTCAAACTGATGTTGAAAAATTTTTGAGGGTCTCTGTTATAAGTCATTCTAAGTATTCGGAACAAATGACTAACAAAAAATTGTAATTTACCTTAACCTTTTGTTTAGAAATAAGTAAAGATACAGAATATCTTAAGACCTCATGTGGAATCTATGATCTGTATTACAAATACTATGTATTCATATATAAACAAAGAATTTACATATTGTATTAATTACATTTTTATTTATTAAAAAAATATACATTTATTTAATAAGGAATATAAAAAACTATTACTAAAAATAGAATATGGAACTAGAAAATGATTAAATTCAATTTTAAGGAGGATAAAATGTTCTGCATATTTTGTATGAAACATTTTTTTCGAAACCGATTACCAAACGAGTTACTGTTATTCAAAAAATTAAAAAACAAAGTTTAAAAACGAATTTTTTATTTCTTCAAAATGTGTGCAAAAATACGCATGTTTGTCATATCATAATCAACCTGTAATTAATACAATTATTATTACATGTCTTGCTGTTACTTATCTCACCGTCGCGACGGTGTAAACATTGCCTTACAAATGTACCTAAGGCCGAAAATATTAATATACAAAGAATGGTGGATGTGTAAGTGTTCGTGTTCGAGCTTAACTCATCAACGCACGATCAGTGCCATTTTAACAAAACTTGGTATACATTATTATTGGGTAATGACATTGGGGAAAATACTACTGTAGGGGTAAGACACCCCTAGAAGGGTGGGTGGGGAGTGATAGTTACAAATCATTATGCAACCCGCAATACACACACCGCGTATAAACTGTGTATTGCGGACCCAGACCTGGCAGACCCCTGGCTGACCCAGACCCACTGAGCTGGCACAACGGCCGTGATGAGCAATGCTGATTAATTGACGATTGTAAGAGATCTGCAAATATACCCAGTTTTAAAGACAATCTATCCTCCCCCCTAAACATTAACCGAGCAACGGCCTCAAAACAGAACAGGACAAAAAGCCCTAGATTGGAATGCGGTGGTGGAGTTCGCTGGCCACCTTTTTTTGACCCCTTTTCAGGTAACCGCCCTGTTCAGTACCTACTGAATGGACTAAAGAGTTTCTGCTCTTCAATGAGTCTTTTCCTCTCACCAGAATCTACTAGTTGTAGTAAATTATCTCGTTAAATAAAGAGTTCAGCACCTTGGAAGGAACACTGGACTGACAAATTCTCAGATTTTGCTTTATTTCTTCCAATAGAGATAGTTTTATTCACAGTGATATTTTTAGAGTAAATAGTCTTACACTGTGTAAATGTGAGAATTGGAATTTATTCTTAGATTGTTGAAGCACAGAAATAACATAGGGTAACGAACTGAATGATAAAAACACCCTCACAGAAAAGAGAGAGTTTCAGTATTTTTCTTTCATGAACTATGGAATAACACCATCTTTTAGCATACATATGTAGTATGGAGAAAGGTTTTCTCGTGGTTTCCCAGGTTTTCTACATATGTAGAATGTAGAAAGTTGTGTAAACAACGAAAAATGGCAATTTTTCGACAGAAAAACTGTTTGCCGGACCCTGGTAACGAAAAGTAGGATAAATTTGTTTTTTATTATAGTAAATTTCTTCCTCTAAAGTGTTATGTTGTCGAAATTCACATTTTGTGGGTCCTAAGTAACGAAAAAACTGGTTTAGGGCAAAACGTCTGTTCGTCCATGAACAACGCTTGCAGCTAAGCCGTGAGCAGGATTTTTATCAAAATTGATTTTCTGCAATCTATCTTGAGAACGATGCGGCTCCTTGAATTTGAAATCTTGGGGATACTGTACATAAAGCCTCACGGACATGTTCAATTTCTTCTAAAAAAAAAGATCTAGTTTTTAAATTAAACTTTGTCGTAGGATAGTATGTAGGACTCTTAAACCAATGTCGCCAGTCTCAGATTCGTTGAATATATGAATTTTTGAAAATTGCAAAAGCTCAAAATTTTTCGGCGTCTTCTTACAACTACAGTTGAAGACATTTTTCTTCTGAATAAAATCTGTTCTTCAAACTTAGACCTTTAAATGAAAACATACACGCTTCAAAAAATGAATAGTTTTCGAGTAATTTTGTGTGAAACAAAGGCAATTTGAAAAACTAGATTTTCTCAGAAACTTCTCCAAATTCTTCTTTAAACTTTTTGTTCGGAGAGTGATTCATGCGCTGAATAACATAACTAACTTAATTTTGATGTATTTAGACTTTTTATATTTGCACTATGTATTTTTTCATATACAACCCACGAGATATTTATATTACGGGTATTTTGTATACATTATTGAATTTGA
The DNA here is from genome assembly GCA_011170035.1 of Teleogryllus occipitalis. NCBI lineage: Eukaryota > Metazoa > Arthropoda > Insecta > Orthoptera > Gryllidae > Teleogryllus > Teleogryllus occipitalis. Next base: position 82,988 of record BLKR01002496.1, read on the forward strand.
GAGTGCACGTGCTTTAAATGATTTCTTAAGAAGTTTCTCGAAAAATCAAGTTTTCAGTGGAATTGAGCTTGAGAGTGTGCATTTTCAAAAATGCCAAATGATATTTTCTCAAAAACGCCTCCAATTTTTTCTTTAAACCTTTTTATTTTGTTGTATTACTGTAAGACTGAATAAAGGAATTATTTCTGTTAATATTGAAAAATAAAAAAAGGTATTCTTACGCAACACTAAAGTAACACCCCCTACTTGCAGTGTTGCGTTGCCTCAAACCCCCTTTTCCCTTCAGCGTTAAGTAATTTATAGGCCGTCTACTACGACATTTTCACAGAAAACTGTTCCAAATTTTCTAAATAAAATGTTCGTATCGTGACGCACCTGTCGAATCTCCCCACAATCTGCGGGGCCGTGCGCGGGCAAGGATAGACGCTTCACACAACAGGCCGTTTTTGCAAAATGCAAAATTTTGCAAGATGCAAAATTTTTCTTTCCCGCTAATGAAAAGGAAAGGACTGAGGTCAGGGGTCTTCTTGTGTTGACTTGTATGAACGTAGGTAGACACAATATATAATAACAAAATGATTTAATAATCCAATCAACATTTTGCAGTCGCTGCCACATTGACCCAACAAAAAACACGGCATACAAAACAATTCCAAATTATTCTTTATAACCTGAACTTATTTAAACCATTTTATGATCTTTTAACTTTCGAAAATAATTTTCTGTTCTCAATCTAAATGTAATAGTTACAAATTCTGTTGAATACTGAACTATGTTTACTATACTGAGCATCTTCATTACCTCTATTCAATATGTAAAAAAAATAAAGTAAACATTTATTAAATTTGCTAATCTTATTTTCCAGTCATGTAACTTTAGAGAATTAAACACACCAGTCACATCATGATCACATTCTAACATGATATAAAATTTCTTTGTTCAATACACTGAAAACAATTGAACATTCATACGATTCTCTGATCTCGGTAACTCAAATTATCCTACATTTTCCAACATTAATGAACTAACCACCCAAAAATCCATTATACTCCAAATGCATTACAAAATAATATCAATTCTCTTAAAGCATGAAAACTATTCATATTACAATTCCGGCAGAATGGAGTAAACTGGTATGAGTCCAAATGTCTATTCTACGTCCGTTCACTGCAACGTTTCCCTCATGTTCCTTGGCTTACTTAATTCAAGCGTTTCGGTACCATGCACGCAGACACTTGCGACCTCGAAATTGCCCAACTCGGGACTGCCCCAACCTTGGCTCGTGTCGGCATCTCCTTCTATACTTGTTTTTTTTAATGTGGCATCTGTGGGTAGATGGAATTCGGCACGACTCTTTGCGTCTTTCTTGGTCCTGCCGCAAGATGTCCCATGATCGCGACCGTATCAAGCAGTGATGCAGATCAAGCGACTCTAGCGGCAGGACTGAGAATGACGCAAAAAGTTGAGCCGAATTCCATCTTGGAGATACTACACACAGATGCCACGTTAAAAAACCCCAAGTATACACTTGGGTTTCTGTAACCTGGCTGATGACAGCTGATCAGCTATTACGGTTTCGTCCAAAAGGGAGCTTAAACGTCACCACAGTTACATCACTGTGATGACGTTTTAGCTCTCGATTGGATGACACCGTAAGAGCTGATGAAGTGTCATCGGTCAGGTTAGAGAAATCCATGTTTACACAGCCAGGGCGCCCCGCAGCGGACAAGCGGCTCAGTCCTCCTGTGTCCTCGGCTGGCTGCAGTAACCTCCAACGTTCACACCGTGCACTGGATCGCCTGCTTTTCTGCCCTCTCTTGCAGCCGAGCACACTGGTTATTGAATTACACATGTAAACAAAACAATTCCCTAACCCATAAACACTTCCATGATTTTCCTCAGTGAATTCCCTCACTTCTCATCTCAGCTAACTTCTAAAATTGTTTAGAACAGTTCTAGTTGCTTCTGTAATGTTCAGTTCGCCACAGGCATCCCGTTAACGATCATTCGTCAAAACGTACGACAAAATTACACAAATTAATATTTCCACTTTCTATTCAGCCAACACAAAGTTTTCAAGAAAGCTACGTTATAAAGTTTATCACTTTCAGATAGAAAGAATATCACCTCTCACGAATTTCGGTTTCACAGCCACGAGCTTGTAGAAATCGGATATCAAAGTTCAACTAACTTCGCGAAAATATGCACAAATTATACTGCGTCGCACATACCTCACTGACTGTCCTCAGATTATTTAGGCGTTCAGGAACAACGATGTATTGCCAGAACAGTTTGTTCCAGCCAGACCACTTTTCCACCAACCACATTAATCCCATTTCGCCTGCCTTCGTACGTCCATCTCTCACGAAGCTTAACGGCCGTTCCCCTCTCGCTAACAAAATCTCCCGGCGCTTGCATTCGATTTCTGCAGTCGAATCACGGAACTACAGCGCCATCTATACTTCGTCCGGTCAACCAGACTATGTAATGCCAGATCCGGCACAGAGTGTCCAGCGTCACTTTTATGACGCGAGAATGTGCTATACGTCATAATATGAAATATGGTTTTGCCCTTGAATGATATTCTCAAAGTTCCATCCACAGGAGCGAAGATTTCTTATCAAATCTCGTCAAAAACTGCTAACTGTATTCATAATTAACTTAACAATATATGAGTTAGGGGGGATCTCTGAGATCGAGGAAACGTGGAAAGAGTACACTTCCCCCACATTACGTTAGAGACAATTTTAAAGAGTTATTGACGTTAAATAAGTTTAATAAACACTTAGCTATTAGGAAACAAAATGTGAAAACTGTTCGCATTTTTTTATAAAGCCCAATTTCCTCAGTATAAATAGTGTAGAAAACAGAATTAAATCATGGTGTTAACTAAAATGTTCTGTAAGTACATTAATCTACATTTTCTGCAAAGTTATTAAATTTTGAGAAATGTATTCATTAATGAGTGCTGTTTGAGAGATATGAACGCTAAAGTGATTACGTTTGCATTGTTGCTATGGAAACGAATGGTGTCTTTGAAAGAGTAAGTGTTGCAATGCACATTATAGGTCACGTATACATAGAAAAGTCAAGTCAAATTTCATTTGACAAATTATTATTTTAGGAGAGCGTAGGTTTCCGCGGCCGAATGGGTAGCTATTTGGGTGTTCGGGAGACGCCTCGCTGAAGGCACAGGCACGGTTTAGCCGAAACTGTTACCTTCCTCAGGGTGAAACAGGCTTAGGGCAGCTGCGTTCAAAAAGGCGGTCACTTCAGCTGTGGGTTGGAAACCTGCATAAGGGCGAATTTTTTCAATTATATTTGTGTCGTGGGGTCCATTCCCAGTTCCTCGTGTATCACAGTTAAATTTTCCATAATCTCTTGACCTGTTTGATAACTGTGTTTGAGATTTCTGTGCAATCTGTCCATGTATGTAACTGAGGAATTGGATTCCATTTCCAACCTCCGGTGTAATGGTTCAAGCACAGATATGGGGCCAGAGGCAACTCTGTGCGTCTTTATATGTAATACAGGTAGTTCGGTACCGGCAAAGGTGGTTCAGGGCAACGACTGATGTCACTGCAGTGCCTCTGACCGGCAGGTTCTAAGGTTCGAATCCCGACAATGGGAGAATTTTCGACACCAGGTACATAGCATAGGTCGAATTCAGTCGTTGTCTGGAGGAAAATACTAGCGGCCGGTTGCTCTGATCGGTAGTTTTCCATGGTTTCTCCGATCAACACCAGGCGAAAGCTGGAGCAGGACCGGAACAAACGGGCCACGGATCGCGCGCGATCTTCCCTTCCTCTACCTTGTCCGATCTTCACTTCTTAAACACACAAGCACTACACTACCACACATGACTTGTCCCGGTTTTGAGTTTGTCCCGCCGGGATGGTACCACGCTAGTGGGAGATACCTGGTAGGAAAAAATTCTCGCCAGCCGACGTAGGTCGGCGCTGGATATCATCATCTAATGAGGAAGATCACTGACACCTCCCGCGATAAAAAGTATGCACCACACTTACGGAACTAATGATCTTAGCCGTTGACGCGCCCAGAATCACTAATTAATCAATCAACCCGCGCGCCTCCGAATTACAGGATCCGCCTGATGTCGTTCCTGTCGCAACTTCACTAATCAGTCAATCAATCAACATAGGTTGTTCAGAACCGATAGGGCTAATCTAAGGGTCCCATCCCGCGGCGCCACTCAGCAGTGCTTTCGAGTGGCGCGTCTGTGAGCAAAGCACTGGTTTAAATGGAGGTCTTCACACGAGTGGCGGGGTCGTGTTGCTGTGACACCAGCAGCGCAGAAGTGCGTTCGCGTCACTTCGAGCAGAACACATTTCTAAATGTCAGCGTTACAGTGGCGGATTTTCAGAGGAGGCAAGGGACGCCAGATCTCCCCACAAAATTGATTAACAACATAAAAAAATGTTTTGAACTTAAAAATTGTTAGAATTATCTTTGTCTAAAATTGACATAAATGTTTACTGCTGGCGAGTAAACATTTAAAAGAAGTCGTTTCTCTTGCTGCAAACATAGCGTTACTCTTCAAGATGGAGCCAAGCAGTTGTATGTGTTACACGTAGGTTGCACCACCAAGTACTAGCATTGCTTGTGCCTGCAGGATCCCAGCGGTCCAAACTAAAGCGTGCCTCCCCTGTTGTCATGACAACGTCCCTCAACCAATAAGAAAAAGTAGTTTCGTTATGTCCAGCTTTGGAGTTGATTTGGTACGGAGGCTCTTGCGCGTCTGGCCTCCTCCTGTGACGGCGAGTTGCGATCATTGGTAGTGGGTGCTCTGTGGTTGCGATGGTGGTTGTGTGGCAGGCCCAGCATTTCAGAGGACACAATAAAAAATCTTTATTGGAAGTGCCATTTTCGTGAAGAAGTAATCACACAAGAAAAATATTAAATCTCATTCTCTTATTTAGAATGTCGCCAATAACTGTTTACCAGTTAAACATAAGTCATTGGCTTTCAACCTCTCAACATGATTCCATGCCTAAATTTGTCTGGGCCTCCCCAAGTTATAAACCCACCATCCGCCACTGCAGCGTTCACATGAGACGAGTCACAGAAGACCCGCTGAACCGGACTTGCATGCTGCAGCCTTTGCCCACCGCAAAGGGTCTTCGTCTGCCGCCTGAGCCCACAGCGGAGTGACTCACAAAACCTTCCTCAGTCGCGGCCGGCGGTGGCTTTCTAGGAAGGGCTCCGCCGCTCCTCGGTGGCGCGACCGCGTGGCCCCGTGTGAAGGCACCCTAAAGGCCCTTCACAATAGCCCGGGAAAGGGAACGTCAGGGCAAGGGCGGGAACGGGAACGCGAGATACGTGAGCTCCACAATAAACGTCAACGGGACGAGGAATAGCGTTATGAACCCGTAGTGGCTAAAACGAGAACTTTCAGAAACAATTGCTAAAACCAAAGCACTTCTAGCTGTGCTAGTCTCTTCACTGTTTTGCCACATGTCTGATTTGTTTGTGTGTACTGCTCTGAATAAGGAATAGTTTAACGAAATAATATTAATTATAAAAAATAAAACCATAAGTACGAAAAATTCCAAACGTACTAAGCACTTACGGAAAGTACGACTAAGAGCAATTAAAATTTTGTTAATAAACAAACCGCTCCAATGTACTTTAACAAAACATTTAAAAATATTTTTTGTGGGAAATTTTAATTCTAAGTATAAATATGAAAAGAAAAACAATTATACTATAATTACTAAAAATAACTAAAACAACTCAACAATGACTAATAAATTCAAACCACAACCTCGCAAATCCACGCTCTAACCTCAATATCGCCCTTCATTCACAATACCACTCCAGACCAGTGTCGCACGCAGATGGTTCGCTCGATGAGCTGGAAAGCTTCGCCGACATTTGCTGCAGTTTCATTGGTCGAGAGGCTTCGCGTTCCCGGGCTAAGATAAATGTTGACCATCATTTCCGTTCTCGTCAAGCTTCGCGTTCCCGTCGTGTTGTAAATACCAGCCTGAGATGTCCATCTTTTAACTTTCTTGGCGTTCCAGTTCCCGGGCCATTGTGGAGTGGCCCTTACTACTACGTCGGCGTGGTTTGGGAAGAGTGTGGGATATATTCACTGAGAATTGCCTCCAAGAGAGCGGTATGCACCGCAGGCGTCAATAGATGGCAGCTGGAGAAAGGGTGGGGCAAAATCAAGAAGCGAGGCCCAATTGAAAATAATAGAAAACAAACTTATACGAGAAAACCTGTTTCATTTATGGCACCATTAGATAGAATGTTTTTTTAAACTGGTACTTTGTAATATAGAAATAGCATTATTTTTCAAGAGTGTTATTTGTGAATTGTTAATATAAATGATGAGCATTGAAAAGAACTTTATAGTTTGGTGTTTTTATTTGCCGTATGTTACATTTGGAAACATTATTTTAAAGTACTTTTCTATTAGAAATATGTGAACTATCATGTCTTCGAGTAAAATCTTTGAATGGTGTATTATAGGGAACCTTCTATATGTACCTTTATTGCTTTCCGATCACGAATGTAAGTATATTTTTATAATTTAGATATGAGTACTTCAAGTTGAGATTGGGAACAATCATTAATGTAGTTTATTTAGATGATGTCACTTATATATAAGCAGTTTTAATGAAAATTATATTTGTGATATAATTTTGATAGAATTTTATTTCTTCTGAACCTTGAAAATGGACTATATGAGAATTTTTTAGCAATTGCTCATCTTGCAATACGTATTTCACTAACACTGATTATACACGATAATACTTTCGATTGTTGTTTGTTTTATTTCCACTTTTTCTTTGAACTACAAAAAAATATTAGTTCATTACTCTTCCAACCTTGTACTTCTCCATCATTGCAAGATAGTTAAGAAAATTTCGTTTGTACCAACGTATATTGTCTCTTATAACTTCCTTTGATTGACTAACAGCCATTTCAGCTCCTTCCAAAAAGTGTTTGTTGGTATCTGTAAACTCGCTGAACTGGAAATGAATGATAGGCGTATATCAAATATTTGATGAAAATATATTTATCAAGTTATAACAATACTAATCTAATAATAATAATATTAATAATAATAATAATAATAATAATAATAATAATAATAATAATAATAATAACGGCGCTTAAGGTTCCGTCAGAAGCTCCCCGTCCCAAAAAAATAAATTAATAGCTAGAGACAACAGATCTTTTACCACTATCCAAACTGCTAATATAGAAGGAACAAACAGTGTCGTATACAAATGAGCCTACATTATCATTGAGGAACTCGTATATTTTCCACTTGAAGTTGCGACCATCTGACGACCTCCACTGTGGAAAAATCGTTTGAAGAGGAGGATTATCCACCTGCTTAGGAGATTATTGCCACTAAAGAGTCTGAAAGAAGGTCTTGGAACAATCAATTGAAGCTTGTACTTCTAAGGATTGTGAAAAACCAAAGCACAAAAGGCGAGAGCCAAAAGTGTGGCCTGGCTTCGTGGGGAACTAGATGTTTCTATAGTTTTCTAAATCACCCACATTCTGTCCTTGGGTAGCTCTGGCAGCCACGTCCCTTCCCAAGCTGTCGACACGAACTGAAGTCTAAACGGGAAAAGATAACGAAGCCAAAGAGTTTTTTGTTTTGCTTAGTCTAGTATCGAGCAAATGCTATCGGATGGAAAAGTTGACCCGAACGGCAAAGTTTGCCGGGATTCAAAAGCCAAAGAAGCAAAAGTCTTTGAGGCTGTGGTCGTGTCTAGGAAAATGGCAGGGCTACTTTTGAATGGACTTAACAAAATAACAAAAATAAAAATATACTGTTAAATCATTATCATTACATAATATTACACACAGATTTCTAATTTCAGACTAAATTTTTTTATTGTAATATTGAATATTAAATACTTTTCTCAATTTTTTTGTTCATTTACTAAAACGGAAGGACCCCAGTATGTTGTTTACCTACGGGCCCTGAATCTTGACGTCCGGCCCTGCTTCTGGTTAAATAGAGTGGACGGAAGCAGAGCTGGTGGAAGCAGAGTGGGTCGCTAAACTAGAACCCCTCTCACGCCCCCACCCGCACAGTGATCTCAGACACTCACTCTCTCTCTCTTTCTCTCTCTCTCGCAGATCAGGAGGCTGGAGGTTTCAGGAGATAAACAAGAATATTGAAACAGAGACGCAAAAATTGATAGAATGCATTTAAAATTGAAGGGTGTCGTGGCTCGTCGGAATACCGTTCAAATTGGAAGCGCCTGCTCCATCAGTGGAGAGGAAACGTCAGGTATGCTGAACAAGATGACACGGCGAGCGGACACGGAACATCTAATTGAAAGGGCCGGATTTGGTAGCTAAGGGCATCAACTGGTGCTCAAGGTTTGAGTCCCGAAGGTGACAGGATTTTCGACATATGCACATTTCGACACATAGGTAGATTGAATTCAGCTGCATGTCTGGAGGAGAATTCTAGCGGTCTGTTGCTCTGATCGTTAGTTTTCTCTGGTTTCTCTTACAAACACCAGGCGAATGCCGGTGCAATACATTAACAAACTGGCCATGGACCGCGCACGATATTTCCTTCCTCCAGCTTCCTCACCCCTTAATCACGTATACCCACACTTACATGCATTGCACACCACATGTTGAGGGAGCTTTGTGCTTGTCCCGGCCGGGGCGGTGCCCTGCTTGTGGTAGATACCTAGTTGAGGAAAACCCTGCTAGCCGACGTGTTGGGTGGCGCCGGATCTCACCTTCCAGTGGGGAAAGATCACTGCCACCTCTCGCGGTAATAATGGACATTACACTTACGGGACTAATTATCTTAGCAGTTGACGCGCCCAGAAACACTAATCAATCAATCGAAGGAAAGAGGAATGGCTCCCTGTCTTGGGTCTGGCTGCAGTACGGCTCCCAAGAACGCCTGGACCTGGCGACCCAACTCAGGGCTTAAAGACTGAGGCCATTCAAGTGAACATTGGGAAGACTGTCGAGGATAGCAAGTGCATACTTTCGAAACAACATGAATACACAATCACTTAATAACTGCTTACAGCAAGGTTGCACAGACAGATTTTAAACAACGGCACCGTGCAATACTTGAAACGGCAGAAAATATGGCCTGTTGGCGACTGTCCGACCAATGAGGGAAGCTAAAGCCGAAGAAAGTGATCGAAAACCCCAATGAGAAAATACTTTGGAATTTTGGACACACCATCCATTGATTCATTACCTGTCAGATCTCACCGTTCTTTAAGATAAGTAGATATGAATACTGTAACATGACCATTCCAACAGATTCCAGAATGGGCCAGAAGTTAGAAAAACTGACCAGGAGATAATTTTTAAAAAAGGTGTGATCCGAAGATAGAGCTGAAGAATCCAGAAATGGAACAGATGTTCTCATACAAGATGATTCCACATTCTTTTGAGTCGGAGTTTTCTTTATTTACTCATTCAATGAAAGTGCTATAGCTGCAAAAGTCGATTAAGAGATTCTGATGGCCGCTGGTATTTCAAAAGTGGTTTTATCAAAACGCATCAACAGCTTGCTGAAAGAACTTCCTGTTCGATAAGATACCTCTATCGGAAATCTGAATCATCGTTTTCCGTCTACCAAGCGCTTTGTTTCATTCGCGTGCGTGACACTGAGCGCGGCGCTCACCCCCGACCATCCGTGCGACTACTTTTTTACTATCGGAGCAGTGCATTTTTGTGTGAATTTCGAGTAGTTTACAATGTTTTTAGTATCCAGAAAGATGGAAAAAGTGGCGCAGATTCGAAGTTGGCTGCTAGAAGCGTCTGACGAAGAACATAAGGACTGTACATTAGGAGACAGTGATTGTGATTATTCTGACGCTGATGCCGCAGTGACCATGACAGTGAAAGCGAGGTTTCGGCTGATGATAATGATAGTATCGAACCTGGAAATTATGGCGATGGACCGCTTTATTTAGGAAAGGATCATGTCACAGTGTAGAACGTTCATTGTCCTCCACGAAACAGGCGAAAGAGCAAGAAAAATATCGTCATCCATCCTCCTGGCGTGAGGGCTACTGCCAGACATGCGGAAACAGTGCTTCAGTCGTGGGAAGTGTTTTTTCCCGATCAAGTTCTTGCAGAAATTGTGAACTTTACAAACGATCGTTTGATAATTATGAGAGTAAATTACTCTCGTGAACGAGACGTTCGGGACACAACTTTGAATGAGATAAAGGCCCTTATTGGACTTTTATATTTAGCTGGAGTGACAAAATCATCTCATCAAAATATACAGGACCTCTGGGCCACTGACATGACTGCACCAGAGTATTTTCGCTTAGTAATGCGATATAACAGATTCTACTTACTTCTCCGTGCTCTGCGATTTGATGATATCCACACCAGAGAAGAGCGGAAGGTTTTGGACAAATTAGCTCCAGTCAGAGAAATATTTGAAGGCTTCGTACACAGATGTGGGGAAAGTTATATTGTCGGAGAGTATGTCACATTAGATGAAATGTTAGAGTCGTTTCGTGTCAGATACGGAATTAAAGTGTTCGCCCTAGTATATTCTAGGATGTTCTATACAGCAAAGATGGAAATCTATGCAGGAAGACAGCCAGAAGGACCATTCTCCCTCGACAACAGTCCCAGCAGTGTTGTTAGACGGATGGGTTCATCCCATATGGAACAGCGGTCGAAATGTAACAGTCGACAACTGGTTTTCTTCAGTTAATCTAGTGAAAGAACTTGTGCGTGAAAAAAATCTTACAATGGTCGCTACTCTAAGAAAGAACAAGAGAGAGCTTCCCGTAGACATTGTCAACACTAAAAACAGAACTGTCAACAGCAGTCTCTTTGCCTACGGGGAACATTCAATGCTCGTTTCGTACGTTCCCAAAAAGAACAGGAACGTAATATTAATTTCCAGTATGCATGATTCTGATACCATTGATGGGTCTGGTGACCTCATGAAACCGGAAGTGATCACTTTCTACAACATGACAAAAGGAGGGGTTGATGTCGTCGAACTAAAATCTTTGTATTCTGTGTCAAGAGTATGTTGCAGATGGCCACTAAGAATATTTTTTATGATGTTGGATATTGCGACTATCAACAGTCAAATTATTTTTCGCTGCAATACTTTAGTGAATATGGCACGAAGGAAGTATCTGAAGACGCTCGCATTTGATTTGACCAAATCACATTTGAAAGAAAGGTTCATATCTCCAGGCATTCACAGTGACCTTAAACTGAAAATAATGAAGGTTTTAGGCATAAAACCACAAATACCTGAAATGACACAAGAGGGCAGACAGAAGTGTTCCTATTGCCCCCGAAAGAAGAACAGGAAGACAACATCGCATTTTGTCAAGTGTTTTGCATCTATATGTGGCGAACATACTGTAACAGTATGCCAGCAATGTCATTATAATGTAGACGAAAGTGAAAGTTCTGTGTAGATAAACAATAGAAACTGTAAAAAAAATGTTCCGAACTTGAAGACCAGACGTTCTTGTTTATTTTTCAATTCAAGTATTACCTTCATTAACTACTTTTTACCTGTATAAAAATATTTTATTCGTTTCTGTAATTAAATATATAGTTCAAAAGAAAGTGTAATTTGCGTTCTTGTAAATTCCTTAAACAGTGGGGAGCTATCGATGCGTTTTGAACGGTTGTGGTTGAGCGGTCACTTGAATGGGTTTAGGTGAGCGCAGCGCTCACCCGCGACCAACCGCGTTACTATATCAACCGCGACCAATGCCGGGTTAACGTCGATAGAATACTAATGCCTCATACCATAAAAGGATTTTCCCCAGAATATTCCCCGACGGATCTGGCCGAGCGAGTCTCTAGTAATTTGAAACAATGTTTTTAGTGTTCATTGCACGAAACCACCGGAATATTTTCAAACTTTTCTCAATAATGGCTCTAATATTTAGGTTTTGTTTCCTAGAATCCTCATCGCCTGAGCGAGAATTAACCGATTATTTCAGATAATGCATTTCGAACAAGCCCTAACATACACATCTCCATAATTTAAACCGTATAGAAAACATACCTCTTCGTATTCTTCTTCAGTAAACATCATATCAGCCAGTTCTTTAATCCATTTTCTAAAGTGGCTATTTCTGGATCCAAATCTGAAAAAAATATAAAATATATTATAGGTTCAAGAGTTAAAAATGATATTGAAAAATCACATGTCTATTTCGTTTTTCTACAAGTCAGTCAAAAAGGTCACATCGAACATAAGAGAAAGTAAAACTATTCATTTCATTTTTATTCAGGGTCGATGTTTCTATCGTATACACCGTAGATCTGAATAAAGCAACTTACTGAAAATATTAAATTAAAACATTCGAATTCAAAATAAAAGACAACAGTTATTCATAATAAAAAGATTAACTTACACAACATTGTTTTTAAACGGAAGTAATAACGAAACGTCTAGCGAAATTCACAATTTTAAATAATGATACTTATGTATCTTCTTCGCATTTCAAGACAACGTATGTCTTTCCTTCAGGTTCAACTCCATCACTGTATTCATACCCTCAAAAATGTTGGCCCATTGAATTTTTCACAGTACTGTTCTCAATTAATACTTCACCAATACATTACGTCTTTTTAGATCTTATGTTCCAATTAATTACACAATTCTGATAAAAGCGTTCTACTAGTCTTTAAGTCGTCGATCAAGAACATTTAATTTATTTCTGACTTGAGTTTCGTCCGTCTTCACACGTGGTAAATGTCCATGGCATCAAACATTGCTAACCTGACGAACTGACCTCTTGATTCTGCCACGAACTGACCTCTCTATTATGTCCCATAAATGTTCGATGGGATTCATGTCGAGCAATCTGGGTGGCGAAATCGACGTCGATGACATCATTTGTGGAGACCATCACGGTCTGCTGACACTCCACGCAACTTGCTGAATGTAACCTGGGTGATTGCAGTCACCGACCTGCCGCTCTGCTTTTCATCAGTAAACAGTATTTGCCTTTCATCTTCGTTACAGCGACAAACCCAACGTCTAACAGTGTTGACATCCACTGTTTCACCACCGTATACATTTTTCAATCTTTCATGAATGTGAATGGGCATTTCACATTCTGTATTCAAGAATTCAATCACACAACGCAGTCTTATACGAACACCGATGTTGGCCATTTTGCAAGCGACTGCTACGCTGCCCCATGTTGACGCAGAAAGTTACTACTGCAGTAGGTTGTAGAAGAAGGTTTGAGGAATAGTAACAAATTCAAATTTCTCACTTACCTACTTTTATTTAAGCAACACAAAAATATAGGAGGCATTACGTTTTGGCTGACCTTCGTACTTTTCACTGCCCACATCAGCTGTCACTGCCCTTAATATATCATAAAGTGATTTGTATTCTTGAATTAAAATAAAATGAAAAAAGTCTCTCTAAAAAATAGTGTATGACATACGAGGTAAAAGTGATTTTATTTTGCTTGTAGGATTGCACCATTCGGCCTATCAGCCTCAAGTCGTAACATTTCCTACTCGCAAAATAAAATGTCACTTTTACCACTCGGATCACAAATAATCATTGTTCATTGACGTGTCGCCCAATACAGGACATTCATTTGCTGCTGCAGGCCACTAGAAATCTATTATATCGTAATGTTTTAATATACATGCCCAATATCGATCATAAACGAGTTTTTTTTGTTTATTAAAGTCGCATCAACTACTGAGGTCATTAGCGACTACTTTAAATACAACTTTACAATATTAATACGGCAATTTAACAGTATATTACACTAAATATATACAATAAACAAGTATTCTTGACGTTCAACTGGAATTTTCTAAAATCAATACGTGCTTGATATTTTGCCACTATTTTTTCTCCAAAAAATGTATCTTTGGCCTATTAAAATTGCGAGCAAGTATGTAAATTCAGTACAATATAATCTTATAAAATGTTTAAATACTGGGAGTGATTCTAATTTTTTATATCTTTCAAATCATATCTTTCATGAAAATTAACTTTTAAGTCTTAATTTCCAATACTACTGAACATTTTAGTTTTAAATTCTTTTTAAGAAAAGAATAAATCAGAAGAAAACTTGAACACACTCCATTTCCATAAAAAGTATGGTGTTCTTTACATTGACATCGTTATTGTGAAGTTCACCGAAAAAATGCTTCGGTATTCGCCATCAATTCGATACATTTGTTTTCACTCAAATTTGACGTTTGTAGAAAATGTACACATAATACTTACAGATTAGTCAGTTTCTCGATGTTTGCCATGAAGAATTCTTTGGCTACTGTAAAGCCCACATCATTTTTCACAACACTCAAGAAAGCATGATCAGCATCTTGTTGCCTGATTTCGCGTTCTTCCAGCATCCACTGTAAATACCTGTGCAGGAGTAAAATAAAAATTTCTTGATTGTACGATATTTTACACATAAATACTCATAATTGTTAAAATTTATCGAAAAATAAATACGTGATATGATTAACATTGGTTTTGGATTGTAATTATACTCATGCAATTGTACCTAATCTTTGACATACAAATTTCTGAACTGGAAGCTCAGAGGAAATGCTTACTTATCCCCATTCTAAATGTATATTCCGATATGGCAGATGAAATTGATTTACATTTACTCATTTAATCCCACCTGCGTAGAATCCAAGGCTGACTGCTGCAGCCCAAAGCTTTAAGAAATTCTACTTTCACACTTCCATCGCTGCTTGATAAATAGGCATTCCAGGCAAATTCCCATTCTTGTTCTCCTCCATACTTTACAGAAATACAAGTTGATATGCTTCTGAGATAAATTGGTATACTGCAACAAATTTTGAAACAAATACCAAATAGCGTAGTTCATGAAAGCTCAGCACAGGGTGATAAAATGAGGCAACAACCTAAAACTACGAACAAGTCAATCATCACATTTTTACGCTGAGGTTCAAGTTATTTAATGGAGACATATTGTAGGTGTAGTTGATGTGTGAGGGAAATTTCAAATTAAAGCATTTTTTCTATAAGTCGAACTGGCTTAAGAATAATACTTTAAGAATATCCAGTTCTTCCATACTGGACACGGGCGGTGGAAAGGAGCGGGGTGGATTTGATGAGTTCGGCGCGGGGCATGTCAAACCAGCGCGACGATACACTGTTGATGGAATTAATTTTCATCCTAATAGATGATTAAACCCTGGCAACTCACGGGTTACCCAGCAAGTTGAAAATATTTTTTTGATCGTATAAAACTGAATACAGTTGTATGAAAAACTGAAACGTTAGTCGTGAGTGAATTTTTTTGCGAAGTCACCTGAAAACCTGACGTCACAGCGAAAAAAAAAAAAAAAAAAAAAAAAAAAAAAAAAAAAAAAAAAAAAAAAAAAAAAAAAAAAAAAAAAAACTTTCGCAAAAGAACTGACTGTCCGTTCTCACTGACCGTCCTTACGGCTCGTAATGACTGCTTGTTCTCTCTGTCATTACCCCTCGTCACTGCTCGTCTTCACAGAGCGTCATCACTGCACGTCCTCATTGCCAGTCCTTACTACCAGTCCTCACGGTCCGCACTTACTAACTGCCCGATCTCAATGCTTGCATAAGAGCACCTTGCATAAGAGGGTTTAAGCATAGCGTAGCGTACGGCAATAAAATGCAAACTCGACCTTCTTCTGCACACACGCAGACGCTCAAAAGTGATGTGTAACTCGAACTACGCATGCGCAGAAGCTGCGCATTCTGCTGCTGATATTGTTGTCGACTGCTCTACGATACACTGTGTTCAAACTCCCTATTATTACTGAAAATGTGCACAGCGTAGTGTACTACAATCGAAAGCAATCTCTCGACCAACTCTGTACCACTTTTGAGAATAAGGGCATGCGCAGGGGTTCGAGACTGCTATTGATAACTGTAAGTCAATTGCTGCAAGCAGGCTTTATTACCTCCGTTGCCTCTTCCACACTCCCTCATGTTCGTCATCAGCTTCATTCAACGACGAATATAGTGTTTCAATGAAACCATAAAGCCTAAATTCGAAACATTTTTTCATAATATAAACATTTGTATTAATCCTAGAAAATATCTTTATATTTATTACATTAGAATATGAATATTTTATTTAAATTTAACCATTCAAACAACCCTCCTCAGGAGTGGGCAATGGATAATTCCGGACGTAGGCAAGAAAATATTTACTCATTGATATCAATGTTAACACAGCAGACTCTTTCTTTGTCAGTGTATCATGGAAACGAAAGAGTTTACATGCCCTCTAATTTCGGGAGTTCCCACAATTACGATGAAAATGTGAAGAGGAAGAGAATTAATGAAAAAAATAATTTTTACACAATATCCACATAATATACTCGATATTTTACTATTAAACGTTTTATTTTAAATCCAATACAAATTATTTTACGATACCAAATGGAAAGTTTATTAAAATGTTTATTGCAATTTTGGTTTTGAAATATTTATTTAACATTAACTAGCACAAGATTGGCATTTATTTGTCACCATCATCTTATTATTCGAGAATAAGAATGAAATCTACTATCTATAGTGTAACATGGAAGTAATTTTATTTAATTTCCCGCCCCAATGCTCAGCTCGGCTCCTCCTCCTGCGCTGCCCCTCTCCCGACCCGCTTCACTCCTCACCGCTCGGACCCAACTCACCCAGCCCCCTGCCCCAATCCCTATCCGCTCCGTCTTTGCTTTCTCTTTTTCGAAGCCTAATTGCACTAAATGCATTTATATTCACCAAAATAAATTAGAATTTTTTGATTGACTGATTAGATTCTGGGTACGTCACTTGCTAAGGTCACGAGATCCCGTAAGTGTTGTGCATATTCTTATCGCGGGAGATGCCGGTGATCTTCTCCCGTCAATGGTGAGATCCGGCGCCGACCTACCAGTCAGCTCCACCTGCGAGGCACCGCCCCAGACGCGACAATTTCTAAGGTTCCGACAGGCATGTATGCTGGTACAGTGAATAAAAGTGAATTGTATGTAGGTAAGGGATGAAGGTAGGGCAAGGAAGAGGGAGGAAAGGTCGCGCGCGGTCCATGGCCCCTTTTGTTAGGGTATTGCTGCGGCATTCGCCTGGGGTTGATCGGAGAAACCACAGAAAACTACCGATCATAGAATTCTCCTCCAGACAGCGACTGAATTCGACCTAGCTGCCAAAGCTAGTGTCGAGAATCCTGCCACTATCGGGACTCAAACCTAGGACCTCCCTGTCAGAGGCATTGCAGTGACATGAGATGATCCACTGAGTCTCCTGAGCCGGTATGTGTCACTGCTATCCCTCTGACCGGGAGGTTCTAGGTTTGAGTCCCAATAGTGGAAGGATTTTCGACACTAGCTTTGGCAGCTAGGTCGAATTCAGTCGCTGTCTGGAGGAGAATTCTATGATTGGTAGTTTTCCGTGTTTTTTCCGATCAACAGCAGGTGAATGCCGGAGCAGTGCTCTATGCCTACAAACGGGCCACGGGCCGCGGGCAATCTTTCCTACCTCTTCCTTGTCCTACCCTCTGCCTTTACACACACTTTCACTAACTTGCACTAAACTACCATACATGGAGAGAAACCGGTCAGGAGCATAGAGCTTGTCCCGAGTGATGCCCCGCTGGTGGGAGATACCTGGTTGGGGAAAACCCTGCTAGCCGACAGTAGGTCGGCGCTGGATATCGCCATCCAACGAGGGAAAGATCACCGCCACCTTTCGAGCAAAAAATGCACTACACTTGCGGGCTTACAACCCTAGTTGTTGACGTGCCCGGAATCACTAACAATCAATCATTCAATCTAAGCCGGTGTGTGTTTAGAATGTGAAAGAAAATTCAGATACACTTTCGCCCGTTTCCTTACCATTTTCATGGTGTTAACGACAAACAAAGAATGCCCCCATAATTTCTACATTAAAAGGAGAGCAAGAATATTGGTATTTTTCTTCAAAATTTCGTATGGGTGGTGAGTTTCTCCTCATTTTGTAGGCTAATTGCGCAAAATAGCTACAGGATTCTACATTTACATAAAAAACAAACTTTTGCATATATTACGGGTACATAAGATAATGATCTGATGAAAAGGTACCTTAAAATATTGTATCTTTTTGATGACATTTGTTCTAGCCGTCCTTGAGTCAAGCCTGGCCCGACAGAGACAAACATATGAAGTTTTTTTCACGTAAATAATCTTATTAACTTATAAAAAGGCAGTTATATTGACAACAGAGACGGACAATTCAGATTTATTAATATAAGTATCAACAATTAAAAAAAATATTATTAAAAAAATACAAATTGTATAATTTTTAAATTTAAACAATTATTTTTATTTAATGAGTGGAAATAAAATTATTAAAATTTAATGAAATAACTTTGAACACAATATGGGAAGAGAAAGAAAATGAACATTTGTCACGGAGGGAGGGGATAAATAGTAAGAGTTGATAAAGGAAGAGAATAAAAGTTCAGGTATTCGCGGCCGGAGCCATTATCTACTTGGCTGTCCGGGAGACACCGCATCCTAAGCACAGATGCTAACGTTTTGAGAGTCATGCTGTGGCCTTCACGGCGAAAATCCCCGACGCACTTCGCCTTGAGGAAGGTCACAGCATGTCGGGCGAAATGTTGGCATCTGTGCCTAGGACACAGCCAAGTAGATAGGGAGAGAGATGACTCTCGGCTGTCCGGGTGATGCCCCGTTGAGGGCATTGATGCCGACGCTTCAACCATCATATCGTGGTCTTCTTCAGGGTTGGACTGCGCTATAATGGTAGGTGCTCTCTCCCTCCCACTCTTTTTTACTGTATCGCTACGGAGTAGAGAGAAAGTTATGTTATGTTGCGCGAAAAACGACAACTTTTTGGCAGAAAAACTCTTATTAACCTGGCCGTGATAAAGAAAAAATTGATAAATCCACTTGTTAAATTAAAAGAAGTCATCTATCACGTGTTGTAGCCAGAATCCATAATTTGAGGGCCTTGATACCGAAAACTAGAATGACGGTAAAACATCTGTCAGTGCGTCCGTCCGTCTGTCTGTCTGTGAACTGCGCTAGTGGCTAAACCGTTTCTCCATAATTGATATTTCCCAATCGATCTGGCTGATGTCGCGGCCCCTTGCAATTGAAACCGATATTTTAATTTTGAGAGTTACTCTACATGAAGACCTTGAGACATTTTCCAAATTTTCAAAAAACTGGCTCCATCATTTTTCATTTAATTTTGTTGTTGGATAGTGTGAAGCATGTTTAAGATAATAGTGCAAGTCTCATATTCGTTGAAAAGTCTGATTTTTCGAAAATTGCAAAAGTTCAAAATTTTTTTGAGTCTTCCTACAACTATACTTTCTACAACTAACTCCAACTTCCTACAACGAACAATATTTACTAAAAGATTAAAAGAAAAATATATACTAAAATATATGGACTTTTTCCCTTAATGAAGTCTGTTCCTTAAAGGTAGATTTTGAAATAAGGCCATGTAAAAATGTTCAAAAATTTAAGTACTTTTCGCGTAATTTTGCGTGAAAATACGGGCGAGAAAGTACTTGCTGTTTTAGCACCACTAGTTTTTCGTCGGCAAACATCGGCATCGATGCCTTCGTCGCGGTGTCGCCCGGACAGCCGTGAGCCTTCACACGACGTTGGCCGCGGATATGATTCAAACGTCGGCCTCACAGCCCTTAAGGCGAGGTCACCCGGACAGCCGTGAGCCTTGACACGACATTGACCGCGGATATGATTCAAACGTCGGCCTCACAGCCCTCAATGCGACGTCACCCGGACAGCCGTGAGCCTTGACACGACATTGACCGCGGATATGATTCAAACGTCGGCCTCACAGCCCTTAAGGCGAGGTCACCCGGACAGCCGTGAGCCTTGACACGACATTGACCGCGGATATGATTCAAACGTCGGCCTCACAGCTCTCAATGCGACATCACCCGGACAGCCGTGAGCCTTGACACATTGACCGCGGATATGATTCAAACGTCGGCCTCACAGCCCTTAAGGCGAGGTCACCCGGACAGCCGTGAGCCTTCACACGACATTGACCGCGGATATGATTCAAACGTCGGCCTCACAGCCCTTAAGGCGAGGTCACCCGGACAGCCGGAAGCCTTCACACGGCACTGTCCGCGGAAGGTACGATTACAGGGAGAGAGAAGTTAGAAACCGCCCAAAGGGTTGAGCGTGATACGTACACGTCGATGCGCGCGGGGTTGCGGCTGCGCATCCACTGCGCGAAGAAGACGCGCGCCTGGTAGATGCAGGTGTCGAGCTGCATCTCGCACGCCCACTGGAACAGCTGCTCGTGGTGGCGCGTGCCGTGCAGATCGTCGGGATCGGGGTTGCCCACGCGCTCAAACGCCGGCTTCAGCAGGCGCCGCACCCACGTCTGCAACCAACCTCCGACTAGGAATGTGCGATTCTGAATCGATTCTAAGAAGATCGATTTTTTAACTGAAAACATCGATCTTCGGGGAATCGATTCCGTTCTTTACTGTTTTTGCTTGAGTCGATTCTTTTAGCTTGGAATCGAATCCATAAGCACTTCTTATCTTTGTACAACGTGTGCTGTTTATTAGGATCTTATCATCCAAAGATGGCAAATAAATAGCTAAACCAGTGAAAATCATATATTAGTTTAATTAAAGTTTCATTTCGTTAGAGAAAGGGCGCTTACGGACACGTCCTCTACTCGTATCATTTTGCATAGAGATTCTGCATATTTTTGTAAGGACCCAACATTTCTTTGTATTGTAAAATTTCTATATTATAAAATAGAATATATCACATTTTATTTATTATTGTAAAAAACAAAAAATTCTAATAATAATGTTCTGTTTTATTTATTTCTGAATTTTGATGAATCGATTCCAGGGGATTGATTTTTTTAAATTCGAGTTTTAAGGGTATCGAATTTTTTATAAGCGATCCAAGAGCGTTTCAAGAATTGATTATCTTTCCCCGCTGGATGGTAAGATTTGGCATCGACCTGCGGAGTTTTCCCTAACCAGATATCCCCCACCATCGGGGCACTGCCCAGGCCCGGACAAGCTCTTTTCCGACTGGTCTTCCGAGAAGTGTTGTGCATAAAAGTGTGTGTGTGTGTGTGTGTGTGTGTGTGTGTGTGTGTGTGTGTGTGTGTGTGTGTGTGTGTGCGCGCGCGCGCGCGCAAATAAGGGGGGAGAACAGGACAAGAAAAAAGTAGAAATGGTCGCGCCATGTCCATAGCCCGATTGTTAGGGTAGTGCTCTCGGTATTTCCAGATATTGATAGCAGAATCCACGGAAAACTACCGATCGAAGCAGGCGGACGCTAGAATACTTCTCCAGACAGCGGCTGATTTCGACCTAGCTATCTAGTTAGAATCGAAAATCCACCACCTTCGGGGCTCGAACTCTAGAATCTCGCAGTCAGAGTCGTTGCGGGCTCAGCCCATAAATTTGATTTAAAGCCATCTGAAATCAGCAATGAAATGCTTAGAATGTTGTAAGACGTGCAGTTTCCCCATACAAAACAACCAAAATTGTAAGAGAGGTCCAGTTTCTTGCCAAACTTAGCGCCTAAACCATTCAAAGGATTATCTCCAATATGAATCTCCCTGGTCTATCTAACGATACTGAAAGCTCTCCGATTTTGAAAAACAGTCCTTAAAGTTTGTGGGTACTTTACGTGAACCCACTGGACCATTTTAAAAAGTTTCTCTAAATAGATACAAATTTTTTCTTTAAGTAAGAGTAAGGTGAAATACTCTTGTAAAGTTGGAAAAGATCCGCCTGTAACTGTTAACTCTGAAATTTCGGAAATTACAAAAGTCTAATTTTTTCAGCGAGTTCTTACAATTACAATATTGAAGTTAGCAACTTTTTCTTCAAACAAAATTGATTCTCCACAATTTGCCCTTTCATGAAGGTCATGCACATTTATTTGAAAATTGTAGTAATGCTCGCGCAATTTTTACTGAAATATGATCAATATTAAACAATATTATAAGCAAGAATTTCTCAAAATCGGCTCCAAATTTTTTCTTTAATTTTTGTTTATAAGTTTTTGCTAAGGAATGACTATATAAAATTACATAACCGCACTATCGATGTTTTCTTTCATTTTTTCAAAAGTTACTGAAATGTATTTTCTTCATATCTCTCACATCGTTAGTATTTGCATTACCGACGATTTATATACATTGTGGTATTTTTGAGAATGAATGCTTAAAACGATGCCTTATAAAGATTTCCGAAAACTCTTCTGTAAAATTGTTTTCTGTGAAATTGAGCTTGAAATTCCACATTTTTAAAAATGCTCAAGCGCCATTTTCTCAAAAACGGCTCAAAATTTTTACTTTAATTTTTTATATAGATGGTGATAAATGGACTGAATAAAATAATATAAATCCCATGTTGCTGTACTCTTGTTTTTTCAAAAATGAAATAATTTTTGAAATATCTCTCATGTGATCAGTATCTACATTATGAGCACATCTCGTAGATTATGGCGTTAGTGATTTCAAATGCTTCAAATAATTTCTAATGACATTTTTCAAAACCTCAAAGGTTTTGAATGAAAATGAGCTTCAAATTGTGGATTTTCAGAAACGCTCAAACAACATTTTCTTAAAAAGGCTTCAAATTATTTAATGAAAAGGTGCATAATGGACGGATTTTACCCGTCTGTAATATTATTAAAGTCATTTTCCAATTCTGTTATTAGGGATCTGAAAAATTGAGAAAACGTGAAAAACAAGTTTTAGGTACCAGAAAAAGGTAGCTGAAAAAAAGGTGGGGCAAAACAATAAAGATAACACAGACTGAGAAAATAAGGAAACTCACTGGTACGAGGAAGTCTGTATCATTCTGTAGCAATACTAGCTAATTAATGTCATGTGAGTTTGGTACAATATTAGAATTTGATTAATAACCAAACTAATGAATTATGTAAAGCATTGAAAAATGATTCTAAAACTTACCATAAATACGTTGTAATATATTGTGCGTGAAAATATATTTTTTACTCTTTCGAGATTATTTAAAACAACTCTCCATGGGAGAAATTCCGTTTCTCTTCTAACATAACCAATTAGCCTAAAAGCAACATCTGCATCAATATCGGCAGTCCAAGTGAAATGCATAATGTCGTTAAGAATTTGCACTCGATTCATCACCGCAATATTTTTGTAGAGTCTGCTGTTCAGAGTTTTACTTAGTTCTTTCCAATTTTCCAGGTCATAAAAAACTCGGTAGATACCTGAAACAGACGAGTTATTTATTCCTTAATGTAAATGATGACCGAAATAGTTTCATTGTCTTATGCTAATAACATTTAATAACAGCATCATAAAAAATCGGTTCCAATCAAAATTATTTCAATAAGTGCAATAAACACTTAAATAACTAAACTAAAAAAGAACATTGATACAGTAGAAATTTATTTAGAAGTCGAAAGTGTCATTTTTATACGTTTTTATATTAACAAATTGGGCCAATGCAAATATTCCACACCTTGTATTTCACCTTTTCAAAGTGTAATTAGCATCATAGTGAAAATAAATTTTAAAACGGCCCTTCCTATGCGATTCAATATTATAGGTCTGGTTCTGTACATTAGTAAACATTTTAATATTGCTGAGCGTTTATTAACAAACAGAAATAATTTCATCCGTGAGATTCAAATGCACAGAATATCAAATAGACAATTTCATTTTTTGAAGATTTCGAGATTCCGCTCGTTATTGACCACCTGTGCTGGGGAGTGATAGTATCCAGGAGGACTAAAAGTCTATCGAAATCTAATAGAAGGTTAAAAATGATCTTATTTTGTAGAATAAGGCTTAACATACACAACCTGGGCCTTCACCCTGCATGTTTCTCTACATGTTCCAAATAAAAATACATGGCCCTCAACGTGTTTCCTGCATCTTCTCCATTTAAATGTCACTGGAAATTCTTTATAGCTAGTGTACATAGAAGAGGCGAATCCCCAAAATTGTGATAGAAGAGTCGAATCCCCAAAATATCTCATTCTTCATATGAAAACCGTAATCCGCCAAAAAGCCTCACATTTTAAATTGATTTAAAAGTAAAAATGAATCGAATTCAATTCGAATGTTTCTTAAAATAAGTATTTTAGAAGAACGAAATGTAATAGAGCGTCCAAAAAGATCTACTTTGGAGATTTCGTCTAGCGAAACAAAGCTCGTGCTCTGAAAGGGATGAGTGTTAACAGTTGGTAACTAATGACGAGTTTTAACAGTAAACCTCTTAAAAATTTCGGTAAACCTGGATTTACGTGTCAAGTTGGTAAAGGTGTTAAATAAAAGTTGGTAAACGTGTTTTACAAAAGTTTGTAAACAGGTTAAACAAAAGTTCGTAAATCCGTAAACATCGTAAACCAGTTAAAAATTACAGTAAACCTGGAATTAATAGTCTAAAACGCCTTTTAAGTTATTACCAGCGGTAACGTCTGTTACTTTGTACTGCCGTCGCAGATTGCATGGACAATGCTGTTTTCATTGCATCATAATCTGCGAACTTTTATTTTTTTGTCATTTTGTCTGTTTGATGCAGCCCTTGCCTAACACACTGTCCAGTATGATATTTTTGTCGGTGGTGTCTTCTCCACGGTTTGAAACCATAATATTGCCATACCGAATGATACTTTGAGAGTATTTGTAATAAAACTTGTGAACCACCTGTATAAAATAGTAATTTAATTATGTTACATTGAATGGTGTAATTATTACACACAAGTTCAATCATAATATTTTTTGATTGTTTGTGATTCAGGCACTACCAATCAACTACCGAGGACATTAGTCCCGCAAGTGTAGTGCATGTTTTTTCATCGGGAGGTGGCGGTGATCTTCCCCCACTGGATGGCGAGATCCGGCGCCGACGTACCGTAAACTAGCGAAGTTTTCCTTAACCAAATATCTCCGACCAACGGGGCACCGCCCCAGCCGGGACATGTTCTAAGTCCCCGACCGGTCTCCCGACATGTGTGGTAGTGTAGCGCTTGTTAGTGTGCGTGTGTGTTTAAGGGATGAGGATAGGACAAGGGAGAGGTAGGAAAGATCGCGCGCGGTCCGTGGCCCGTTTGTTAGGGTACTGCTCCGGCATTCGCCTTGTATCGATCGGAGAAACCACAGAAAACTACTGATCAGAGCAGCCGGCCGCTAGAATTCTCCTCCGGACAGCGACTGAATTCGACCTAGCTGAAAAGCTAGTGTCGAAAATCCTGCCGCCGTCGGGATTCGAACCCAGGACCTCCCGGTCTGAGGCACTGCAGTGACATCAGGTGATGCCCTGAGCCACCGCTCCCGGTTACTATTTTTTTCATTTTGATCGTGTGGATTACGCATGAGACGACCGCGATGTTCTTACCTGCAGCTTGCATGTTCAGTATGTACCACTCGTCTTCTCTCGCGGCGTTGGTCAGCACGAGCTCGGCCACATCACACTTCATCCACGCCAAGGGCTTTGTGCGAGTAAAATCTGGGGCAGTTTGTGTGGTTATAGTGATGGGAATGTACCAGCAAGCCGGCTGAACCGAAGCGAGGCGCGAGCGTGCAATTCTATAGAACAGGAATCGCCTCTGAAATTTAAAAGAGCGTCTGATTTACTGAACGATTTTTGACACTAAAAAGCTAAACAATTGAATTGCATTTCCTGACTGATATCATTGGTTGATCGGGATGCAATAAAATTTTATAAATATAATTTCATGCCCAAAATAGGTGTTTTTTATTGTTTGGTTTATTAGTGATTAGGGGCAAGTCAACTGCTGTCATGCGAACCGTAAGTGTAGTATATGTATTTTCCTTCAGGTGGTAGTGATCTTCCCCTTCTGAATGGTGAGATCCAGCACCGTCGGTTGACGGGGTTTCCCCAACCAGGTATATCCCACCAGCGGCGCAC
This sequence comes from Teleogryllus occipitalis, assembly GCA_011170035.1. Lineage (NCBI taxonomy): Eukaryota > Metazoa > Arthropoda > Insecta > Orthoptera > Gryllidae > Teleogryllus > Teleogryllus occipitalis. The sequence goes on from BLKR01002496.1 coordinate 108,910, forward strand.
CGCCCCAGCCGGGACAAGCACTTAGCCCCCGATGGGTCTCCGGCATGTGTGGTAGTTTAATGCATGTAAATGCAATTATGTATAAGAAAAGGGTGCAGATAGTAGAAGGAAGAGGGAGGAAAGATTTCGCTCGGTGACCCGTTTGTTAGGGAACTGCTCCGGCATTCGCCTGGTATTGATTGGAGAAACCACGGAAAACTATCGATCGTAGCAGCCGGCCGGTACAATTCTGTGTCGAAAATCCTGCGACCATCGGAACTGAAACCTAGGAGCTCCCGTGCTGAGGCACTGCTGTGATATCAGTTGATTCCCTGAGCCACCTTTGTCGGTTTAAATCTCTTGAAATTTTACCTGACTTAGTACGAGCGATCTGCCTTCTCGTTGCACGATGACCACAGGATGACCAGTTTGCAACGTCCACGTATCCATTATTTCTTTTAGTGTCAGACCTCTGCTGAGAACTCGTTGTTTTCGCGCTTCTTTTGTGAGCTCGTGGTAGAGGTCGTCTCTATCAGCGTTTCCGTATTGGTATTTTTTCAAATAATTTGTAACACCTCGACGAAACACCTCTTCTCCCAAGAAGAGACTCGTCATGCGTAGTAAGAGAGATCCTGTTAAGAAGGGGCAAATATAAAATATTAACATTAATCATGTTTAAGTATTATTCATATTTTTCTTATAAAGTAGAAAAATAATATCCTTCTCGGAAAAACTAAATTCAAATTCGCATGAGGGTACATAAACTATTATTATGCTGTCAATTATCACTCATACACATTCAAATATTTCATTAATTCTATTTAAGTACATAAATACTTACATTAATACATTACTCATTACATTATCAACTTTCACACACACATACAAATATTACATTAATATTCCATAATTACACAAGTACATTAATACTTTAAATAATGTTCTAAAAAGTTCTCGTCTGCATTTGGTTAAGTATTTTAAATAAATAAATTAAATCGTGAAGTAAATATTACAAAATTGGGAAAGTACAAAAGCTGCGAGAAAGTATGCGCTGTTATAGCATCATTAGTTTCAAAATATTGGAACATAACGTCAGTTGTATAAATGACGTGACGTGAAAGTGATCTAGCTTTATCGTTGTTTATTCCTGATTTCTCAGCTTGTATTAAATAAGAACATTTGCATTGTGTTACAAATATCCAATTATATTTCGTGTTTTCTACATATTGTCACATCTACACTTACCTTTCTTGTAAGAAATCGCATCAAACATTTGAGTAATTTCATTGGGATGGCTAATGTTCAGAGATATAGCATGCGATGACACAAGGCTATCCAAAGACGATACAGTAAGCAGTTCTTCCACAGCTTCAACATCTCTGGAATTCCACTGAGGAAATGCCTAAAAAGTATTACAACTTTAAGAGAAACAAATAGCAAGCACAAGTAATTATTCTTCTTGTCCTAGACTATGTGATTTATCTTTGCTCTCCACTCTACAGTTACATGTTTGCTTTCCACTCTACAGTTAAAACATTTATGTCGAACAAGGAATTTATCAGAAATGACAACCCTCCTCGCAGAGCGGTTTCGCAATTGTCTGCACCGTTTCAGTTGACATGTAAATAATGGACATTTCCAAGAATCACTGTTGGAGATATGCTACATTTGATCAAAAATAATTTAATATTTGAAACAGTATTTGTGTTAAGTCAAGTCTTAAATAACTGTATTGTATTTCAATGCTTGAATGTAGTTTTTGATGTTTTTAAATGCGAATCATGATGGCAACATTTATCGGTGCTCGATATTATTGTTTTGTTGTTGATATGATGCAGACGATTATCCGCCGGGTATCACTCCCAGCAGGGCTTCGCCCTAACCAGGCAAGCTATAAGCTCCTGAATGGCCTCCTGACAAATGTACTACTAAAGTGTAAGTGCGCGCGCGTGCGTATGTGTGTGCAAAGGAAGAGGAGGAATGAAAAATCTCGCGCGGTACGTGGACCTTTCGTTAGGATATTGCTCCAACATTCGCCTGGTGTTGATAGGAGAAGCCACGAAAATTATCGATCAGAGTAGCCGGCCTCTAGAATCTCCTCCAGACTTCGGTCCGGCAATTTCTCTCAAAAATGACTCCAAATTGGTTAGTTTTTTATCTGATAAAGCAAAGTACGTTGAAAAAATAGCGCTTTAAAAAGGCGCAATCCAAATTTCGTTGAATTATTTGAATTTTTAAATATTACAAAATTTTAAAATTTTCTCGACGTTCTCCTACATCAGTATTAGAGAAAACGATTTTTCTGAATTAAATATGTTCTCCAAAATTAGATCTTTAAAGAAGGTCCTGTTCATTTTTTCAAAATAAGAGTAGGTTTCTCGAATCTTGGTATGAATTAAAGGGAATTTCATAAACAAGATTTTCTCACAAAACTGTTCTGAATTTTTTCTTTAATTTTTTATCGGTTAGTGCAAGTAGACTTGTAAGTATGAAAGTCTAATTTGCATAGAGACGAAAATATGCTACCTCGGGTCTCGAAACCTAGGACCTTTCGGTCAACGATGCAACAAATTCAAGAATGTTTCCATCTCAGCATTTGCTCAAAGGATCAGGGAAAATGGACGAAAAACCTGATCGAGATGAGGATCATTGACCCAGATACTGCGGTACAATAGTTGTTATAGGTTGTTTAGAATTATACAGTCCAAACGGTAAATAATACATTAAATATCACGATTAAAATTAATGTTACTTTCCTTGTGATGCTCAGTATAGTCTCTAATTGTTTAGAAACAGTTATGCAGCAGAAACGATTTCACTTGGATTTAAACTTTTCTATCAAATTTAATCGTTTAATGTCATCTGTCACAATGATGTAAAAATAACGTACATGTATTGGATGTGACTTTTTTGTAGTGAGCTGTTGATAATATCACCTGATCAATACATGATTAGTACGTCGAGTGTTATAGTTATAGGCATCGGCGTTTACTGAAAATATATTCCCGCCCTTAAGCAAGTAATTTTTGACAAACACCACTGATTAGTAAATCAACAGATAAGGTAATGGTAAAATTTCTGAATTAATAAAGAGATGCTTACAAGAACCACGTGGGTGGGATTTGGTTATTATTCGTACAATTTTTTGTATTTATAATTTTTTATATTTATATTTGTTGTAATTTATTCGTACTTTTTTGTAATCTAATCATATCGAAGTTACAAGATGTATTTCCCCAGAATATCTGCCATGTCTCAGGCGGGAATGAACATTCGCGAAATACACAAAACGAACACTATGAAGGCTGACTGAATTTGCAAGAATTCTGAACGCTTAGCATAATGAACTTAATTTTGTGTTCAATTCATATAAAGAAACGTTTCATTTGAGGTTAGACTGAATTGAGAGACCTAAAAATTTTATTGCCTTAACATCAGTGAATGGTACACCGTTCATTTTGAATGAAGCACAGAATTGTTTATTTGAAATGGAAAACTACATTGAAACCATTTTCTTTTCATTTACTATTAATTTGCTATTAAGGAATCAATTTGAAACATTTGATATTGTACTATTTACGGTTTCCTTATTGCAAATAATGTTTGTATCGTCCGCAAAGAGAACTGTTCTTCCATTTCGAATCATCGAAGGGATATCGTTTTCGTATAGTAGGAAGAGAATAGGCCTAAAATAGATCCCTGAGAGACTCCACGTGCAATTGACAAAAAGTCGAAAAGGTGTGTAGTACTACATAATAATCCATCATTCCAGTAAGGTATTTCTACTCTCTGAGATCTTTGTTTAAGGTAAAGTTGTCTAGGGCAATACCACGGATTCCATATATGAGTAATTTTGAAAGTAAAATGTCATGATCAATGACGTCAAAAGCTTTTGAAAGATCTAAAAATAATTCAATAGATGCTTTATTTTGATCCAATGATGAGGCGACATCTTTAAGAAAAGAAAATATGGCTGTTTCCGTAGATTTTGATTTTCTAAATCCATGTTAACAATCTGAAAGCGCGTCGTGTTTACTGAGAAAGGTTTCCATTCGTGCATAAAAAAGCCTCTCTAATATTTTTGAAAAAAAACTGACAGAAGAAAAATAGGCAGATAATTTTGAATTTCGTTTTTGTTGCCTTTTTTGAAGAGCCGCTTAATTTTAACTGTTTTGAAAATATCTGGAAAAGTTCCGGTGCATAAGGATGCATTAAATATGTGAGTTCATGGGTGTATAATTGCTGTCCACATCCCGACATTTCGAAACAAGACAAATCATAATATCTTCAAAATTAACTTCATAAAATTTTGGAACTTCGAAACTAACACGCGATGCGTCCACTACGGCAACTCGAGATCATCTCATAAGTAAACATCCGTACAACCAAAACCTACGATGCGCTCACCACGGAATCTCAGTCATCTCTGAAGTTTTGGATTCTACTATACCGCGTAGTTTAAAACAAAAGACAACTCTTCTCTGACAGTACAACTGTTTCTTTTTCGTATTTTTTTATATTATATTGTTTTTAATAGCCTTTTAGCGTTGCCATAAATTCCTAAACATATCCCAAGATATTTATAATGTTCGTAACCCCTTTTCCAATTACATGTTTATTGCTTATTTGAATATATTATCAGTAATCGTTCGTCACGTTTGTACAAACATTCGATTGTCTCATTTATTATTTGGAAAATTAATTTATTATCACGGAAATCTTTTTAATTACGAAACATTATATGGTTGTGACCTGTCATTATTTGTAAATATCTCCTGTTTATATTTATTGACATTCTCACAGTCTATTTTGAGCACAGTTCTTTAGAATATCAATAAAAGAACATCTTCCACTCATGCACCTTCACATGTTTTCGTTCTTATTGACATACGAAATTAATGTGTTTTTTAGTTTTAATTAAATGTTTCTGTATTTATTTTGGACGCATCTGAACAGACCGTCACAGTAGTAAAGTCAAATAATAATTTAAAATATATAAAGAGTATTTCGTTTGCTTAAAACAAATATAACAGATAATAAAGAAATAAAAACATTGTTTATATTTGTTAATTTGTTAATATAATGCCTTTGTTTTTAAAAGGGATACTTACATTGTGAACTCCTAAAGATGCTACAAATGTAGCAAATCCTTCGTTTAACCAAAGATCGGACCACCACTTCATAGTTACTAGGTTGCCGAACCACTGATGAGCTAATTCATGCGATATAATACTCGCTATTTTATATTTAGAGGTAAGTGTGGCGGTAGATTCATCGGACAAAAGTAACGCCTCCCTGTAAACATGAAAATATGCGACAAAACGAACAAAAACCCATGAGGAATGAGAATATGAAACGATAGTGGATTACATACAGTGAAAAATGCATACTTGTTTCATTTGATGTGTATTCAGACAGAAATACTAAATAAACATGTTTTAATTATTAAGCATCAATGGCTTAATCATGATTAGATAAAGTTTTTTTTCGATAAACACGTTATAAGGGGTGTTTTCGAGTTGCAAGAGGTTTGGGAAATACTATATTAAAATTAAAATGCAGTACATGAACGTATTTTCCAACCTTTATAAGTAATATTTTCACAGTAAGCGTATTTGAATAAATGGTTGTTTTTACTACGAAACTACTATGTTCAATTTAAAAAAATATTATTTCAGAGACTGAATTTGAATTTATGACGAACATTAGATTCCCAAATACTAAAGTGATGCACAACAGAAAAATTTACGAAGTGGTGTGAACAGTTTTTGGCTTCTTTCATAGATCAAGTACTATTCGCGTGATTTTTTTCACCCTGTTGGTATAACTTTCAGAATGGTCCGTGTAAAATTGGAAGTCAATTCAGACAGCAGTTCTCTGTAGGCACCCTTTCAAACATGTGAGGCGTGTTATAATGGAAATCCAAAAAATCGAGGAGATTGCCGCGATGTTCTTCGTAAAAGAATTAGTGTCGCTGAAAAAAAATTATTCAAGTTTCGATAATGAGTATGGTTAGGAACGGACATGGTTTGAACATGTTTAGAGAATGCAGAATAACATATTCCGTAAGAGTATCGTAAACTTCACACAAGTGTAATATCCACTTTATCGAGTTTCATACCGTAGTTTTTCTACATGGCTGTGGATACAAGTCACCCTGCGAGGGAGTACTGCGCTAGTCAAATAGGATGAAAGAGAAATTATGATTCAATTTATTTTAAATAGTATTCCACGAAAACAGTTACTACTAATAAAAGACATTAAAACTGACACGCATAATGTAATATAATATCAAACGCAATTTTAAGGTACAAAATCGAACGAAACATTTATTAGAATTATTCTCATTAATTAATGAAGTGTCAATATTTGGTGTGTATATTTCTCTGTGATTGGCCAAGATCCTGTATGATAATGAAATCTGTATCGTAATGAGTATCATTATGCAACTGGTAGCAGTCATCAAATTACAGCATTATTCAATGGGAGTAGAAAAAGAAGCTTATGGGCTGGGAGACAGATGAAAGAAGGAAAAGGGATCGGGCGCAACCTGATTGGAGAGGCAGCGGGGAGAAGACAATGGATAAATGGTAAATACCTCTTGGGGTTTGGAGCAATAGAGAGGAGTGGAAGAAGAAGGTAGGCACCGAAAGATACACTTAGGGGTCAACCAAACGGTTAGAAAGAACAAGAAATAGAAAATGAGTACGGTTATTCTTCTCCTTCAGATACCACCGTAAAATATTGAATAGATGACTTTAAACTTATTCGCGATAGGATTCAAGATGAACCACATGAAGGATGTCTGAAAAGTACCCCGTAACCTATCGGAAAGGAGGACGAAACTTCTGAGATAGTATAAAAGTAGGATAGTAGGAATGAATCATTCTGTCACATTTTGCACGAAGAGTGGCACATGAAAATGTTTTGCGTAAGATGGATGTCACACCTGCTTGCGGCGCATCAAAACGCATTCGCATTCAAATTTGCTAATAGTGCTTGGTGCGCTTTAGGAAAAATGAGATAGAAAAACAAGTGTCTGTATGTGACAATGGATTAATCATATATTCGCTATTTCAGACCAGAATCAAAACATTAGTCTGAACAGATGCTGTTTCATCAGCTACCAAGCTCCCAAGACAGAGCCATCGGTGGGAAAGGACATACTGTTGGTGTTTTGGGATGCAAATTAAATTATCTTAATTGGTTATCTTTAGAAAGTTAAAATTCAGACTGGGGAAAAATCACTTGAACCATATAACGAAAGTGGACGAACAAATATGTGGAAAACTACAGGATGTACAGAAGAAAAATATATACCGCGAAAAATATTTTTGTGAGGAGAAAGTTGAGAACATTTCGAAGCATATCCATAATATTTCTTTGATTAGAATCTCTCTGACATTAATCTCTTCTCTAAATTCAAGTATTTCTTCGGTAGTCATTTTTCGTCGAATCAAGATGTTATTGCGGATTAGATGAACTTCAGTAAGCACTGCAATTCAAAGGTTCAAACAAACCTAAAAGCAAGATCTGTGAAAATAAATGGATACTATCTTGATAATTGTTACATAGAGACCATGCTTCATATTATGAAACATTTGCTTTATTTTAACTATTCATATTTCCCTCTTCGCACTTTTCCAGTGTATCATAAAAAAGTTAGTATTTTAAAATTCTCGAGAGCTTAAAAATTCGTCTCTTAGCAATAACATGCCTTTATTCCTACTCCTTTTGGTGTATCTGTAGTTTTAAAAATTCAATGGTCTCAAGTATGTTCCTTTAACTATCCTAATTTTGTTTAACTCTGGGAAATATGACCAAAAAATGCAGAGATTGTTTCAGCAAAATAATGCTAATTTCTTAATGAATCAGTACCTGTATGTAATAAGTCCCCAATTTTCCATGGCTCCAATATCAAAGTCAGGAACTGCTATCATGTCTGATTTGGGAAGAGGATAAGCCACATCAAAATATTTTTCGTAATATCGCAAGGATGCAGGTCCTACATTTAAAGCCAAGCTGCAAGAAAAAAAAGTTTTATTACAGGAGATGGAATCGCATTGTAATATTATTCAATTGTGTGGTAACGTTATTCTAACTTGGAATGCACGAGGACGTCCGGACGTGAACACACTCGTATTCTTCCACCACTGAAAGAATGGACACACTGAAAGTCTGACACCGCCCATGCCACCAAATAGGTCGACATTCTTTTAGTTATGTCAAATTCGTCCATCACCCAGTCAGGAAATCCTTCTCTGAAATAACAACAATAACAACAGAAATAATAATAATAATAATAATAATAATAATAATAATAATAATAATAATAATAATAATAATAAGAAGAAGAAGAAGAAGAAGAAGAAGAAGAACAAAAATCTTGTGGGATACTCCCATTGTTACAGACAGAACAGTGGAAGCAAATAAGCCTGATATTGTCGTATTCGACAAAACTACTCGTAGGGCAATAATAATTGATATCACAGTCCCACTGGATCATAATCTGCTGACAACTATTGCAGAAAAGAGGAGAAAATATCAGCCACTCTCAGTTGAGCTGAAAAACTTGTACAAACTAATAGAGGTAGATATTGTACCCGTGGTTATTTCAACTAATGGGCTTGTGGCTGAAGATTGGAGGATTGTGAAAGAAAAACTCCATCTAAATGAGTGGCACCTCAGAACAATGCAGAAGGCCGTGTTGCTGGCAACCACCAACATTGTGCGCAAGGTTCTCTCCCTAAATCATTGAAGCGGAACCTGAGTGAACTGGAGCAAGAACTTCTCACCATCTGTCTCACCATGTGTGTTGACGTTCTGTCCTTGAGTTATACTTGAAAACTCCGGAAGAGCGTGAAATTTTGGAATATGAAATAATAATAATAATAATAATAATAATAATAATAATAATAATAATAGTAATATATTGAATACAAACTAGCCCTTCATCGACAGGAGTTTTATCAGGCAATTATTGGAGTGTTGCAGCCAACTTTGTAGCTATTCTTTTATAAGTCTCGAGAAAATTACTTCAAGCTATGATGGAAGTTTCATCTTATAAAACTATTTCATAAGATTTTCTATTTAATACTATTAAATTTGAACAAATCATAAGGTTCTGGCTCCCTTTTGAAACATCTGTATATACTTGACTAATATATGAGTATTTTAAATTAATTTGAAATTGTATTGCTTACAGATGAATACATTTATAATGAAGGGAGTGCAGGTTTGCTAAGAACAGAGTATAAAAATTAAGATAAAAAAACACAAAAAACCGTCGATTAATAATTTATATTATCATTTGAATATAAAGAAGATAAAACTATAATTTACGACCTACATTGCTGACAAATATCTATATTCAGTCTTTAGATATCTATATAAATAAAAACCATAAAATAAAATAAAATGTACAGTTCAAAATACATAATTTAAAAATAATTCTAAAGAACTGCACCGTTATGACCGCTTTAGTTTGGTGTCTCCAGCAGATGTGCTTTATTTTAATTTTGAAACCTAAATTAACAATATCCAAATTAAACATGTGGTAAAATATTGAGTAATTTAAAACGGTGTGTACTAAATTCTCATATTCTCATAACAGAACCTTAAATTATATTAGCCGTAAATTATACTTTATATACAAATACATAATCGTAATTTTTGTTCAAAAAATTGTGCAATGTCAATATTTCAACATAGAAACGTATACACTTGGAGCAAGCTTTCAATAATACTCACATATTCTGGGTAATTATCAAAGGCATATTTGAAAGAGCAGTACATGATCTTGGGCGTCCCAAGTGAATTTTGAATGTCGCTTTGAATTCAGGTTCATCAAAGCATGGAAAAGCTCGTCGTGCATCGGTGGCCTGGAACTGAGTTACAGCCAACCATCTGGAAAATGGAGACATTAAACGTACTACCCGGATTTAAACAATTATTATCAGAATTAATTTTTTATTTATCTGTCATTATCAATTCATAAGTAATAAGTATGTGGATGTTTAAAAGAGACTTGTGAATACTTGCATAATAACTACAGCAAAAACAAAAATTAGCAATCTTTGGCAGCATAAGCTTCTCAACTATTCTTGCCAGAAACGTGCGCGACCTAAAACAAGAGGGGGAGCAACTACATTTCTGCCCTCCCCCAGGCCCCTTTTACATTAAACTTTTTTCATTTACATTGGCATTTTACAGATAAATAAATAAAACATACTAGAAGGTGAATAAAATTAAAACTTTAACAATGAAACTAAAATATACAATTGATTTTATGGCGAATCATTTACAGAGTTGCCAGATGGGTTCTCCACTTAAAGTTGGATATTAATCAAATAAGGGGAAATCAAAAACTGGCAAATTTAGGAATTTATCATTTTTACGGAAAAGTTTTATTAATGGGGTTACGGGAACTCTTTCGAAATTTTCATGGGGGCCTTGACCCTTCTGCCCCCTTTCCGCCCAAGATTGCCCTGTGCACACGCCTATGATTCTTGCTAAATTAACCACCGAGTTGCCGAGATTCAAATTCAGGTTCTTCCAATTACCACGCCAGGATCATTACCCCTATACCACCATACGCCAGACGGTTGAACCAACCTTCCCCTAGCTTAAATAACGATTTGTTTTTCGCATTTTCCCTAACTTTTGTAGTTTTGGATAATTCTAGGAGTTCACGAAAATGAGACTTTTCCAATAGTTTTTAAAGCGTGTTTCACTCTACCCGATGAAAAAAGTTAAAGAAACAACTTAGAGTCGTTTTTGATAAACATATAAATTGCATTTGCTTTATGCGTATCCTAAGGGGAAACTACTCGTTTTTTTCAAAAAACTGTAAATGACCTTATTTAATTATTTTAGAATATATTTTGTATTTTAAAAAAATGTGTTTTGTTTAAGAAAATCTAACAAATATTGAACTTTTGCAATATTTTTTTGTAAATTTCGAAAATACAGAGAGTTCATTGGAAATGGGGATGGCACCAATTATTTTACCATACTATGCATAGGACAAAATTAAAGAAACATTTTGGAACCGTGTTTGGGAAAATAATTGCTTAAAACCTGCCTATATTTCTTGCAAAATTACGCGAAAACTATTTATATTTTCGAAACCTTCTACATGACTGTATTTAAAGGTCTGACATTGAAGAACAGATTTCATCAAGGAGAATATTATTCCTGAACTATTTGAACAAACATCACTTATTTTGCGGAGTATCATTGTTTGCGTGAATTGCATATTACAATTTTATTAAAATATGTGATTTTACCGTTACCCTTAAGCCTCTTCAAAATTTTCTCGACAATATCTATAAATCGAAATTACATCATTCCTCAAGTATTATCCTTTGGCCTACCCTTACATTTCGTGAATTTTGGGATCTTCAAATTAGTACTATGTATCGCGAGACATAATTTAGTGATTTTTACGCGATACTATTTGTTACATTCGACTGAATAATTATATTTGAGCAAAGTACGTAGGTAGATTGTTCTCTAAGAACTGAACATCAGGCAATCAAATTATGTAGACATGTTAGCCAAAATCTGTAGCTGATTTACTTTTGCAAATAGTTCGTTTTTACACTGAAGCAAATAGTTTCTTATCTGTTCTTGCAAAAAAAATGGTCTTAGTACCAATATTCATAATTCACCTTAATACATGAGGGGTGGGGATCCCAAGAAAACGTGCTCTTCTCCCCCTTGTATCTTACATACAGCTTTTAACTGTTTTCGACATTAAATAAATTAATATTTCGAGACAAAATCTCTATGATCCTTTCTTTCTCTTTCCTTGCTGGGTACGTAGAAAAATTAAAAAAAACAAACTCCACTGCATCTCAGGATGGTTCGAGGTAGTTCATGAATTTTTTCATTCTTCCTTATTATCTACTGTGTTTTGCAGAATTTCGTTTAATAAAATGTTTAAGTTACACTAAAATAAAACTTACTTTTTCACACCACTGTTTCTGTCAATGTACTCGCTCCGATAATATCCTTTTAGATTCGTTCTGAGTATTCCTTTGAATACTATATGAAGCACATAAACACAGTTAGTGCAGAGAGTCACTGGGAATTGAATGGTAAGGAACTCATGCTCTTCGTCAATATCTTGAGAAGAAACTGGAATTAATTCATTACTATCCACTGGCCTTAATGTTGTTTCTGAAAATGTAATGTTTAGTTGCTTTGCGTTGAGTTTTATTGTGCTAGTTGCTATTTTCACTTGCACCTGAAAATAAAATTTTAATTGATAAATATTGACTACTTCGTACTTTTCATGAACGATGTGTTATTCGTTCGTATAATTGCACACAGAGTTCTTACAGAATAGACTTACGTGTACAAGTATGACATATTCATCTCTAAACGTTTCTTTAAAAATATCTGATATTGGCGAGCGACTGATTTGCCTTCCAACATTTCCAACAAATTACAAACTTTTACCTCACAGGTTTTATTGCAGAGGGAGAATCGCATAAAGGTCCTACAGATGGGGGTTCTTGTATTTACGTTAGAAATAATATTGACTCTATCTTCTTGGTGGAATTAAATGTGTATTTCGTTGAAAATGTTTTCGAAATTTCTGTTGTACATCTTACTTCGCTAAAAGTGATATTATTTTGCATCTACAGACCTCCAACAAAGAGAGCTGCAGATTATATTTTGTTCTTAGAAAACCTGGAGATAACACTTAACAAAGTCAGCAATCGCTCTTTTGAATCCACTGTTGTATGGGGAGATTTTAACATTGATTTTCTGGTCGAATCCTGCGAGAAAGAAACATTTCTCAATTTAATTAATTCCTTCAATTTAGACATTACAATTAATGTACCTACACGGATCACACTAAATTCGATGAAGGCAATTGATCAAATTATAATTAACAAAACTACTACTCGATATGAAGTTGAAACAAAAGATTTAGGATACAGAGACCACGATGCACAAATTCTTACCATTATAAGAAATGCGATCACTGACACAATAAATAATACACGTATGACTAGATTGTTTACAAAAAGTAAAATAAAATTATTCATTGATTACTTGATGCAGGAGTCATGGGAAGCGGTTTATAATGCTGTTGATACAAACGACAAATATAATTCTTTTTTTTTCAACTCTTTCATTTCATTTTAACACTTGCTTTCCTCTTCAAAAAAGAAAATTAAATATTTCACGGAAAAGCAATTCTTGGATAACACAAGGGATTAGAACATCTTGTAAAAACAAGCGAATTCTTTCTTTCATTTCTAAACGTCATAACGTATCTCAAGATTTCCTTATCTACTTTAAAAAATACAAAACATTGTTACGAAAAGTCATAAGGCAGGCTAAAATCATGAAACACGATCAGGATATTTTGAACTCAAAAAACAAAACAAAAGCAATGTGGAATATAATAAAAAATACGACCAAATCAACTAGAAACCCTGTAGAGAATGTTGTTTTAAAATATAACGATATAAATGTGAACGATCCGGCAACAGTGGCTAGTCTCTTTAACCAATACTTTTCGAGAATTGCTGCCGATCTCACTAAGGGTCTTCAGCCACAAAATTCAATAACAGACATTTCACCCAAAATTTTAGACACGATGTTCGTTTCCGAAACTTCTTCCAATGAAATTCTCAAAATAATCGGTAAACTAAAAAATAAATATTCGTCCGGTTTAGATGAATTCCCGAATTCTTTGTTAAAGACCTGTGCGTATGCCATTATACACCCGTTAACTCACATATTTAATGCATCCTTATGCACTGGAACGTTTCCAGATATTTTCAAAACAGCTAAAATTAAGCCGCTCTTCAAAAAAGGCAACAAAAATGAAATTCAAAATTATCGGCCCATTTCTCTTCTATCAGTTTTTTCAAAAATATTAGAGAGACTTTTTTCCGTACGAATGGAAACCTTTCTCAGTAAACACGACGCGCTTTCAGATTGCCAACATGGATTTAGAAAATCAAAATCAACGGAAACAGCTATATTTTCTTTTCTTAAAGATGTCGCCTCATCATTGGATCAAAACGAGGCACCTATTGGATTATTTTTAGATCTCTCAAAAGCTTTTGACGTCATTGATCATGACATTTTCCTTTCAAAATTACCTTCATATGGAATATGTGGTATTGCTCTAGATTGGTTATGTTCGTACCTTAAACAACGATCTCAGAGAGTTGAAATACCTTACTGGAATGATGGAACATTACGTACGCACCTTTCCGACTCTTTGCCCATTGCACATGGAGTTCCTCAAGGATCGATTTTAGGCCCTATTATGTTCCTGCTTTACGTAAACGATATGCCCTCGACGATTCGAAACGGAAGAACGGTCTTTGCGGATGATACGAACATCCTTTGCAATAAAGAAATCGTAAATAGTACAATATCAGATGTTTCAATTTGGTTCCGAAATAACAAATTAATAGTAATCGAAAAGAAAACGGGTTTAATGCAGTTTTCCATTTCAAATTAACAAGTCTATGCCCCATTGAAAATGAACGTTGTACCATTGACTGAGGTTAAGGCAACAACATTTTTAGGTCTCTCAATTCAGTCAAACCTTGAATGGAACGTCCATTTTAATGAATTGATCACAAAATTAAGTTCATTATGCTACGCGTTCAGAATTCTTTCAAATTCAGTCAGCCGTCATACTACTCGTGTATATTTCGCGAATGTTCATTCCCGCCTGAGATATGGCATAATATTTTGGGGAAATACATCTTATAGCTCCCAGACTTTTAGATGACAAAAACGAATTGTACGAATAATAACCAAATCCCACCCACGTGATTCTTGTAAGCCTCTCTTCATTAATCTAGGAATTTTACCATTACCTTTTCTGTTGATTTACGAATCAGTGGTTTTTGTCAAAAATTACTTGCTTAAGGGCGGGAATATATTTTCAGAAAATGCCGAAGTCTATTACTATAAAACTCGACGTAGAAATCATATTCATTAGGTGACAGTATCAACAGCTCATTACAAAAAATTTACATACAATACATGTACATTATTTTACACTTTGCCAGATGACATTAAACGATTAAATTCGATAGAAAAGTTTAAATTCAAAGTGAAATCGTTTCTGCTGTATAACGTTTTCTATACAATTAGAGACTATACTGAGCATCACAAGGAAAGTAACATTAATTTTAACAGTGATACTTAATGCATTATTTGGAGTGTATAAAAGTGTATAAACAACCTGTAACAAGTATTGTACTGCAGCCTCCGGGTCAATGACTCCATCTCGATCAGGTTTTTTGTCCAGTTTCCCTGATCTATTGAGCAAATGCTGAGATGGTCCCTTGTTTTGCTTCTGGACATAAATGTAACTTCATTATCTGCGCAGGTCTTCTAGAATTTAGTGGGAAATATAGTTATTCAAATTATCGTTTCCATGTTGTTGCGGCAGGAAGTATTATTCCTTGACGAAGGACATGGATAAGAGCCCAAAATTTATTGCTTATTTTATCCTTGTAAATAGATTTTATTACATGAGAGCTTTTTTTTTTAATTCAAAATTCATGTAGTATATGACTTAGTGTCGGGATCACAGAAATTCGAATATGTGCATAGAATCCACTACTCCCCATAGCACGTCATATGCAGTTTTAACTTTTTTGACGCAAAATAAATAAATAAATAAATAAAACATTATATTGTCCGTGTGAGGCTTAATACACAAGCTTCATATCAATATCAACAATACAATTACCTTCTTCTCGATAAGGATATGAAATCCATGTCGCAAGACGTGTATCATTGATCTCAAACTCAACTGTCCGCATTCAATAAGTAATAGTCATGTATGCCAAGGGCATTTTCTTATTATTTAAGATTTACATAAAATAAATCTATCCATAAGAAAATAAAATAGGTAACAAAATAAATCTAAAGTCACTGTATTACATTTCACTTCATAAACTAACATTTAAAAGGCATGGTATTGAAGTGACAAAGTATTAAAACCCTCTGTAATATTTACAGAGGATTATTGATTAAGTAACTAATAATTTGATCGTTCATACATAATGGATATTATTTGCGTTGAATTAAAAAAAATATTGTTTCATGTTTTTAAATGCTATTTTCTTTATATACCACTCATGAACTGAAGACACAATTTAAATGTTTGGAATGATTTCTACTTCTTAAACATTACTGGATATTAAAATACTTTGCAGTGAATTGAAAAACATTTTGACACTGTGTGCGCCCCACCAGCCACCGATTTTACGTCCTTTGCGAAAATTCCGGGCATGTGAATGAACAGTTCCCGACTCATTCAGATGAAACATTATCATCAGAAAATCGTAATTGGGTTATTTATCGTAATGGAAACTGTTACAGTGAATACATAAAAGATGTTCTATTTTAATATCGGCGTTCCTAAACATCAATTCCAAGAGTAACCAAGAAATAGAACGTTTTCCAACAGCACTTACGTTAATATCGACTTGACCGTAGAATGAGAAGTCAGGATTTTTTTCGCAGACGGAGGTGGTGATGTAGAGGTTGTAAAAATGCGGCCAGACTTTGCGCGGTAGGCGGATGTCCGTGGGGTTGAGGTGAGCCACCGCACTCAGTGACCCTATCACCAGCATCACCACCTCAGCCGCGAGCGCCGCCGTCCGCTTCATCTCTACGCAGATGGAAACAATGTGAGTGGCTATGCCTTCGTTTCTAAATAAGACAGTTTTGACACAATAATGTCATATTTTGTATGCGTATATTTAGTGTTTTAGAGAATTTAGATTTTGTTGAGGAAAAAGTGCAATGTCGACGTTGGGAAAATGTTTGACGTGCAGGAGAATTCCAAATGTTTTTAAAAATATAAATCTTTACTCATATTTCAGTTGAGAGTTCAGAAATGCAATTGAAATATTTTTTAATCTCTGATGCTTACGATATGACAAGAAGTTTCCCTTTGGGTTGTATGAAGGATTAAATGAATGACATTGAACTCATCAAATTCTATTAGTGTATTAGATTGCTACTGACTATTAGAGTATGCTAAAAATGCATACATGAAAATAAATGAGAAAATTGATATGTGAACGCAAGTTACACAATTTAGAATAATCGTAAATAATATTGTAGAATTATGGCAATTAAGAAAATTTAAATTTTAATACCACTGTACCAACATAATATTTGATATAAATTGTTCTAAATTAATCGGGAAGATGTATTTCTGTAACAAGCAGTGAATTCTATGATTCAATAAAAATTTTAAAATCTAAACCCAAACGTCTGTAGTATTTTAATGTCTGCTACAGAATTTTAAATTCGGACCTAATTTCTTTAATTCTTTGTTTATTAATCTCGGGCATGTTTAATTCGTTGTTTATTAGGTTCTTTGCTACGGACCTAAATGTGTTTTTGTTCACGATTAATATTATTACTATTATTATTATTATTATTATTATTATTATTACTTTTATTATTAAAGACTTTTGTAGCGATAACGTTCCTATTGCAATTACAGGTAGTTTGAATACCTAAGACAGATAATAATTATTGAAAGCGACTTTCAAAGAAGAAAGAAAAAAAACAATCACAAATGGTAAAGATAAGGTCAATCAACGTTCGTAATTGTATCGTTGTTTTCAAAATTGAACATTAAACCAGCATAAATAAAGGCGTTTTTTTGCTATGTGTTCATTAACTGAGCACATGTGAGTTATCTGAAAAGTATGTGAGCATATGTCGACAACTCGAGTTCGTGGCTCATTCTTTCGAGAATATTCTTTCCCTCTTCTCAGAAAACACATTCCTCTGCTTCAAAAATTTTCATATCCTAAATGTATTATGTTCATTTCATTATAATGTATTTTGTAAAACCAATACGTAATATAATCTCGTATTTCTTAAAATATTTATATGCTCTAATTTCATGACTTTCTTTTGTATTAATAAAAAATTACCTAAGTCCTATCTGTGTGAAGTTTATCGAAGTATCAAAATTGTAATGATTTCATAATAACACTACATAAAATAATACTACGCGAATAATTCTTCATCCCCTTTATTATTATTATTATTATTATTATTATTATTATTATTATTATTATTGCATGACTTGTGCACTTCTCCCACGCAGAGGGGAAACAACAACCTACCGTAATGTGGCTAGGCTCACTCGTACGGCACCAATGACCAAATCGCGAGCAACATCTTTACTTATTTTCTCTCAGGACATTCAACAACACATGTCAGACATATCAGTGACAGAGTTTAGCACAATGTGACAGGTGTCTTGAATGATTGCTTTGTACTGTTGTTAGCACATGATTTATATTTAGTTCCTGTAGATGTTTAATTAGGGCTTTTGTTATTATACTGGTGTTAGAAATTGTGATGAGACGAATATGCACCATCACGGATATCAACCTCTAGCTCTCGGCATTTCGTAATTTTGTTATTAAGTTTGTTCTATTACTATTATATTTACATAAATGAATAGCATCGTAAAGGTGTAGCATTTTTAACATGTTTCGCTTGATGCCATATGCAACCCAAACCACATGTCACGCACTAACCAATGTTGACTATCGTGCATTACCCAGAAATGATGCGTTTTAGGCCCTTAAAACATCGTTTTTGTGTCCTTAGCGAGTTATGTTTCACATGCCGTAATCTACAAATCTTTTGGATGTTTTATTACATTTTTGGAATCGGAGAGGGATGCCACAGTACTCTGTGGTGGCTGTAATTGACACAAGGGGCCGGTTGGCACTCTGGTTCCTACATCAACGAGGGTCCCTAGTTTTGTGACGCGTGTCCTTTATGATATATCCAACTTCCACTGAAGTCTCAGCACGATATCCGCATCGAAGATGGAATCATGATTTGCAATGTGGTTTAGAACTTGGGGAGTCATGTTTTAGTATTTCACTGTTATTATTTTGTAATATAGGGAAGGAAATATTTTGCTTCACCCTCATTTTTAGCTAAATTCTTCAAAGAAGCTTCTGATTTTCGTGCTTGAGATTTTATTCCACTTACTACATTCTTACATAGTAAAGAAAAAGTGTTGTAATGCTCCAGTGGAAAGTGGCGATTTTTGGTTAGCAAGCACGTGTTGTGGGTCACTGACAAAAAAAGTGTATAAATGCTGCTCCTATATGGAGAAAATTACATTCTCTAACGCGGTGGGCAACCAGAATCACCGTTTTGAGGGTTCTTGATATTTGGAGAGTTATACTAGTATATCGAAGGCACGAAATGCAATTCGAGAGGCTTGGCTATTAATATCCGAAGTTACAAATAAAAATAATGTTTCGTATCTTACGAATACCAATTCATTCTTTTCTCAAAATTTCAGTTTCATAATTTCCCAAAATATGAATATTGTTTCTACTTCAGATACTGAGAATGTACGTAAAATAAAAAACTAGGAGTGATACGCAGCTTACTGAAACTTTTCTTCCGTTCATTGTTCGTGTTATTAATTATCACTCAACATATTCTTATATTTAAGTAAGATTTATACACTTTTTCTTAATCGGACCCGGCAACAAGAAAAATTACCGTTTTCCGGAGTACGGTTACTACACTTTCTCTTCCTATGATGTAAAGGCGAGAAAGTGAGAAATGCATAACATCTTTTCAAGGTCTAAAATTGAGGGACAAATTGCACTGAGAAATAATTGTAACGGCGAATGATTGGTATAAACTACATAAAGATTCCATTGATTACAAAAAATATTAATTTGGTTCGTAATTAATTGCTTTCAAGTATTATGGTAAAAATATCTAATAATAAATGAAAATTTCGCTTCTTTCTTCTGCTTTCGTATTCACAGTTCATCATTAGAATGTTTAGAAACCTCAAGACATAACTGTATTCACGTTCTTTATTTCATCGCGCAAGAAAATATTCTCCTTAAAACGCACTGCAGAAACGTAATGGCAAGTGTTCTTACAAAACTCTAAACCTACACTGCAGTATAATAAAGATTACAAACAGTGCTACACCGAGACATATCCGATTACAATACTTGACATTAAACGAGATATTTACGAAAATATTAGTATTTGGAATTATTATTTTTAAATAATTTATGTGACATTGTGTTATGGTAATGTTGTATGCTATACATTATGTAAACAAATAAACGGGGTTTGGTGCAGTAAATCTTTCCTTTAAAAATGGAAGAAAAGTGGTGGGGATCCTTGTTGTAGACCTTTGCAACACCAGCGCAGGGTACTCACCTGCAGAGAGACGTGCGGCGTGGAATTGCGCTCTGCGACTGGTGCTTGTCTCTGCCTTCGCCGCCACAATCGTCCTCCCACCCCTGCCCCCTCGCTCACGCCCGTTTGGCAAACTCAATCAGACAATACACAGGACGTAAAGGATACAGACATGATCTTGGAATGTAAACAAAGGAAACTATGTGCTAATTCATTATGAGAATTATAGCATAATCGTTACGTAGAGCGTTTCATAATTTAGGGGAGTCGTTGTGGTTTAATTACTCATATCTCTTGGAGAAGGCGCAACTTGAAGAGAGAGAATGAGAGAGAGAGAGAGAGAGAGACAGAGACAGACAGAGAGGAGAGATGGGAGAGAGAGATGGGAGAGAGAGGGAGAGACGGAAGGAGAGAGTGGGAGAGAGGGAGGGAGTGTGAGAGACAGGGAGAGCGAGGGAGAGAGAGAGGGAGGAGAGAGAAGTGGAGAGGGAGAGAGAGGGAGAGAAAGGAAGACAGGGAGAGACAGAGAGAGTAAATTTATAGGATAACTACTTATATGTATTCATATTGGTTTTAATTATAATATGTAAGTATAATTCTAAAATAAGTAGCCAAGCAAGACACGAAGATCGTTCTGGAACTGGGGGTCGTAGAAATCAATTTTCACTGATATTTTTGTTTCAAACAAAAATTCCCTGGCAATAAAATAAAGTGCATACGCTTTTATAATAAACAATGAACGTCATCGGTGCTTATTTATCAGTTATTTATTCTAAAGGCTCAATATGAGTCAATGCTTCTGCATCTAAGTTTTACATCCAGTAAAAATGGTACGTCACTTGCTGCACTTTCTTCGCAGATTTTTTGAATATTTCAAAAATACAATATTATTACAATTATTTCAGTCCTAATTTGTCGTGATTCAAGTGCTGAATACTTAAATACAGCGCTATTCAAAGGAAGTCGATGAGAATCACCAAGGAAACCACGGATTTCCTGTTACATGGTTAGCACCTAAGACGCTAATTCAATGTTGATTTCCGGAAAATTCGGAAGTGGTATCAGTTAAGTGGAAAATATTGTAATATTATTATTTGATGTTTATTCATGGAGTAACATAAATAAGACTGGCAAGTTACCGTTCCCGTCTTAGTTTGTGAGATTTTTTTGCTTTTAAGTAAAAACATGAATTTGAAAAATGATAAATATAAATATAAAACAATACGAATATAAATTGGTAATAGACGTAATATAGGATTTGGAATGCTATATTATTCCAAGTAGTAAAAGGAATTATGAGACTATGTAATATTTCAAGAGAAGACATATAGCAACTTATCAATGATAATACACATCAAACACCTCATAGACAATTAATTGCTTAACGTGTTAGAAAATATTTGTATAATGTGCAAAAATATTAGCTTTTAATGATTCAAAACTTCGAAAAGACATCAAGCGTAGACAAAAAGTAGAGATTGTACAATAATATTGATTGTGAAAAGCATGCGACATACTTAATAAATTCTTTAAATATTTCAAGGCGATGAGAATTTGCTGTTGGCTCTAAATTACGTGTAATATTTTGGCGAACAACGAAAACATGTGAGAAAGGTACAACACTAACGATGATGACAATGTCTACATTATTCTCTGAAGTGTTCCTTGAATCACATATCTCATAATATGGCATTGTGTACAATGTTTACATTGTGTGTACTATTTCATTTAATTTGTTTTAATACGAATAAAATCAAAAGCATGGGATGTTTGGTTACATCGCACTTAGAGAGGATGGTCATACGATTCTACAACAATTCCTCTGGGAAGTGTTTGATCAGCCACTATAGACGGGTTCTCGCTCTCAGCTTCTTCCATCTCAATAAATATCCTTCCCGGTCAGCATAACACATATCACAGAGATGCAGAGTTGCACGTGGCTAACAAAAACTGGTAGTACCTATCCCAAGCGACAGACTTCTACGTCACAGGGATGCAAATGGTGATCCAACGGTATGACACCAGTGGTGTAAAAAAGGGGGATACTGGACCAGATTATTTCCACACTATAACTCCTTCATTTCTTCCTCTTTTTCATCAAAATCGTATTAAAATGCTTATATTTAGCCATATACTATCCATTTTTATTCCAATATACTTCAATTTTTATCAATTTTTACAAACGGAAATGTCGCGTTGACCTAGTGTTGAAATGGGTGGAGAGACCTAGATCATATTTTTTTCCATGCCATAATCGAAGAATATATATCATATGTAGATGAATATATACCATATTTTATAATTTTATAACAAAAAATCCTGGAGCAGATTTTTTTCCACGCGTAAGGTAGAGAGGTGTGTATATGACTAATAATTGTGAAGTAAAATACTTCATTCATTCATTCTCAGCACAACGATAACTTTGCAAGTGTATTTGTCCTTATCTCAATACGATACGCGTGCAGGTGTAGTCGTCCTTATCTCAATGCGATATGCGCGCAGGTGTCCTTGCATTGATCTCTCGCTGTTTCTCTCTCTACAAGATTCTTCGTTTTACACGTGATCTGAAGTGCGATATCTCTCTTTCTCTCTCTTTCTGATATGTCTTTGTCATTGAAGCAGTGTTTTTTACGCGTTTTGCACATCAGTTTATCGCTCTAAATGATTTTGTAATAATAGGAATTTTAATACACTGAATTATTAATTTGTTAGTACAATAATATTTTAGATTTGTGCGGAATAAATGATTAAAAATACGTAAAATCCATAGCAATTTTGACTTTTGGAACGTCCTTTAAATAGAAGGTCCGAAATTGTTTCAGTTGGAATATGAACCTCAATATTTGTATGTCATGTTTGATTCTAACGATGGGCCCTAGTTAGAAGATCAACAAGCATGCAATTACTTGTATTGGCATGTATTACCATGTATTGGCATGTATTACTTGTACTCAGATTATTACAAAAGGATTTTAACTCTTCTATATAACATTGCTTCGTTAACATCTAAATCGAAGAAATAGTCATATAGAATGAGTCGGAATCTGTGGAATCCCCACCATTAAGTTGGTGGTGTAATCGTGTCTAACACAGTGGGTCCTTTTGCAAAAATTAGAATAAAAATAATAATAATTGTGAATAATAATAATAATAATAATAATAATAATAATAATAATAATAATAATAATAATAATAATAATAATAATAATTGTAAAGGAGTATAAAAAGAACAGGAATGTGAAAAAATTATTCGCAACATTTAATTTCCATAATGAAATATTTTCATCTGATAAAGTACATTCTGATGCTAAAATAAACATTTTTAAAGTAAAAGTTGCTTGGGGAAATAGAATTATAGATTGGAGATTTAGTTTAAGCAATAATTATTATGATTTAGAAAATTATTTAAAAGAATTAACATCACATGTGGAATTAAAAATTATAGAAAGATTTAATAAAAATGTGTATAGTCATACTCGTGTTGCATTAGTAGCTTGTACACAATATGTAGAATTAGAACTATCTGGAGAAATAAAACAATATTTTAAACATCATTTCCAATCTCACCAACATACTATACATGATAAACATTCAGTACATGAAATTATTACAAGTATGAATCAAGAAATTATATCTAAATTTGAGAATTATAATGCAAAAATACTAAATATAGATTTGATAAAATATCTTATATTGATTTACAATCTGATAAATATGATCCTTTAAAAGTGAGTAGTTATATTCCATTACCAGATTGGTTGAGACTTAAAAAATGTTGTATAAACGTAAAAAATATAAAAACAAATAAGTTTAAATGTGAGAAAAGAAGATTATAGATGTTTTGAACATGCTATTGAAAGTATATTATCTCCAGCATTTCATCATGTGGATAGAGCTAATTTATATATTTCAAAATATGAATCTTTAAATATGCAATATCCTGTAGATATATCGAATATCGAAACATATGAAGAATTTTTAAAAGTATCGATTAATGTTTATAAAATTAAAAACAGTTTTGTTGAATTATATCATTATAGTGAAAATTATAAAATATTAGAAAATCATGTCAATATATTAATGTTTGAAGAGCATTGTGTAGGTATAAAAAATATAAGTGCATTATTAAAATGTCAAATTTATCACAAGAAATTAAAAAAGCATTATTGCTTAAAATGTAATAAAATTATAATAATGAAGAGGAATTAAATAAACATATTGAACAATGTGTAAATGAAAAAATAAGTATTGAAATAACTAAATATCTTATAAGAGAGTAAATCGTTTGGAGCTGAACAATTTCATTCTTATGTAGTATCATATGATTTTCAAAGTACATTAAAAAAGATACAGAAAAAATTGAAGTATCTGAATATATTCATAAACATGAGCCTAATAGTTTCTGTTTTGTATCAAATGATAGGACATATTTAGAACGAAACGAAAACAATGAAGAATTAATGCATCAATTTAATGAAAAACTTGCGAGATGTGGAAAATATTATATTCAAGAATATTTAACACAAAATATTCTTTTAGAATGGACTACTCAAATGACTAAAGCAATTCATGAAAATGCTAATGTATGTCATGTATGTAATAGAAATTTAAGAGTATGAGTTAAAAAGTAGTTGATCATGATTATATTACTGGTAAAGTAAGAGGTGCAGCATGTAATGTATGTAATTTACATTTACATCTTCCAAAATTTATTCCAATTCAATTTCATAATTTAAAATATGGTTATATTATTTTTACGAACGTTATTAAGTGAAGATTATTCAGATATAAATTTTATACCAAATGCACTCAATGTTTCACTCAGTGATTAATCATAGTCATATATCACTGAGTGAAACATAGAGTGCATGTTCTTTGGAAGTAGACTATATTATGTGAGGTTAATGGTTTCCAAGTTACTAGTTTTCCACCACCCTGCTGGTGTGATGGGGAAAACTAGTTTTTAATGTATGTTTATTTGGATGTTTTATTATGTTGACAAAGGCATATTTTAGCCCAAAGATGTGTTGTTTTACTTATATTTATTTTTCAATTATTGACATGTAATTACCAAGGTTTGGTAAGTTTCAATTTTATTATAATGATGAAGGCTGAAATGTAGTTAGCGGTCCGATTCGTTCACCCACTCGGAACTGGAAAACCACAGAACGAATCTTCTTGAGCGGTGCGTGAATGAGTCTTTGTTCCTACTTGCGGAAGGTTTCTTAGTGTTATTGTGCTCTTGTTTGCCGAAGATGGCTGAGAATTTGAACGGTGTGTTTTTTGCCGATTTGCGGAAGCAGAATAAATTAGAAGTGATGAAGTGGTGTCAGGACAAAGAGTGCCATTAAGCGCAAACTGTCCTGTCACGTGGCCTCCGATAATTTTGTTTCTTATTTGTGTGAATATATGTGTAGAAGGAAACAGGTAGGCAAAACAGGAGGGAAGAAGATGGAGGCTTTTCTTCATCATATTTCTAAGATCTACTCCCCAAATGATTTTTAAGGTGAGTATTCTTATAAAATGCGTTGTTAATTATGCGTTGGACAGACTCAAGGATGTTTTATGTTATCGCGAGGGCCGGAGGCCCGAGCCTCGTCCTCAACTTGGACACGCGTTGCGAAGCGTCAAAATTCCGCGGGAAAGTGCGTCGGCAGCGCGCACTGTGGCCGAGCCGGGAATTACGTAATCGGAACCGAATCCACGGCGCTAGGGAAAGAATCGGACCGCTAACTACATTTCTACCAATGATGAATTATGTAGTTTGTCTTTTTACTGTGAATTTTAGTAATTTTTATATTATTGTTATGAGGTTATTTTATAAATGTAATTATAAATTTAAGCAATGATTGTAGCATATTGCATTTTGTCTGTATGTTGTATTAGCCTGAAGAAGAAATCAAGGGATGATTTCGAAACGTCGCATTGAAGTCCATGAATAAAACAAAATGTGATACGTTGTCTATAAAAAATTGAAGCTGTTTTTGTCGATAAAAATTTAAGTATATTGGAATAAAAATGGATAGTGTATGGCTAAATATGAACATTTTAATACGATTTTAACGAAAAAGAGGAAGAAATGAAGGAGTTATAGCGTGGAAATAATCTGGTCCAGTATCCCCCTTTTATATACTACTGACACCTCACATACATTCATTCATTCTCAGTTCTATTAGCGATTTTGTAGGAAAATAGTGCAACATGCAATAGTGTATCTGCTACAATAAAGTTTTCTCATGAAACTGTGTTTTCTTACTTTCTTTATTCACATCGTATGGGAACGTGTGAGAATATGTAGCACTATCTCTGATACCAATTGTTCTATATAATTCAATGAATTTTCTGACAAAACACTCATTTATGATGTTCTACAATCGTATTACTGAATAACATTGTGATACTAATTACATAATGTTATTCAATATTATGTCTCGGTAATATGAAGAATTTATCTGTGTAGCATGAAATACTCCGACGACTTCTGCGAGTGTGCGCATGTTATGTTAAGGCACGATATGAGATGTAGCCTCATCGAAGGAAAACATTTTTTTATAGTTTTAATGCGACTCTCAATAGATACGCAGTTTTTGCTACTTCAGACTTCTAACAATGAAATATTTGCGGAGAACAAGCGTTTCGCAGGAAACTCTGGCGAGATCCCACATCGTACTTTTTACTTTCTCATAAACTCTCTAGAGAAAGTTATGTAATTCTGCAGGGAAAAGTGACGATATTTTTGAAAGAAAAACATGTTTTGGGGATTCATGATAGTGAAAAAGTGTTTTTATTTCCTTTACGCGTAGTATATTACATTTTGGTAAACGCAGTGTAGTCAAAATATACGGGTTGACCTTGATACAGAAAAGTGATTTTTCACAAAACTGCTGTACGTCTGTCTATCCGTCAGTCCGTCTGTATGTGGACATCACTGGAAGCAGAGAATTAATGGCGGGAAGAAGGGCATTCTGATTACGAACTTTAAATGATTGATTGATTAGTGATTCCAAGAGCGTCAACTCCTAAGGTCATTAGTCCCGCATGCGTCTCGAGAAGGCAGTAAAATTTCCTCGCTAGATTGTGGGATCCGGCGCCGCCCCACCGTCGGCTAACGGGGTTTTCCCTCAACCAGAAATCTACGACCAGCGGGGCACCACGCCAAGCTCTAAGCTCCCGACCGGTCTCCCGGCGTGTGTGTTAGTAAGGAGTGAGGATAGTACAATGAAGAGGAAGGAAAGATCGCGCGCGGTCCGTATAGGGTAGTGCTCCTGCTAGTATTGATCGGAGAAACCGCGAAAAACTACCGGCCGCTAGAATTCTCCTCCAGACAGTGGCTAAATTCGACCTAGCTATCTAGCTAGTGTCGAAAATTCTGCCGCCGTCTGGACTCGAACCTAGGACCTCCATGTCAGAAGCACTGCATTGACATCACTTGATACCCTGAGCTACCTTTCCCAGTATTTCAGTGGTACGGTACGGTGCAGTACGGCACTTCGGATGACAGTGGCATTCTGTTTACGTTGTTCGAAAGACAATTGGAAATTACGTGTTGCACAGGCTCAGTAATGATATCTATTATTCGTATAAGCCGAGGGCTGGAGCCTGGTCATCCAACGGCCGTAGCGAAGCGTGAAAAAACAAGTGTTCAAACAAAAAAAAAGGACTTGGGCATAAAATATGTTGGAAATTATGCGTTTGACAGAATCATGAAAGTTTTATTTAATCTCATAGGTCAGAGGCCAGAGCCTGATCGTGCCGTTAGTCACGCATAGGGAAGTGTCTCGGAACCTGTAAAGTTTGAGGTTATAAATACGACGCCATTCCGTTCGCGCTGGCACGGCGCAGTGATGCTGTCGTTCACATGTTTTTGCAGAGGTGAACCGCTTCTGTCTCGTTCGTTATGATCAGGGATGAGAGCCACAATATCGTAATTTACTACTGTAACTTACGCAATTGAGATGCTCAACGCCATGCGTTGGGCATTTGCAACTCTACTGATGTTCTTCAAGACAATGATCCAGAACATACGGCCTATATTGTGAACGAATAGTCTAATTGTTCAAAACTGTTGTCGGCATTCGTCAGTAGTTGTATTCTAAGACGCATTTGTGGAAATAAATCAGTATCAGTATCCAACAAACACCCATTACGATAAAGAAAAAAATCAAAATGAGATTGTCACATGAATGAAATAAAATGGGTTATAAATACATAAATAAATTAACTTTGAACATCCCATAATAAAAAGAACCTAATCAAATATTAAGGTTAAGTAGTTATTTTCATTTTGTTTTATTTCATAAGGTGACCGAATATTAATTTGACTCAAAATAATTTGTAAATTTTGAAAGTTTTTATTTATTTATTTATGAATTATTATTACTATTTTTGAATACATTATTTATTTATATTAATAAGTTGGCAATTTTGTACTGAACCGTACACAAAAAGCAATTTTTAATCCAAATGTTGCAAAATAAAAAAGTGAAAAATAATGATTCAGAATATTAAATTGTGAATCTACCTTGAAAAGACAAAATTCTGCAATACTATATTTATCTCAATTGGATGATTATTAGCAAACAGACAAGTGGCGTCGCAGGATGTGCAATTGACTGAACGGTGAATTTCTGCATCGCATCCATCGACGCCGAATGTCTTGACCTCTAAACGACGACTCACACCGTGGCAACCGAGGATAAAAGAAGCAGTGTGTAAATTGCAGGTTTTGCGGTACGAAGGAAGTATCAAACTATTATTCGAAGATAGGAACAGTAGTGGAGAAATCAGAAGCCACAAACATCGTGCCACAATTAACGATTCTGTTGTAATACTGTAATGAATGATGTTGCAAATAGCTTTTGTATTGGCACTAGCAACATTACGAGTTACGAAAATTACGAGTCGGGTGTACGTCGGAGTATGACGTTATATTTTTTATGATTAAGTTTAACCTGCCAGTAAACCATTTATGTTATATAATTGAATCGATGTGTTAAAACAAATTTATCCATTAGTCCCGTTAGTGTAGTGCTTGTTTTCTTCTCGGGAGATGGCGGTGATCTTCCCCCGCCGGATGGCGAGATCCGGCGCCGACCTACCGTCGGCTAGTGGGGTTTCCCCCCAACCAGGATTTTCCCACCAACGGGGCCCAGCCGAGACAAGCTCTAAGCTCCCGACCGGTCTCCCGAAATGTGTTGGTGTAGTGCATGTTAGAGTAAGTGTGTGTGTAAAGGGAGAGGATAGGGCAAGGAAGAGGAAGGAAAGATCGGGCGCGGTCCGTGGCCCGTTTGCTAGGGTACTGCTCCGGCATTCGCCCGTTGTTGATCGGAGAAACCACAGAAAACTACCGATCAGAGGCCGGCCGCTAGAATTCTCCTCCAGACAGCGACTGAATTCGACCTAGCTGAAAAGCTAGTGTCGAAAATCCTGCCGCCGTCAGGACTCGAATCTAGGACCTCCCGGTTAGAGGCGCTGCAGTGACATCAGTTGATGCACTGAGCTACCGCTCCCGGTACTTCACCTTGGGAAGATCCTTCCTCGTGCCAGCTGCCATCTATCGCCGCCAAATGTACATTTTTAATTTTTTTTAACCTTTCGGTTTCCTAATAGTAGATCAAAATATTACTTAAAAAATATATTAGAAAAGTAAAACCTCGTCCTATATAGTAGTTTTCATTTAAAATTTTAGAGCTGTTTTTAAGAAAATGGCGTTTAAGCGTTACTTTAAATGCGACAGGGTATAGCCGAATAAGGCGGTGAAAAGTGCTCCCAAACCAAATCGATAATCGCGATGCCGGTATGAAAGAGAATACAAAATGACGTGGATTCACAAAAATCAGCTTTCTGGGGCTTATAATGGGCTTAAAATGGGTCTTAGAATATTCTATAACATATTTTTTTCAGATTTTTAAACAATCTCAATATTATTTTTCCGCTTTATTACATTAGTTTCCCTATACTACGTATATTACTCCGTATATACGTATGTATACGAGAAAGTAAAAATAATGTGTCTTAAACGTAATTAATGTGATGAAACCTACAAGTATTTAAAATTATCGCCAATGACACGATTTGCACACAAATATTACGTAATCCTAACACTAAAATGATACATATGAATGGAAATTACTTACAAATCAACTAATATTATTAATAATATTGTGAGATATCTTATAATTAATTGAGGACATATTTTGTCGAGGTATCAATATTTTTAATACTCGAGATCTTTTTCCTTCGCGTAACAATCCTCATCAGAGCTTATCTGAAAATATGTACTACAAGAAATGATTTCACTGAGGAGTAAACGCAGCAAGATTTATACGATCCGGTTTTCCCACGCAATTGCCATAGTACTTAACAATAACAGAAGAGCGCAGGCGCATTGTTGATCAATGCTTTTCAAAGGAGGTGGTTCCCCGAAACTTCAGTTCAAGGAAAGAATTGAATAAAGATTTTTTTTCGCAGAATGTAAATTTTGGGTCTGCCTCCCGCTGCGGGATTTGTCGGCTTCTTTTCTCGAGAAACCGTCAGAAACAGGAAAGTAAAAATTACGTAGAAGACGTAGCACAAGAGTTGGGTGGGATTTTTATTGTTATGATTTTTTTTAAAACTTCGGTTATTTAACAAGTCATGAACCGTCGTAAAACATGGTGAGTAAACGGTGAATATTCAAATTGATGAAGTGAAATAACTAAACTTCTATATAATAGCGTTTTACTTATTTTTCAGATATATTCTACTTCGTACAAAATATCTCAAGACTTTCAAAGAATCTAAAACTTGCACTCACTTGGATTCGAAGATAGAATACGGTTCGGCTCTGCCATGACGGATTGGAACAAGTGTAAAACTTATTTTGGGAACTTGGAAGAGGAGGGTTTAATGGGGTGGGTTGTAATTTTTTTCCAGATCGGGTGAGACTGGGAAGGGCTATAACTGGGGGTTTCTCTTGATTTCAGAATATCTGCTAGCTGTCCCGTTCGGAGGAGGCGATTGCCTTCCACGGAACCGCTTCCTTGCACGCGCTCCTTAGCGTGTAGATCTGCAGAGCGAGCACTTGGTTACGGGAGGGGCTGGTGACGGGAAGGATGTTTTTTTGTTTTTGTTTTTTCAGAAGGGGTGGGCATGGGAAGGGATACTAATGGGGTTTTGCTCTTGATTTTTGGGCTTGCTTTACCATGCTCGGTACATCCCTACAGCAAAGTTTGCAAATAACCATTCTGTAAAGTTGTCAGCCTTGCACCTGGCGTTATATAGTAGTAGAGCCTCTACATACTTCAGTAACTATACAAGAACACCGAGCTCTTATAGGTGCTCCTAGGCAGAAAATACTAATGAGAATAAATTTAGGGGAAAGTTATAGTTTGTGCCGTATGGGTGAGGATGGATATTTTACTTGCCAACTCTATTCATTACAGGTTTCTCTATAATGATCGAAGTTCTGATAAGGGCCAAATGGGTGAGTTGTCCTTATCTTCAAAGGTTTAGGAAATGGAACTCTACCGGGTTCTAAAACGTTGTTACCACCTGGCCTCGTTATGATTCTGATCTCTTAATTTTCACCGACTTCACCTTCATCTCCGTAATTTAAATCGCCATAATACTAAAGTCTTCCTGATTGTTTCATCATTCATCTCGAGTACGCCATTATGGTGTTTGGAGCCTCCTCCAGCCTGCAGATCTCCGCTGTACAACTCTCAAATGACCGAACCAAGTCCTGAAGAAAAAACTTGTGATACTTTCCATTTTTCTGAGTCAAATGTATAAACAAAAGGGGAAAAATAAAATTGTTAATTTGGATTTCCTTTTCATTTTAAATACTCTTTTGCAGTATGTTTTGTTTGGATACATTCAAAAATATACGCATTCTGTCAACTGCTCGACAAATAAATTTTCACTTTTCTTTATTCCTGATTAACTTCGTTGCCACATCATTGCTATTATTTCCTTTCCATGCTTTATTATTAAAAAATTAATGTCACAAATAATAATTCGGTTCACAATAAACTGAGAAGGAAAATTCGACATTTAGCAGCCAAAGAAGACGTAATTTAATTATTCTAAACGTGATTTTCTGCATCAAATTAAAAAAATATTGGAATTAATAAAATGTTCATTGTAAAAAATGTAAAGGTCTTTTCTTCAGTGCTATTCATCAAGAATATTATTTGAACACACCTAAAATAAAATTCAACTTCATAATGATTGGAAATTTCATCTTTACAACGTCATTTGCACCACACGTTGTTCAAAACTAATATGATAAAAAAGCAATTTCAAAATCGGAAAATAGGAAAATTAATACATTAGAGGTTTTTGTTCCATTTCAAACATATTCACTCATCTTCAAACTTTTCTCACAAAAAATATTTTAATTTTCTTTAAAGAATTTCCAATTTTCTTACAATGAATTTTAAATCACTCGGTTACAGCACACAATTTATTTTTCTCCAGATTTTCTTCTAAAACAAGATGTTTGTAAACGGAAAATGTGCTCTCTACCTCATGAACATAATTTGACATATTTGAGACAACCAGAAAGGTGAAACCTGAAAGGTACACCGACAGTTCCATATCTTCAGTTGTAGTTGTAAGAACGGTTGCTACCGTTGACAATGCTTTCAATCTACAGTTCGGGCTGTATTCCCGTTGAAATTTTCTTCGCGTATCTCCTCCGTCCAATCCTTGTGCAGCTTCCAAATCATTTCGGCCTTTGTTGAAATTTCAACCGCTTGGGTGAATGGGAAATGATCGTTCCAACTAGTCTTTTGCTTTCAGAACGATGAAAAAGTAAGTCAAATCAGCTGGTACATTTGTATTTTTAATGAAGTTTACGCTTCTGAGTCACACCTCGAATCACCTACATTTCATGGTCATTCTACCACCTCGCGTAAAAAAACGCTTTAAATTATGAAATATGCATTTAATAATTGATGCCATAAAATCAAATGCTTCAAATTACTTTCTTTAGCACAGAAACAAAATAGGCATTTAATTTAAGATCCACTCTCTAATAATGCAATACATCAGTTAAAAATGAAATATATTGTAATGTCACACCCTCCGTGAACGAGCATGAAAACCCCACCCGCGATCAATTAAGAGAAATATTTATTCAATACCCGCGCGACCTAGCGCGCTCAAAGTTCCCCGTCCGCCCCCACACTCCAGAGACCGTCGGCCGACCGCAGCCGCTCTTTGCCGCCATGAGCCACCCTTGACAAAGCGAACATGGATTTACGATTTCGCAGAGATCTGTTGTAACTCGATGTCCGAAGTGACGAAGGCGTGCCACGTCGCACAGCCCGCGAAATACTTTCAAAGGGCAAACGCTTTATTTCACTTAAGACAGATCCACCCCACCCAACGTCAGCGTTCAAACAAACGTATCATGTTCGGGGGACAAACGGGAGTAAGGGAGCGCCGCTCTTTACATTTGGGCGAGGCGTGATGCCGTGAAACGCCACGCAATTCGTCAAGGACGCACGTGCGAAGGAGCAACCGATCGACCCTTTCAAAACAGCGCAGCGGCCAGCGATTCGCTATGCGCACATGCGCGTCGGCCAAGGGTTATCTGGCTAGTAAATGATTTTAAAGAGCCCAGCTGCACTGCATTCCAACGACAGCGGCGTATCCACCCCGCATGGGGCCGGGCAGCTAACTTTCACGCTAAAAATGCAACGGACATTTCTTTTTTGTATCACAAGCCATTGGCTCGAGTGCCGTCCAGCCACCGTTCCCAATGGCTAATGCTAACGAATCACGGTGAAGCATTCCGATCAGAGGTGGGAGGTCGAAGCCTTCGTCTGGACGCGCGCGAGGCACGGAAACTACTACGATTCGTATCTTTCGACTTGCAACTTCGAACTTGTTACTTTAGTGTAACTCTTCAAGGCTCAGATTCACATCTTTCAACTTACAACTTCGAAAATGTTACTCCAGTGTAACACTTCAAAATTACTAAGATTTCAATCTTTCAACTTGCAACTTCAATATTGCCGTTCCGATTTCGGACTTGCAGCTCGAGACACTTCACGTATACGAACTTGAATAAGTTAGCATTTCGGACTTGTGCCTTGAACGTGGGACCACCTAGCCAAAAAGTGGGACCACTAATGCATTAAGGAGGCAGTTATTATCATCTCGGCAATGAACTTGTGTGGGAAACAACCGGCAGTGATCGCGTGTACGCCTGAGACGCCGACATCACAGTGGGCCCGTCGGTAGCGCGCTGTCGTCCGTCAATCTGCCTGGCTGGAGAACGGGGAACTGGCTCTGCCCGTCACCGCCGCTGTGCTGCAGGCCACAGCCGGCATCCCGCCGTGAAGACGAAGTCATCACGTCGATACCATAAGTTATAAATGACATGTAATCGGGTGACGCTCAGCTTATTTTCCCGCCGAGGTGCGAAAGGACTCGAATAAACGAAGCTGGGAGCGTGAATGTCAATAGTATGGCATGTTATTGCAGTGTCTAATTGTATTTGTTCGCTTGTTAATAATTCTAATTAAAATAAGAAAAGCAGTAAAATTACTTAATTTTGTAACACTTATGTAAGAATCATTTTGCATGCTCTCAACATCATCACCACCACCTTAATCTAATTAAATGTGTTTTAAGCTCATTTATGTGTTTTATTGAACATGCAAAACCCGATCCACACCGGGAGCAGTTACAATATTGTGATCTCAATACTAATAATTTAGCAATTCTAGAAAAGTATTTGGTAGTTTAAAGTGTCTTTATAAAGTTGAACCATTAATTTTGTATCATTATAATCCGAATGTAAAACAGTTTACTTTCTCGCATATTACATACATAGCATAGAGAAAGTTATGGAATGCTCCGTCGAAAAACAGCGATTTTTCAACAGAAAAAATCGTATTGTAGGTCCCTGATATGGAAAAGATGGATAATTCCTGTTTATATATGTAGCAAATTGCTTCCCCTAAAAACGTTCAGTACTCAACTCAAAATCCTTGTCCTCCCTCCTTTCCTTATTTTGTTTCTCTAGGTGGCAAACATTTTTAATATCATTGTTATATACATTGTTACATACCTTAACAATTTCTGTGCATATTTCAACATTTTTTCACATATTTGCATGCATATTTCAAGGCTGAAAACTTGCATAATCTCCCCAGATCTATTTATTACAATAATTGATTTTATTATTTACTGCATTTCTAGACTCCGAGACTGGTTGCCACTTTGCGGGATTGAGTAGCGCTGAGTGCCACGTAACTAAGATATCGTCATTGTCAAAGGTCACCTCGAAGACCGAATATGATTTGGCGCACTCACTAATATCGAAGTTTAGTGATACCGTCTGAAAAATCATGTTCCGAGTAAAGAGTCTAACTCGATGACGATGCAACCAGCGAGAGTCCGTGGCCTGGGTACCACGAAGAAAACACCCCTCTAGGCAGTTGATCACTTTGTCACAAGAGACTCAGACTAGGCTAAGAAATTTCTAGGCATGGTCTGTGAACATGAAGCTTATTATGAAATTTCATTTCTCCTCCATTCTCTTTTTAAAGTTCAAGATATCGAGCTTACATTATATTCGCAAATTGTTGAATGGGTGGGTTAGATAACCGGAAATCTTGACCCAAAGAAATTTTATGTTTGGGTATAAAATTAGTTAAAGCATTTCTAGGGGGAAACGGGAATTCTTTGCTTTGCGTTTGAAATTTCAACAATAATAGAAAACATTGAAGCAAAAGGCGACAAATACATTGTTCAATCTCGCGATCAAATTTGCCACCAAGGCGCAGCCCCTAAAAGCTTTCTTCCCGCGCGGCCACCCACCATTAAGAACGTACTTTCACCAACCTTCTCAAATTCGCTCTCAGTGCATGCCAGCACGCTGCTGCACATTGAAAATCTAACAAAAGGGCAATAAAAACATTTGCCCTGTGTCTTCC
The DNA here is from genome assembly GCA_011170035.1 of Teleogryllus occipitalis. NCBI lineage: Eukaryota > Metazoa > Arthropoda > Insecta > Orthoptera > Gryllidae > Teleogryllus > Teleogryllus occipitalis. The sequence goes on from BLKR01002496.1 coordinate 145,047, forward strand.
GCGTAAACCGCCATTCCCAAGGACCCACGCCCGCTGAGAACATTGACCGTCGTTTCTCGGCGCCGCCAGAGCTGGGGATTCAGCCCTCATTAGCCTAGGGCTGGGCCACCACGGCGCGCGGCGCCCTTCACACCACCATCGGTCGCTACCTGACAAGCCACCCAGAAATGTATACAAATATTTCTGGGAATTTCTTCGGGCCTCCCTCGCAAATACAACCCCGTTAATGCATCTCGCCGACAAAGGGATTTTAAAGTGCATTACCGACGCGCCGCCCCGCTCCTTGGCCATCTGCAAGCCAGATGCCTCAAGTCCCGTGGGAAGGAAAATCTCAAACACTAACGGGCCGCCATCGCGGGCACCTCATGTGACACCGCCTTCGCTTCCGATCGCCGCCAATGTCACGTGACACTCCTCTCCCCGGGCTCGAAGGCGCACACGAATAGGGAGCCGTTCGCGGGCACGTCAAACTTTCCCGCCTTACCATAGGCCCAAGTCATAGCCACGTGACTCTCCCCTCCACAGCCTCAATCACCCTCAGATGAAATAAATACTGCGACTTCGCTCCCAACAGAGACCATCGAGACAACAGACTAAAGAGAACCGACAGACAACCGACAGAGAGAATCGACAGAGAGAATCAACAGAACTTCTCAAACTACTCTGCTCAGAACTTCTCAACAGACTGACCAACAAAATTCAACAGAGTCGGCTGTTCCTGCTTCGCCTATCAAGGCGATTAGCACGGCCAATTCAAGCCTGCCTCAAATTCGTGCCACTCACGGGCCGCAGCCGCCACCTGGCCGAATTCACGGCAAACTACCACCAGCTCCGGTCATCTGAGTCCGCGCCCATGCCAGTTCGCACCACCGAACTGCCTGGAGCCAACCTCAGCCCGGACAAAGACACACTCAGCCGAGTGATTTGGGTTGCTGCCTTGCTACAAAACTGTAAGTAAGCTGAACCCAAGTAAACTACAAGAAAGAAGAGCAGTCAGTAAAACTATAAACTTTCAAAGGTCGTCCGGCTTACCATCAAAACCAGTTGTATTTACGAAGTTGTTATGCAATTAAATTTATTTATTCTCATTGCATATTGTTTATCATTCCCCTAAAGGCAAACAATCCCCTGAAACCCGTTCTGATCCCCGTATGTAGTCGCACTCGCAGCACGGCACCTCCCGGTGCTGCATCTGCTACATACATATTACTTTGAGCAGGAAAAGGCTCGAATGTTCTTGGCAGGCATCTTTTTGTCTTCAACCTCTTTTAAATGCTGTAAATGTTCGATAAAAAAACGAAATAAATTCCTTCCTTCCTCCCGAGAGAATGCGAGACTTCATTATTTTTTGTAAAATATATATTTTACAGTGTAAATTAAATTTACTTACATAATTATGTATTTTATATAAATAAAGGGATAATTTGAACATTTCTTCTTTTGAAAATCTGTACATAGGTTACAAACATGTTTTTGACTCTGATGTTTTATCATCCATTTATGTAAAGCGAATGAATTTGAATGAATAATAATATTTTTAAGTAATTTATTGACGTCCATTTACCCAAAAGATCTTTATCTTTGAACAACACCAAGCACAAAAATAATTAAATGAAACGTATTCATTTACCTTTATAAATTCAGCATTTACCTTTATAAATAAAAACCTACTCTAGAAAATTATTCTTAACAGTTAATGTGTTTGCGGACCTTAGGGATCATTCTTCTTCCAGTAATTTTTTGAAAAAATCAATATTAATATGCAAGACGAAAAAGCAAAATAGCATACGCGTGATAGATAATTGTCTCAAGAGTTACTTCCTCAAGAACGAAAATAACATTTTGAAAAACTACCATTTACCTGTTAGTAATGAAATTATTTTCATGTTTAGAAAGTTATTGCATACTGATACTGAAACAAGATTTGTCGTAAAACCACACCCCTTAATTTGAATATCTAGGCTTGAGGTCAGTAACAGGTGACCCGCGACATGTTAATGGTTCGCAAAGGAATTCCAATATTTAAAGTCATTGAGCTGAGTGAAATGTTTAAGATTTTTTTCAATTTTTTATTACGTAAAATAGAATAAAACATTGTGCTTCATGTTTCTTTGTTAATAGTAAAAAACTGTGGCTTGCAAAACATTAAACCTCGCCTCATCTCAATGCGGCTGGTTTACGCAGAAGTGCTATACTTTTGGAAGTATAACTGCCAAATAATCTTCATTTATTTCTTTGCCTAATGTCTTCGAACTAGGTAAATCTCCTAATATTTTTTTTTAATTACGTTATTAATCCGTGGAATTACTAATTTAGTGGTCCGTAATTTCTGGATAGTTGCCGATAACTGATCTATATCTGCCCCTGAATTAACGAGAAGTCCAGCAGAACCCAATGCCCCGAGAAAAAGATCATGGCAGATCCAGCGTTTTTGTCGTATTACAAAGACCATGACGGAGGATAAATAGAATGAAGAAAATGGCGGGCTGCGCCCCAACGTTAGAGATTTTGCACAGCGTGAAGTATCGTAAACGATATGAACCCACATTTGAGCCTCTGCGCATGTTCCGTTATATTAAGAAAACGCTTCTTCACCCCAATTAGCGAGTGTAATCACGTTTTTTTATCATGCACTGCACAGGTCACTCGATAAGGAAAAGGGTGATCGAAATCAATGTTATTTGTTCCCAACTGCGGTGGAAGAGTGTGCTGCTAACTCTCTTTTCTAGTGAGGCAACATCATGTTAGCGGGCAACTGTAATCGAATTACAATTTAGCGGTAACCGCTGTCACGATTTGAAACTACTTCCATTAAGGAAGAAATTTCGGGCAAAATCTTTCTTTGCCCTTCACACTCTCCATGTAACGTGGTTGCCTCATAATGTTTTTACTCCACGCTGTGCAAAAAAGCTCCATATATTCCGCTTTAAAGAGTCTGACACTTCAAGGTCACAAGCTGAACGGAGAAGGGGGCAAAGTTACGACTTAAATGTTTGTTATTGGAGCTCTCGATGGGCCTGGGTGACAATGTCCCCCTCGACCTTCCAGCTTAAAGAACCAAACTCTCTAAACGGAGTACATTCTACGATTTAACCATAGTGTCACTTCTAGTTCACGAGCTGGAAGGAGAGAGGGACATTGTCATCCAATCGGGAGTTCCAATACCAAAAATTAAAGTCATAACGAAGACCACTATTGCATGATAGTCCCCCTCTTCCCTTCCAGCTCGTAACCTTGAAGTACGAATCTCTTTGAATCGCAGCATAACAAAGCGCGAGCGCGTGGCGCTACGCCGCCGCGGCGGGGAGCGCGGGCGTGGGCGCGGCCTGGGGCGCAGTGCGCAGCCACGTGGCGATGTCGTCGCGGTGGCGCTCCACCCAGTCGATGTTGAAGCGCACCGTCTCGTGCGACTGCTGCAGCGTGCGCGTCGCCGCCCGCAGCGAGTCCTCGTGCTCTGCCTGCAGCCGCTCCAGCTAACCACACACGAACGATAAATAAATACACAAATAAATACATAAATAAATAAATACACAAATAAATACACAAATAAATACACAAATAAATACACAAATAAATAAACAAATAAATGCATTTAATGAGATGGATGGGATGGGATGGGATGGGATGGGATGGGATGGGATGGGATGGGATGGGATGGGATGGGATGGGATGGGATGGGATGGGATGGGATGGAATGGAATGGAATGGGGTGGGATGGGATGGATGGGAATGGATGGAAATCGATGGGAATGCATGGAGACAGATGGATATGGATGGATGGTTGGATGAATTAATGCATATACACATACATACATACATACATACATACATACATAATACATAAATACAGTAAAACCTATCTAAACCGGAACCTATACAAGCCGAAAACCTGTCTTCACCGGAAAATTTCTCCGGTCCATGAAGTTAAATGGCATTCTACCCAGCATAAAAGGGAACCTATCTAACGCGGAAACGCTTTCGAGGTACACTTTTTAATGTCCTATAAGGGAAAAACATAAAACGGAATTCGTGTGAATTTAATGCAATTGCCAGAGAGACGCTAGATATCCTTAATAAAATGGATGCATCTGCAACCCTCTATTAAATTCTCTCTCACTAACACGTGCTTTAGTTGGCGTAGCAGCACATTGAAGGAGAGGGACTTCAGCTCTCAGCGTAGAATACGACCTTGGGATCGCTTATCTCTCAAGGCGCACGCCGTAGGGAATTCCCTCTCTCATGACTCTCTGAGCTCGTGAAGGCGTACGGGCATGGCTTCTATTCACGCATCTCCCAGCCTCGATTGAAAGTTATAACCCCTCGGCCAGATAAGTATTGCTCAAGGCCACGCGAGTGTATCAGAGAGTCATAGTACTCTGGGCTGTTATACATTGTGTGTTGAGTCAGCAAGCAGTCTCTAGGCAGTGAAGGGGTGTGTATTTTTGTGAGTTTCACAACTAGTTTAACAATAGTTGGAAAAAACAACATAAAACTCTAACTTTAGATGAAAATATCAAACTTATAGAAGCAAGTGAAACACAAAAGCTGTCAATAAAGAAGATTTAATATTCATTTATTGGCGACCAAGCCACGGTTTACCAGTCGTCTAGAGATCAATAAAGTCTCGAGCCCAGGAGAGGCGCTCCAGGCGTTGCCGTGCTGTTAGCACAGGCCGCAGAGTAGGTATTATGCGTCATAGCCATTAAAGCAAACTTTCGCCGCACTGTCCTAATGTATAGGTTCGTCGATTGTCCTACATTGATTTCTGCGGTTATTTCACGTAGTGTGGCTTGTCTGTTAGCACTGACAACTCTACGTAAATGCCGCTGCTCTTGGCCATTCAGTGAAAGCCGTCGGCCACTGTGTTGGTCATGGTGAGACGTTATGCATGAAATGAGGTATTTTCAACACTGGGGATCTCGGAAAATTGAATTCTCAAACGATTTCCTAAGAGGAATATCCCTTGCGTCTAGCACCAACTATCATCCCGCGTTCAGTGTTAATTCCCGTCGTAAGGCCATTATCATTTCAGATATCTTTTGTACAGAAACACTTGAGTACAAATGAAAGCTCTGCCATTGCACAGCCGTTTTATACCTTTTGTAAACGATACTACTACCGTCTGAATATTTGCATATTGCTATCCCCTTACTTTTGTCACCTGAGTGTACATTAAAGTACTTGAACTGATGGCTCTGGATGTGGGATGTCATTAGCGGACAGACAAATTTAGAGAAACCCTAACCATTTTTGCCTCTAAGCAGGTCTTCCTGCACTACTTGTGATATCGTGCAATGGGTAAATAAATAAAGTGCATCCTCCATTTGACAAATCTACATTCAGGCAGGAGAAACATTACATTTTGTAGTCCGTGAAGTAAGGTCTCCAATTAAAACAGAGTAAAACTCGGTTTACATTGACTCGTACATTTTTGGAAAGCTTGGACTTTTGCCCATTATTCTACACTGCTGCGATCGATACATTTTGGATGCAGTGTATCATCTTTTCTATGCCTGTGACGTAGAATTCTCCCGCCGCATCGCGAAGGGAGTGCACAACCTATTCTTTCGGCTTCTCATCGGTAGTTGAGTTTGTACCATCCAGACGTTTCTTCAATTCAAGGAAGAGGTGATAGTCACTTGAGGCTATGTCCGGGATATAGAGTGTGTGACAATTCCAACAAAATTGGGCCATGAGAGCGGTTGTCGCACGGGTGGTGAGGGGACGAACGTGATGCAAACGTCAGCATGCCCATTCTTTTTTTTCATTGAACGGCGAAGATTCTTCAAAGTCTGGCAGTAACAATCTGAGTTTATTTTTGGGCGTAAGCATGAGCTCGCACACCAATAAACTCTTCCCGCCCTAAAACAGTTCGTCATTACTTTGACGGCGGACAATTTTTATTTCAACTTGCGCGGTTTGGCAAAAGTGAATGACACCACTAACGGGATTGGGTCTTTGTCTCTGGCGTTGTGTAGTGTATCCACATATAGTAAGTCCTTAGTAACAATAGAGCCCAAACATTCCTCGCCATTGGTTTCGTAACACTTAAGAAAATCGCGGGCAGCTTCAACACGTTGTTGTTTGTGATCGGTGAGCATTTTTGGGGCCCATCTTGCGCAGACCTTATGTTATCCCAAATATTTTGTCAAAATCGTGTCAATAATGATCTTACTGTCATCGGAGATCGTGTTAGAGGGCTCCCGAATAGTCCAGCAGCTATCTCCAAGCATTTTTTTTCGGCAATTGTTTCGTCTGAAACCGATGGCCGTCCGACACGCTCATCATGGACGTCTGTTTGTATGCACGTTCTTCGCGCTCGTACATTGTTCTCTGTACATAGCTTGGTCTCTTCACATACCTCCATACATTGCTCTCTACACCTATCTGAGAATTAATGCCTACCGAGTTTTTGTTTTTTGCACCACAAATTGAATTACAGAGTGTAATTCACACCAGGCGAATCCGGCGAGGGAAAGCTCCATCAGAAACGACTGCCACGTCAAGAGTTGCTGTGATGGATTGCGCCTAAATGCGTTCCTTGCGACCGTAGCCGCTTGGAGACCTTATTTTACGGACAAGCCTCTCACAATAATATGTCTTCTTGAAGACTTATTTTGAATAAATTGAGGACGTATTTTACACTCCCGCTCAAGTCTCCTCGACAGGGATATTCTAAAATATTTGAAAATAATTCTTACTTAAAAAAATTAATGTCTTATAATGGCTTTTAATTCCATAATAAATATCATTGACTCAATGATCTCGTCTCCTTTGAGCTTATATTGCAATTCTCTTCTTCCACAAAGCAAAATGATTAGAGGATTCCATACTTTTTTTGTAGAAAATAAATATAGATTTTCTTCTCCACCTTATATCACATACAGATGTTTATAGCAAACACAGTATAAGTTATATAAAACATTAAAAATAAAATTTTAAGTTTAAAATGTTAAGTTTATGGTATTTAATTGAAACGCATTGCGTTTCTAGTAACATAAGTTTGAATTGGCGGTTGCCATGGCCGTGGCCCGGCGACTCGTTCGGAAAGGAGCATTAGAACGGAGAAAACGTAACAACCAGAACAGGCAGTCAGGCAGAGAGAGTGGGAGGGACGCCACGTTTCACGATGGCCGACGCAAGTAAGGAGACGACAGGGGTGGAAATCCAAATTCACGGAAGGTGATAACTAGAAACCGGAAAATATGTAGTATGAAACGTCAAAATATGTACATAAATTTGTAATGAAAACAGTAGGAATATGTAATAAATATGTAAAATCGTATATCATATGTAATATTAAAATACTCTAATTTTAAAACACATTTACACAATACGAAATTACATTTATAAAACATTTCCTTAAAAAAATTAAAAATGATACTAACGTTTTAAAAATCATTGGGAGAGCACAAGCTGATGCACTTTTTGCACCATACAACTTTCCTGACAGTAGTAAAAACTTCATCTACTGTTATCCAGGGCTGCAGTCAGACGAAGGTGGGTATAAGCAAGGTTATATGCATCTCTAGCATGACTAGACGCAATAGAAGCCATCGTACAAACTGGCGACATCTACAATTGCAATCACTGCAGCATGCAACATTCTCATCGAAGTGTTACACGTCGGCGATTGCCAAAATTTCTCGGAAATTAAGGTTAAAGGTCACGAAACGGCTTCTACTTTACACTGCTAGATTTCACTAATAACGTAGGAAAAATGCTGATTTTTTTAAGACTTCTCTTCCAAAAAAGTTATTTAAAATATTGAAGAAAATCAATAAGTATATAAATAATTTTGAAGAAAATAAAAAAGTATTTTATGAGACTAAAAAATATGTAAAATATTTTACATAGTATTAAATATGTAACAAAAAATATGTAACAAAAATATGTAACGAAATATGTAAAATATGTAAAAATATGTAACGAAAAATTGGATATTGTGTTAAAAGAACGACAATTTACCAAGATTCCAATTTTGAGAACAGTAAGTGGAAAGACAAAAAATATGTAATAGCATAAAAATCCGGTCTCTTTTGATAACAGAACTTGAGTGCCTAAAACAGAACCAGAACAGTGATCAAGTGATAATCAAGATATGGAATAATAAAATAACCGGATAAACAGTGAAAACTAGAGACAGATGGATTAATACGTGAACACGTGTTTGGGGGATGCAAGTGCTATGGGAAAAACATGGTGCGACAGGGATGCTGAATGGAAACTAGAGTGAATCGAAAAGCCGCAGCCTTTGTGAAAGAACAAACTGTTAGGTACATGGGCAATGAAAATCAAGTGGTGTGTGAATATTGGTTCGGGCGGATGGTAACCTGATAATAACACATGCAATTAAGCAAAGGTAAAGGTGCAAAAACAATTAAAATAAGAGGAAGTGTAGTATGTTATTTCAAATCATCACTAAGCGTAGAAGATAAATTGAAATTGTTTGCTACGAAGCGTGAAAAATAAACGGCAACTGGTCGTTTTCCCACAAGCTGCAAGGCAGCGTACGTTGGGAGGCTAGGAGCAGCGGCGTCAGGTCACCGCGCTTCCCCCCTCCATCCAATGCAATAGTGCAGCAGATGGGACACCAGCGCCGAGACACATGAAAAACCGTAAGATCGCCTCTGAGCGAAATTCATTTCTCCAAATTTGTCAGGATAATGCGACCGGAAGGGATGGCGAGAGAATGCGGGAGGAATTAGCAATTGTACTGTACCCTATGTTAGGAGTTGTTTACAGAAAGGGAGCTCATCTAAGTAAAGAAATAATGTATAAAAGCATTCGTGAGAATTAACATTGAGCTTACCAATATTTATGATATTCCAAATGTTGGCAATTATTACTAAATATCTCATTCTTTTTCTGTTAATTTTGTTTCACCGAACTGAGCCGCAATAAAATGTTAATGTTTTATTATGTGTGTTTTCCATGTTTGTGCAATCCCATGAGCCCATTTACGAAAAAGAATACCCATCCCCTTTTTAGTCTAATTTTTGTTGTAGTGAACCAAAATCTGGTCCATTACATAATGTATGTTTGTCATTCTTAAGTACAACATTAAAAAGTAGGTGTAATAAAGGCGATGATCAATTTTTGAATCTAGAGTTCGCATTCCCATTGCGAGACCAGGAATGTCAAACAGCCATGCAGAATATGTGGTCGAGAGATTATGACATGTTTCCACATAGTCCACATCCTTCTGTCTCTGAGACAGTTATTACGCTACAAAAAGTTACGAAACATCGGTTGCCAGAAATTGTCATAATCGCCATATTGCCAGAAACCGTATCCATGTTTCGTTGATTACAATGAATACATTTCTTTCATCCAGATTGAACTGTGTTGTATGCGATTGATCTCATCGCACCTGAATACATTGTGGATATTTTTCGAGTACACCGTACTAAATGAAAATATTAATTCGGGAGTTCATTCTGAGTTTACTATATAAATTTAGATCCATTCAGTAAGTATAAAGATATCACTGAATCTTATACTTTCATATAGCGTCATATTTTTTGTATGAATTATTTCCAGTAACGTCTACTAATTGGAATGAATTTTCCGTACATGCTAGGGCTATATATTTTCACGAATAATTTAACCATGAAGAAACATCACACGAACTTACAGCGTTTTGGGAATAAAAGTAAAACCCTACGAACAATGATATTCATGTTTAAACACAATTTTACATATTATCTAGTAAATATGTATGTATGAAGATAAGAGGTTCTCTTCGCAGAGATTATCTTCGCAAGCATGTGAATTAAGCCGGATTTACCCACGTATTGAAGAGGCTTCAGGGTTGTATGATATACTTTTACTGAAAATAAACATAATACGCAGTCAGTTGGGAAATTGAAATTGAATTTAATTTTGTATCGTCAGCAATTTCTAGAAGTTAAGATCAAATTGAACAAGGATTTTCAAAACTCCATTACCGGGTATTCCCTTTCATTATATATTTGAAAATATAATTCATTTATAAAATCGGTTAGTTTCTATTTTCCCATTCCTAGTGATCAGACTTGATTTATAATTTTTCAGATATTGATTTGAAAATATAATTAATATTATTTATTTTTTAATATCTCAGTTACTTCCCTCCCCATTTCCAATTAAGTTTCTAAAAATGTTCTTGGATCGAAACTATCGTTATGTTCATTGTAGGTATTCTAGAGGATGTATTTGTAGGCACTATTCAATATGAGACATAAAGAAAATATAGAATGGATAAAGCGAATACACATTATGATTAGAATATACCTTCTTCACTTAATATCTAGTTTAACATCCAGGAGTATTGAAAAATAATATTTAATGGAGTGTCTTTCGTATTATGAGGAAGAATGTGAGCGTGAATTCAAGTGTTAAACATTCAGAGAAAAGATTTTAAGATAGTGGAAAGGTATAATGTCATTGAATGGCACCTATGGAACTTTCAGGTACATCAGATGAACGGATAAACACAGGGTCACGCCGCTTCTTTCAGAAACGAATGATAAAATTTTCAGAAAAATTATTACGAAAGCAACAAACTTACCTTACTAATATTCAACAGTTGCCCTCTTTAACTTAGTGAATATATTTGTTATTATGATTATTGTTAATCGTGTATAACGATTAAAGACATCAATTTAGTAAAACAGTTTAAATACCTCTCGTAATTCTTCTGGAGTGTTCATGCGGTAGGCTAACGCTTGAAGCAATTGAGGCAGATGGAACGGGTTGGTCCCGACACTGAAAACAGTTACTCTTTGAATGAAAAGTAGAAAATTAATGCTTAATTATTGTAGTAAATACAGGTATAATCTGTTATGAAATTGATACAAATACGAGAAAGTGAAAATGTGAATACTTCAATATTACAGAAAATTATTAAGTTTTACTTTCTCGGCCATTTTTTAAAACATTTAGCCAATAAATGTTTCTCAAGGTTTTTTAAAACGAACCAGTTCTTCTAAAACACGTTACACCGAAGTCCTTGATAAATTATTACATGAATTATGTATTTTTATAGTTTATAATATTATAATGTTTAGCGTATTTTTTCATTTAATGTCAATATATCTTAAAGAAAACTAACTGTTGACTTCTCTCCACTTGTATCTACTTTCAAGCTTCACCAATAAATTATTATAAAATAATTTGAGTAATAAAAAAGCCTATGAATAAGTTACTTTACAATACTTTATACTGGTTTCATTATTAAATGTGCACTTACTGTAATCGAATGCGGTCGATGTTATTCGTGAGAAAATCCTTGGCGATATTGTGCCCTACGGGATTTTTGGCAACGGCTTCAAACACTGACGCACTATGCTGTTTACGGATTGCAGAATCTTTCTGAATTGACATTTGCAAAAATCTGAAACAAAATATTGAAATTAAAATGAGAAACAAAATAACGAAAAAAACATACATACATAAAAAACATTGAAGTACACAAACTTAGAATCTACTTCCGGGCAGGTATAAAAAAAGCTCCAGAATACGACACTAATAATGTATAATGCGTATTTTCAAAGCACAACTCAGATGATGAGTGAAAATTATAAATATACTGAAGATTGTTCATATGATTATTTCAGTGTTTTATTAAAAGTAAAAGAATGGTCTGACCCTCATGTTAAAATACTCGTTAAATAAACTCTAAATAAAAATATCCTGGGGTTAAATAATTTTATATTGTTTCTCATAACGCCCCTCAGGTGTGGCAGGGAGGGGAGGGGAGGAGAGGGGGGAGGAGAGGGGAGGGGCGAGGCGGGGGCGAGGCGTGGGCAGGGTGGAGGCAGGGCGGGCGGGGGCATGTGTGGCAGGGAGGGGAGGGGCGGAGGCGGGGCGAGGCGGGGGCAGGGCGTGACGTGACGTTACGTTACGTGACGGGACGGGGTGGCCCAGGGCGGGACGGGACGGGACGGGACGGGACGGGACGGGACGGGACGGGACGGGACGTGACGTGACGGGACGTGACGTGACGTGACGGCCCAGGGTGGGGCGGGCCGGGTCGGGGTGGCCCAGGGTGGAGCGGAGAGAGGCGGGGGGGGCAGGGAGGGCTGGTGCTCACCTGGAGAGGGTGGCCGGGTCGCGTGAGCAGCCGAGCGCCTGCAGCACGCCCGAGCGCTCGGCGCTGGACGTGGCGTTGGCGTAGCGCTCCCACAGGAACTCCCAGTCGGCGGCCGAGCCGTGCTCTATCGCCGTGCACAGCACCACCGACCGCATGTCCGCCGGGATGCTGCAAGCCCAGAGCAGTGACCTCAACATTAAAACTGGATGAACAACTGCAAGACTTTGGAGTGCTGGAAATCGTTACGATCGTTTTTCGTTACGTTGGCTGCGGTGAACGTCTACATAGAGACTTTCTTACGGAGTTAAATGTGTTTTTTGTTTTGTAACTGATGCTTAAAATAGTCTCTATCAACGAAAATGCTAAAGTATTGCATAGCATTCGGTTACAAAGGACGCGCACAAAATGGAATTGGGGCTCAGTTTCACAGGCTTGTAAATATTGTGCCATCAACTTGATGAGGATGCAGCACTACATTATATTTAGTAGTCATTACTTTAATAATATTTGTTTAAATTTCCTTTTCACATTTTCGCATTATTAAAATTGTTGGTTGTATTCGATAGCTTAAATTATACTGAATGAAATGAAAATCCGAAATCTTCAATAAGGCAAATTACTTTATTAGTCAAAGTTCTTTTCCTTAGAACTACAGAGACGATTACTTGAAATTATTAGTACATACGAGAATGCTTCAATGTCAAGATTAAATAAATATATTTAAGAAAATAGTTATGAAAATTATTAAATCGCATTAACAACAATACAATGTTTTCGTGAAATTATTTATTTTCCTTTTAACGTGTTTGTAATCCTGATGAAAATATCCTGACGGTCGGCAAATGAATCGACAGAAATCATGTTGCATAGTATTGGAACATATTTTCAGTTTCACTAATTGAATCAATATTAAATAAATACATTTAAGAAAATATGAAAATTATTGAATTGAATTAACATTTTTTAAAAATATAACATTTTTTGTAAAATTGTTTATTTTCTCGGTTTTGTATTTTTGATGAAAATGCTGACAGCCGGAAAGTTAATCGTCCTAAATAAAAATATTGCTGCGTGATATTTTCGAAGCTGTGAACGTAATTAAAATTAACAATAATATATTTTTTCGTAAAATTGTTTATTTTGTCTTTTTTTATATTCCTGATGAAAATGCCCTGACAACTTATTAATTAAGTCAGTTAACTTTCCGGCTGAATTACCTGGTTGAAGCTTCTGTTTCAATTATTGACCTAAATAACAATATGTCAGCGTGAGATTTTCGATGGTGCGGGGGGCGGGCTACTCACGTGTGTTTGTCGGGGCGCGCGCGCCAGCGGGCGAAGTGGGCGACGGAGGCGCGCACGCAGCGCGCGTCGCCCAGCGCGCACGCCCACCGCGCCAGCAGGCGGCGCGCCAGCGCGTCGGGCGCCGGCTCCCCCGCGCGCGGCTCCAGCCCCAGCTCGGCGAAGCGCGGGCCCAGCAGCTGCAGCAGGAAGCGCTGCGCCCCACGGCGCGTTGCACACACTCGCTCACACACGCACATAACGGAATGGATTGATTGGTATTCAACAACCGTGAAAAACGCTGGGTCGAACCAGGCAATACCACTCCCTTCCCGACGGACGGTTGGAGTGGAGACACAAGTCTTCAGGCACAGAAGATTGGCAGTAAAAAGATAAACACTTCTCAATAAAACATGAAATTCGCGTTTCTCGTTGTATCTCTGCAACAGATTGTCCTAGAAGGCTAATTTTTTGAGAATCTACGGCGCTTTTTTTGTCTTTCATATGAGCATCGCGATTATCGATTTGTTTTGGGAACAGTTTTCACCACCTTGTTCGGCTATAACCTTTTCAAGTTGGAATGTGATTCAAACCGCATATTTTTATTTCCTTATAATATATCTATTTGTTTTTAAGAATAACTTAAGTCTCAAACAGTTTTGTAAACTTCTAAGAGAACTAACAGAGAAATAAAATTTTGTGCTAATTAGCCTGTCTCAGAAACATGGATGTCAACCAAGATTTCCTTTATTTCCCTTTCTTAACTCCATTGTGAATGCAATGAATCTGTTTGGCATTTTTTCAATAGGGCCAAGTACAGCAATGTTGGAGAATTACGATCAAAAAGCTTTTGAATATTGTTTGTCAGTAACATTCAATAGAATAAATGAGTGACCTACTGAACATTCAAATAGAACGTTAAGAACAATATCGTATTTATTAATTACAGTGAAATTAGACTTAAGCGGCGACTGTTGACTCCAGAGAAAAATTAACATTAAGTCAGGTGTCTGCTTCATGGAGGTTATAAATTTTGAAGTTTGGTATACTTTTAAATATGTTTAGGGTAACATCGTAATTTACCCTTAAGATAGAAAATAAGAAAACCGTTGTCACAATTATTGTAGTTTCATCCCATAAATTGTAAAGGAAACCAATTAAATTTTTAGTTGCAAAAAACTAAGAATCCTTATTTTAATTCGTCTGATATCAAAAGACAATGTGCTTTTTGGTGGTACTAGGATCGTTATTTTGCAGAATGTCACAATACATCCTTTCTAGTAAAATTATTTCTGAGTGTCATCTCGTATATTTTTCGAAAAAAAAATTTATATGTAAAATATTCTTAAATATTTATTGCAATGTTATCACATTTATTAATTATTTCTACTGAAATTATACATGTTTTCTTTTCTTGTAACAAAAAAATAGTTTTACACCACTTTTTGAAGCGAATAATGTAATAGATCTAAGAGCAACTCGTTAAGATCATATTTTCTTTTGTATCGTTTTACATGTATCAAATGTAAGATCGATATCGATTGCACAAAGAATATCGAAGACGTATTAAACGGTAAAGCGCCTTGGACCTTGTGCCTTCCGCGCAAAGCGCTGCTATCTATTGGCGAATGTTCGAACTGTTTTCTAAAGCGCTTATCTTCGATTTATTTCAAACCTACGTGTGCTCTTTAAAAGACTGTTGACATTGCATCAAACATTACTTTCGAATAATTACTTTCTGGATCCCAAAACCGACCTCGAAAAATTATGTAGGGCGTGTTACGTGATTGTGTATAATACAAATGTGACAATGCACAAAAGAAAATATTGTAAGAGAAACGAACAAAAAATATTACTTTTACTGATATGCGAAGATGGTATTTTTAACAAAGTTTAATTTCGCAGTAAAATTTGAATAATGAAAATAAGTTCCTACTCAAAATTGGAGACAATGTATTGGTCTATATTTATAAAATTTAAGTGTCTGCGTGATTTCAATTATTGTTTTCTAAGTTCATTTGGCTTCGTACACGACTTCAAAACCCATGCAATTGTTTTTACAATTTCATCTGTTTGACCGGAATAATTGCGGGAACTTCTCTTCTCAGTTAATTGTTTTCTATAATATAAATAGTGTTTCTTCGTTTTATTCAAATCTACAGGTTATATTACAAACTTATGGGAATATTGTACAACTTGTTGAATGTGGCGACGCAGACGCATAAACTATTTTAAAAATATTTTCATTACTTGAAGTTTCTTTCATTCTTCATTTTTCCATGCGTAGCTTTGTTCAGATTTGTTCGTACAGTATCTGGCATTGAACTTAACAATGAATCGTTGTAGCTGATATTGTTGTACTCCACTTCAAAAATTCCAACATCTAATGGCCTTTTATGTTACCTCCATATGGGATATAACTGATAATATTGCAATTTAAAAATTATAATCGCCATAAAAATACATGGAAGGCATTGATGATGCGAATACAGTTTATTATAGCTACATTTTTTAAAGATTTTTCCTAATATGCAGAATAATGCACAAAGATCACATGCAAGCTGTTCTGGGTTATTCTCTAATCCTAATATAAGATCATTCTCAATTAATTCCAAAAATTCTGTCGCAAAATCTTTAACAAATAAATTTGATTCTTCCCCGGATTTGCTTAACACTTCCAAATTTTTCTGCGCTAGTTTTTGGAGAGATTCAAACTAATTCTAAAACTAACAGTCTAATTTCTGTTTATTTCCACTTCTGCACTTGCTCTATTAATCGTTTCGTATGCGAATCTAATAAAACATCGAAAGCAGACTCTTTTGTATATTTATGTGAATAAGATATTAGTTAAATTTAATAATAATAAAATCTGGGTCACATTAATTTGAAAATGAGTATTTGTATATTTAAGAACGTAAAAGTGAGAAGTCGAGCTTTCATTAATTCTCTCACATTATTCAGTGTTTTGTTTTCTTTGTATTCACTTGAAATTCTTCATATTTAATAAGTTTCAAGGTAATACTGTTCGTAGGTCTTTGCAAATTTTTTTTTTAAAATATGGTAATAGGCCTTGTGAATAACTTAAAATGAAATATGCCGCGCGACTTACTCTCTTGTTCACATTAACTTCACTTGTTTACTTAAAGATGTCAATAACAGAGTTGCCAAAGTCTTGAAAGAAAATTATGGCGTATTGAGCGAAAAATGCTTTTCGGTACTGGAGTTTAATCAACGCCTACATAGCTACATAGCTCTGTTTAGATGGCGGTGGTTTAATTCCCGGCTTCCTCATTAAGGTCGCTGCGCCGAAACACGCAAAAACACGTTTTTGGAAATTTATTTGAATGTTCTGGCCGGATATGAAAATAAATTATCAGTTTCCCATCAGAAAACAGAGGCGCGTCGAATGACACCTCATTTGCCTCAATTGGTGCGCGGGAAGTGGTCCAGCCGTGAGTGACGGAAATACGCACATCTGCACATCTGCACACTCGAGTTACTAAAACTAGGGATTGGCCTCCAGAAAAAAAGGTACAGCCGTTGCGCAGTTTTGTAAAACTACTAAATCTCCGTTTCCCATCACCTAGTGAATGTAAGTTTGAAATTCATCGGGGATATTTCGAAAACGGTAGGTAAATACTGTGACCATCCGTTTTGCCGAGGTCTCGGAAAACGGAGCACATCAATATTCAAGAATAAGATAAGCTGTTTGAACGCGCGCCAACGCGCATGAATACAATCCGAAAATGGAAACTACGAACTATATCCGTAAGAGAGCGTCTCGGTAGAGTATGCGACACCGGTAGTCGGGAGAAAGAAAGCTTTCTTTTCTGAAGTAACAGCTGGAGAGTGAGGACCTACCGATCACGAGAAGGCGGCACCTCGTACTGCTACGGACTTCAGGACTGCATCTACGATAAAAACTCTTCAAGACATTCGAGGAGTTTTTTTTTATTTTTATATTTATTCTTCTTATACAATAGACTCAGTCGTCGTATTGTAGATTCTTTTAAATATGGAATTAAAAGCTAGTTACATTCTATAAAAGAATACGAAAAGAGTATCAACGGAAAACGAGACGGAGGCCACATCGTGAGTTGAACAACGGTACTGGAAAGGGGCGACCGTGCGGTTCTGCAGAGGGGCGGCTTTGCTCCCGACCGAGCTGCAAGGACAAGGACATCGAGCGATTGGAAGAGTCGACGCCGCAGATTTCTCTACGCCGTGAGAAGACACAGTAAGGTCGTGCCAACTTGAACAATTTGTAGATATTAGAAGGAATAATTTGTTTCGGAAAGAAAGTATTAGTACAGGTTCTTTATACCGATATTCTGTGAAAAATAGAATCAATCTTTTCTTTCAAGAAAAACTTAGCTAATTGTAAAGTTGCAACTAGGAAATTTACGACTGGAATGATTAGGCAAAGTTTTAAGTATTCTTTGAAATTGATTTAAATGAGAGAAAGGAAACAGTGTAGTTAATTATTAAGAGTGTAAGTTGTTTTCTTCTTTTTCAGCAAGACAAAATTCTTGTATATGTAAAGTGTTTTATGTTCATTTACTGTAACAGCAATTTAATTAGAATATACTTAAGTAAGTGGAAAGTGATTCGACTTGAGTTTCTGTGTAAGTGCATTCAATCCACAACGGCCCACATGACCCTGATCCCCGCTATTCTAATTGTATTTTTTTATTTTGCGCCCACCTTGAAAACCCATTCTGAGCTAGCCGGCGGAGGGGTGGATCGCAACTGGCGCCCATAAGCGGGGCTCGATTATTGGATGCATTTACCAAAACTCGATTTGAGAAAAACTGAGACCAAAATTTGGTGGAACCAAAATTTCTAGTACAATTGAATCACAATTCACTAAGATTGCTGAACAGGTTACAGAGAAAAAAAAAAGGTGTTGTGTAAAAGTGTGTTTTTTCTGGAGTGTTTTTCAAAAAGGGTATTATATGAAAGTGTTATCTGTTCGAGATAGTGTTTGGTATTTGTGTGTGTAATAATTTGTAAAAAGTGTATTGTGTCTGGGAAAGAGGATTGATTGATTCTAGGCAGTTAATACAGTCAAAATGGCAGATAAATATAACGCGGCTAGGAATTTAACTACCGTTGAAGGATCGTCTGGGGATTCAGATAGCGATAGGGAAGTGGGAGGACAAGCTCCAAGTACCATGATCGCGAAAGAAACGGTAGAAGTAGAACAAGGAACGTCAGGAGAAACTAGCATGACCTCGCCGACGGAATCACAGCAAACGCCAACACGAGATCCGGATGAGGAACAACGAAACCTCGACAGGGCAAATTTAATGATGCAACGATTAATAGGACAATTCATGCAGCAATTAGATACGAGGTTAGGAATGCAGAATGAAAAGACAGAGGAAAATATAAAGAAATTAGGGACTAACTTAGAAACTAAATTAGAGGAGAACAAAAATGCCTTAGAAACAAAATTAGAAGAAAATAATAGGAAGTTAGAAGAGAATTTAAAAATACAATTCACTGAATTAGCAGAACAGTGGAAGGTCGAATTTAAGAATGAGATTCAACAAGAATTAGGGCAGGAACACGAGAAGTTAGAAGAAAAATTCACGGAACTGGGTCATGAATTAGAAGAGAAGATTGATCAAGTTACGAAAGGATTTGAAAATAGGATCAAAATGCAATCAGATCTTATAACCACCGTGTCCGACAGGCAGACTGAGATAGAACAAGGTGTAGAGAAGTTTCAAAAATTAGTTACTGAACAAGTTAAGGTTCAAGCTAGTAAATTAGATAGTGGAATAAAAGCTCTTTCGGAACAAGATGTGGTTCTACAACACCAAATTACAGCATGTACGAATGACGTTGTAGAATTGAAAAATCAAATTGATAATTTACCATCGAGTGGAGGAAGCGTTCCGCACACGTATTTTTCATTACCGTGTACTCCTAAATTTAGTGCAGCGGGAGATGAAAATCCATGCGTATTTATGAGGCAGGTGGATAATTTCTTTTCTTTAAATTATGTTCCGGACAATAAGAAAACTCACATAGTCTATCAGATGATGCAGGGTAATGCACGAATATGGGCAGATAGTTTAGGAGAATTACCAAAAACTATGACAGAATTTAAAGAAAAATTTTACTCAAGATACTGGAACAATGAAACTCAAATTAATTTCAAAGTTAATGTAATGTATGGTACGTGGAAGAAAGGTACGATGTCCATGCAAGAATATGCAGAGGAGAAGTTAGCTTGTTTCAAATTATGTACTCCGACGATCCCGGATGACGAAATTGTCTGTTTGTTAACACGTCATTTTCCGTCAGCTACACAAAATTTGCTTAAGAATCTCTTGCCAATGTCCACGGAAAAGTTAATAACGCAGCTGGGATTGTATGATGCGACTTTCGTGTACAATGAGAGGTTACAGAGAGCAAGGGCAAATGTTAGTGGGCCGGTAGAAAGCCAAGACAGCAGGCAGCAGCAACATTATGTAAGCAAATCAGAGAAAAGAGGAACTTACAAATCGAAACAGCACGTAGAAGAACAGACCTATGCTAGACAAGATAGGACGCCGTCTAAAGATAGGAATAGAAAAAATTCTATTGATAGAGGAGTTTTCCAAAACAGAAATACTGAACCCAGTACATCTCGCGGACATGAGTCGGAAAATTAGAAAGGTTTGTTTCGACACGCCATCCCGCCGCAAACCTAATAGAAGAATCTAGGGAAGAAGAGGTGGCGATATTATCGATCGAATTAACCTCATTTGATGACGAACCGTGGAACGAAGAAGAACAAAAGCAGATCGGATCCAGGCGACAGTGTCCGAAGCTTAAGGTTAAATGTGAGGGTGTTGATACGTCAGTACTAGTGGATACAGGTTGTGCGACCTCCGTCATAGCGGAAAGTTTGTTGAATGAATTGAAAAACCAGGGAGTGGAGGTACCTACATTGCCGCTCGTAAAGTCTTTTCTGATAGGTGCGAATCGGAAAAAATCAAAGCCAATAACAAGACAAGTTTATTTGGATATAGAGATAGGCAAGAATAAGTATCAAGTTGTGTGCCTAGTAGCGCCGGAACTTTTATATCCGCTCATACTGGGAATCGATTTCATGAAACAATACGGGGTTGTTATCAACTTAGAAAAATACCATGACGTTAAAACCGAATAATCAACAGGATCTCGAATTTGATTCGTTCACATGGAATTATTGGGAGGCGAATTGTTTGGAGGAAGAAGATGTGAAGCTGAAAATTCGTTCGCATGTGCAAGGAAATTCTAATCTTAATGAAAATCAGAAGAAACAATTAATTGAGGTATTACTTAGGAATCAGAAGGTGTTTTGCAAAAACAAGAATCCAGTAAAAGATTTTCAATTCGAAATAGAACTAACAGATAAAACGCCATTCACGGGTTACCAATATGTCATTCCAGAAAAACATAAGGAGGAGGTGGATAAGCTCATTGCTACAATGGTTAAAGAGGATATTATCATGAAGTCCAAAACCTCTTATCTAAGTCCGATAGTGCTCGTAGAAAAGAGTAATGGGAAGATAAGGTTGTGTTTAGATGCAAGACGATTGAATCAAGTTACCCTACCGTACAGAGACAGACCGTTGCGTGTAGAGGATTTAACTAATCAATTATCCGGCATCAAGTGGTTGAGTTCAACCGACTTCACTGCATCTTACTGGCAAATAGCGATAGCACCTGAATGTAGACAATATACAGGATTTATTCACCGGGGAATTTCGTATGTTTTCAAAAGAATGCCATTTGGACTCAAGAACAGTGCATCTGCTCTTGTGCAATGTTTCGACAATATCATTGACAGAGAGATGTCTAGCGATGCTTTTATCTATATTGATGACGTGCTCGTGTATTCGAAGACATTTGAAGAACACATGAACAAGCTAGATATTTTGCTGAAACGTCTCATTGAAAATAATTTACAGTTGAATTTGGAAAAAGGTAATTTTTGCACTAAACAAGTTAAATTCCTGGGGTATGATTTGACAGTCAACGGAGTCAAGATGAACTTGGAGAAAATGCAAGAAATAGATAAGATTGCACCGCCTAAAAACACGAAACAACTCAAAAGTTTATTAGGTTGCGTGAACTATTACTCAAGGTTTATTCCGAATTTCGCCATGCACACTGCAATATTTCTTCAGTTGTTGCGAAAGCACACTAGATGGAAGTGGACTGAGCATCATGAAAGAGCTTTTAACAATTTAAAAGCAATGTTTCATGAATCATGTATGATAGCATATCCCGATTTCACTAAGCCATTCATATTGCAGACCGACAGTAGCAATCTTGGAATGGGTGCCATACTATTCCAAGAAATTAATAACCAAGAGAAGATAATAGCAATAGTGAGTCGTGTTTTGAAAGAATGTGAGACTCGTTACACGGCCACAGAGAAGAAAGACGAAAGAAGAAGGAGAAGAAGAAAGAAGAAGAAGAAGAAGGAAGAAACAAGATAGCTCGACATTCCAGAATCAAGACAGAAGAAAGGAAGAGCATCAAGTTTGGTTAAAAGATTTTTTCGGCATATGAAATCAAATCCCACAAAATCTTTTTTTTTCGAAAGAAGGGGTTATGTGACCATCCGTTTTGCCGAGGTCTCGGAAAACGGAGCACATCAATATTCAAGAATAAGATAAGCTGTTTGAACGCGCGCCAACGCGCATGAATACAATCCGAAAATGGAAACTACGAACTATATCCGTAAGAGAGCGTCTCGGTAGAGTATGCGACACCGGTAGTCGGGAGAAAGAAAGCTTTCTTTTCTGAAGTAACAGCTGGAGAGTGAGGACCTACCGATCACGAGAAGGCGGCACCTCGTACTGCTACGGACTTCAGGACTGCATCTACGATAAAAACTCTTCAAGACATTCGAGGAGTTTTTTATTTTTATATTTATTCTTCTTATACAATAGACTCAGTTGTCGTATTGTAGATTCTTTTAAATATGGAATTAAAAGCTAGTTACA
The DNA here is from genome assembly GCA_011170035.1 of Teleogryllus occipitalis. Taxonomy (NCBI): domain Eukaryota; kingdom Metazoa; phylum Arthropoda; class Insecta; order Orthoptera; family Gryllidae; genus Teleogryllus; species Teleogryllus occipitalis. The sequence continues at coordinate 167,396 of BLKR01002496.1, forward strand.
TTCTATAAAAGAATACGAAAAGAGTATCAACGGAAAACGAGACGGAGGTCACATCGTGAGTTGAACAACGGTACTGGAAAGGGGCGACCGTGCGGTTCTGCAGAGGGGCGGCTTTGCTCCCGACCGAGCTGCAAGGACAAGGACATCGAGCGATTGGAAGAGTCGACGCCGCAGATTTCTCTACGCCGTGAGAAGACACAGTAAGGTCGTGCCAACTTGAACAATTTGTAGATATTAGAAGGAATAATTTGTTTCGGAAAGAAAGTATTAGTACAGGTTCTTTATACCGATATTCTGTGAAAAATAGAATCAATCTTTTCTTTCAAGAAAAACTTAGCTAATTGTAAAGTTGCAACTAGGAAATTTACGACTGGAATGATTAGGCAAAGTTTTAAGTATTCTTTGAAATTGATTTAAATGAGAGAAAGGAAACAGTGTAGTTAATTATTAAGAGTGTAAGTTGTTTTCTTTTTTTCAGCAAGACAAAAATTCTTGTATATGTAAAGTGTTTTATGTTCATTTACTGTAACAGCAATTTAATTAGAATATACTTAAGTAAGTGGAAAGTGATTCGACTTGAGTTTCTGTGTAAGTGCATTCAATCCACAACGGCCCACATGACCCTGATCCCCGCTATTCTAATTGTATTTTTTTATTTTGCGCCCACCTTGAAAACCCATTCTGAGCTAGCCGGCGAGGGGTGGGTCGCAATATATATATATATATATATATATATATATATATATATATATATATATATATATATTGGTAAGAGATCTTCCTTGTCAAAATTAGTCAATATTAAATATTCAAATGTTGCTCTAGAGAAGACTGCACATTCGTGAGATTGAATGACTACCGTGTCCATAAAATAATTTCTGACATTAATGTTTAAATTCTTATACCATTTAGCGTATAAATCTAACCCATAAAACTCAAAATCAAGTGCTAGGGAGGGGGGAGTTGGACATTCGGAGCATAAGAAAAGTTAGCGTCATGCGCCGGGGCAGAGAGGGAAAGCGGTAGAAAAAGAAGGGAGGTGAGTGGACGGCGCCAGAGAGGCTGCGGTGGCGACGCGGGGGTAGGGGGCGGGGGAGGCTGCAGGCGACTGCAGGCTCCCTGGCGTTCGCTGGCGCCGGAAGGCCGAGTTTGCGAGTTCGAAAATACCCCCTTCCCCCTCCGCTGGACGACTGCCAGTTTCCGTGCATTCCAGCGCGTCCTGTTGTAGAAATTCACCGACCGGCGCAGAGGCTGAGCCAGGTCTGTGTGGAAGAGATGGGCAGTGCGGGCGGGGGCGGGTGGGGGCGGGCAATGTGGGTAAGAGAGGTGGGGAAGGGTCCTGGCGGCGAACGTGTTGCGGTCATGGTGGCGGACGTGTTGCTTGGTGGGGCGGACATGGTGGCAGTCGTGGAAACGGTCGTGGTGGCGGATGTGTTGCGGTCGTTGTGGCGGTCGTGGTCGCGGGCGTGGTGATGTCGGTCGTGATGACGGCGGTGATGGCGGTCGTGGAGGGGGTCGTGGAGGGGGTCGTGGAGGGGGTCGGGGAGGGGGTCGTGGAGGGGGTCGTGGAGGGGGTCGTGGAGGGGGTCGTGGAGGGGGTCGTGGTGGCGGTCGTGGTGGCGGTCGTGGTGGCGGTCGTGGTGGCGGTCGTGACGGCGGTCGTGACGGCGGTCGTGACGGCGTTCGACGGTGTGATCGTAGGGGGCTTGGAGGTGAAAGAGGCATCAAAAACTCTTGTCTACAGTTTGATCGCGAAGATAAAAACCCATGCTAGCTCTAAAACTCGACCAACCATAGCCTCCTCCCAAAACCATTAGCTGCCGGGTTGAACTTTCCCACATTTAACATATCTAATAACTAGAGGGAGGATATTAATGTCATGTCATTTTTTTCATTTCACAGTAGAACAATGTCGTTTAGTGTAGAAATTCATTTTACGTTATGACAAAAGGCAAGGCCCATTTTTATTGGTCATTATTTTGCATTTTTTGTCGATTTCGACTAATAAGTATTTTTTATCTTTTTACGTCATTTTTAATGCATTTTTTGCTGATTTCATCGATTTTAATGTCATTTTTAATGCAACTTCTAATAATATTTACGAGATGCAACAAATATTCTTCACAGAATTACTCAATTGCCCATTTGATATGTTCGCTCAGAAATTGTTTTAATTGCCGTTCTATGTAATTCTTGTGACGTATATCAGCGCCATTTCCGGTTCGGTTGATTTCGGAGTAACTAAAGACAGATTTACTGGTAAAGAACTGTCCAAACCAAACGTTTGCAAGCTGAGTTCACTTCAACGAATGGAAGAAGCTTCGATTACATCACTAACGTATTCAACATGGTAAAATGTTTTTCGTAATTTTTCTTCAGTTTTATGGCATTTTAAAGCATTTTAAGAGCATTTTATTGATTATTTTTGGCGATGTTTTAGGTCATTGAAATCCGCTCCCTATAAATAACATATTCAGAATGAGATATTTGTTTCCAAAAGATTATTTCTAAATCAAAACAATTTGAAATATTTTTAATTTATATGAAAACATTACACTTAGAGAGGATTGATCAATAAGAATTATTAACATTTCGTCCCAAACTTGAGGTTTTTGAGATTCGAGCTCTTTATTAAACGACTTAATTACTGTACCCTTTCATGAACTGATCTATTAAGTTTTTGATATCTCTAAAAATTCATTTTATCTACCATTTCTTTTCTAATCTTAGTTGTTTTTCAAATCGAAAACGAAATTTTATCGTAAATGTCTGTCCATCCCTCTGCCTGCCCTTTATGTCTATGCGTCTACTACCAAGCAATATTACCACTAAACAATACATAGGTTTTTTTGGAAACCGATGTTTGCATATCGCTTTTGTGGAACTCGTGGGTTTTTAAATTTGCAAGGGTTCTTTTTTGGTAGTGGATTTTTTTCATATTGCTATGCATTGAAAATAAAAGTTATTTCCACTTCAACAATGTTTATTCAGAACAAACGAAAATACAGTCTATGCGTCTTCTAGCAAGCAATATTACCACTAAACCATATATAGGTATTTTTGGAAACCGATGTTTGCATATCGCTTTTGTGGAACTCGTGGATTTTTGAATTTGCAAGGGTTCTTTTTAGATAGTGGATTTTTTTTCATATTGCTATGCATTGAAAATAAAAGTTATTTCCACTTCAACAATGTTTATGCAGAACGAACGAAAATACAGTCTATGCATCTGCTAGCAAGCAATATTACCACTAAACCATACATAGTTTTTTTTGAAAACCGATGTTTGCATATCGCTTTTGTCGATCTCGTTGGTTTTTGAACCAAACGTCTACATAAGTTGCTCCGTATGAAGGGACTCTATCACGCTCCCGGCATCCCCGCCGTCAACGCGGAGTGAAGGTACCGACCGCTTGGCTTCCTTGCTGTCCCGTCGTGGGCCACGGCCCCCCAGGTTGCCGTCTCAGGTGTGGGCGGGTCTCTTTCCCCGACAGCCAATGGAGTTGGGAGGAGGCTGTGGTTGGTCAGATTTTCAGCGCCAGCGCGGGTTTTTATCTACGCGGTCAAACTGTAGACAAGAGTTTTTGATGTCGGCAGCAAGGACTGGCGCAACTGAGATTGACTTTCTGCGCCGTGTAGCGCGCACGGGGCAAGGAGAGTGGAGAGCTGACCAGAAAACGACTTGCAGTCCTCGCTCATCACATTCGAGCAGTCACGCAAGTGCCAGAGGTTCTCTCCCCACGAGTCGCTACCTCGAGCTCTCACTTGCTCGGCCCGTGCGCAAGGATGGCAGAAAACAGTGATGTTTTCCACCAGAAACATCGATATAGTAACATCGATATTTTGTTGCAAAAACACCAATGTTTTTTTTATATTTTTAAATAAAAGGGTTTAAGCACGTTGTAGAGTAGCAGCAATTTACAGCTATATCGTTGTTTTGCGTCATCCTCTTTATCATGCTGCACATTTCGTCTGTGCAATCTGAGGATGTTTGGGAGCTGCTCGTGTTATGAATGTATGTTATCGCTTGAATTGACAGTGAAACACGAAATCGATAGCAAAACACGATGTTCTTTATTGTTAATTTTATTCTTTACATTGGAGCATAATTTTTACATACTACTAACATGATGGTAACCAAACAATAAAATATATCCCTTTTACGTACTGTAATTAAAAATGAATAGGCAAATAGCATGTTTATTGGTCTACAATTGAAACATCGATGTTTTAAACATCTTTCTTTTCTCGTCGATGTTTTCATAGACATCGAAAACCCTTTAGCGATGTAGTGATGTTTTGGTAAAATTTTCCATCACTACCCGTGCGTGGGTCCCCGACGACCCGTAACTTGCGCTAGCTCCCGTCGCCTCTCACTGGTCGACCCAGAGAGTTTGTTTTTGAGAAATTTAATCATCTTTGATTTTTTCAACGTAATGGTTTTTTCGCCAGTAATGGATAGACCATGCAAATAAAAATCCAATGATGTTTCATATGTTTGTATTTTGTTAGAAATTGTAGTACAAAAATAGACTTTCTGAGATGTGATTTTAAATTAAACCGACAATATTTCCCCTTGCTTTGGGTAAGGTAGTTTTTTTTTTTTTTTTTTAATTTATTTATTGCTTGTTGGGTTGTACATAGTTCAGTGTTACACTCTTTCATATGTAATGATGACTTACTACTAACTTAATACTATACTTAACCTAATTCTACTATTGCTACTACATTGGGGTAGATTACTCATGAGAGTATCTACTGTTCACAAATGTTTGAGAATATTTTGAGGAATGAATCGAATGGGTATCTATTGTTTATTCTGGTCTGTGTGTTGTTTGTTGAGGCTAGATTGTATTGTTTTAGTTGGTCTATTGCGTTTATGTTGGAGTAGAAATTATTGGATATGCGTGCTATTTGATAGGTGATTGAGTTCATGTTTAATTCTCTGTGAAGTTGTTGATTTGAAATGAACCATGGGGCGTTGGTGATTGTTCTGAGGAATCTGTTCTGTATTATTTGTATTTTTTTAACGTTGGATGGTGCGGCATTTGTCCATATGGGACATGCGTATAGCATTATGGGTCTTATGATGGTTTTGTATAGTGTTATTGCATTTGTTAATGAAAGTTTGGAGTTTTTATTTAGTAATGGTTTGAGTTGGATTAATCTCACTTTGGCCTGTTGTATTTTAATGTTGATGTGGTTTTTCCAGTTGAGTTTTGTATCGAGGTTTAGTCCTAAGTATTTGATAGGTTGATTCATTGGTGTCCAGTTTATTATGCTATTGTTTAATAGTAATGGTTGGGGAGTAGAGAATGGTCTCAATGAAAAAATTTTTGATTTTGATTTGTTCGGGTTTAGTTTAATTTTCCATTTTGTTGCCCATTCATCTATTTTGTTTAAATGTTGTTGAATTTTTGTACTGCTATATGACAACGTGCGACTTGATATGAATATTGCCGTATCGTCGGCGAACTGTGCAAGTTGCGTGTAACGTGTGATGGGGATATCTGCTGTGTAAAGATTAAATAGCGTTGGGGATAGTGGTGAGCCTTGTGGAAGTCCTGCTTCTATTGTGCGTGGGTTGGAGCTATGATTGTTTATGGTTACTGTGAAAGATCTGTCTGATATAAATTGTGTGATAATGTTTAGTAGATATTTAGGTGTTCCTATAGTTTTGAGTTTGTAGATTAATCCGGGGTGCCAGACTCTGTCAAAAGCTTGAGATACGTCTAAGAGTATTGCTATTGTGTGTTTCTTTTCTTGAAAGCTAGTGTGAATATATTCAGTTATCCTGAGTAATTGGTGTGCAGTTGAGATATGGTTTCTGAAACCAAATTGATGATTTGGGATAGCTTCTAACTTTGTTAGGTGATTATTGAGTCTTTTTAAAATTAGTTTTTCAAATATTTTTGAAATAGTTGGCAGGAGACTTATTGGTCTATAATTCGCTGCAAGACTATGATTAGTGTTTGGTTTAGGGATCGGGATGATATTTGATATTTTCCAAGAACGTGGGAAATAGCCTAATCTGAGTGATGAATTATAGATGTTGTTTATATGTGCAATTGTGGATGTGGGCAAGTTTTTTACTATTTGGTTGCTAATTAGGTCGTGTCCAGGAGCTTTTCTTTTGGGCAAATTTTTTATGAGGTTTTTAACTTCGGAGGGTGAAATGAATTTTATTCTCTGAGGGACGTCATAGTTTGGTGCTCTATTTGAATCAATTATTGCCTGGTGGTTTGAGTGTACGGATGTATTGTTAGGTTTGAATGTTTGAGCGAAGTGTTCTGCTAGTGCTTCTGCCTTGTCTTGTGGAGCATATTTTATACCTTGTGCCGTGTTGAGGGGTGGCATGGTTATTTTTTGTTTAGAAGACATTTTGAGAAGTGCCAAAGTGATTTATTTGAGGTACTTAGTGATTCTATTTTGGTGTTGAAGGATTGTTGGGTGTGTAGATTAATTGCTTTTTTTGTTATATGATTTAGGAGATTTAGCTCTTTTTTCAGTTGTGGAATTCTATTGTTGCTCCATAGCCTTCTAGTTTTATTGCGTGTGTTGATTATTTCTATTATTTCTTTGGGTAGTTTCGGTTTTGTCTTAATGAGAGAATATGTGGGTCTGTTGTCTTGCAAGTGCTTTATTGTGTTTGTTATTATTTCGTTTATCTGCATGACAGATTTGTCTATTTCTAGGGGAGAGTTTAATATTTTGAATTGTGGTGTCTTGGCCCTCACTATTTTCCTGAATGATTCCCAATTTATGTTTTGGGTGTTTAGTTTCTGAGTTGGAGCATGTGGGGGAGGTATTATTTTAGTGGTTATTAATACTGGAAGATGGTCTGAATCCATCTCAAATACTGGGGTTGAATGATAAGCTGTATTTGTGTTAGTAATTGCTATATCTAATATGTCTGGGTGTTTGCTGCTGTCATGTGGGAAATGGGTTGGTTCGTATGGCGTGAGTGTAGTTAGGTTTAAGTCTGTTATTATTTTAAGTAGTTGAGAGCCTGCATTGTTGGAAACTCTGCAACCCCAGTTAGTATGTTTTGCATTTAAGTCACCTAGTAGAATCATCGGGGTATTCTGTTGAAGAAGGGAAATTATGTTGGTGTTTTTCATTTTAATATGGGGTGGTTTGTATGCTGATATTATGGTTGTGATTCTATTGTTTATAGGGATTTTAATAGCAACGGTTTCTAACCCTGGAGTGTGAGGTGTGTCAGATTGTATATACGGGATTGATTTTTCGATAAGTATGAGAACTCCTCCCCCTTTTTGATCTACTCTGTCTTTTCTTATTACATTGTATCCTGATAGGTTAAATGTCTTGTCTGGGCTGAGGTGCGTTTCGGTGATGCATGCGATTTGTATTCCTTTATCTTTTAAGAAATATTTTAGTTCATTTTTTTTGTTTGAGATGTTATTAGCATTCCAGTTTAGTATGATTAAATCATTATTACACTGTTCTGGCATTATTGTTATTAAAGTAAGATGTGATTGAATTTTGAATACTGTTTATTATGGTTGGAATGATACTATTGATTATGCCCATTAAGTAATTTGTAATGTTGTTGACTATAGTGTGTATTATTGAGTTTGTGTTATTATTGTTGTTATTATTATTTACATTTTGGTGTGTGTTTTTAGTGCTATGCTGGTTTGTGTTTGGGTTTTCTTGATACGTAAAGCCAGGTATGGTTCGATTATAACGAAGATTAGGAAAATTGCGATTTGTAAGTATAGGGGCAGAAGTATTGTTGTTTGAATTTTCTTGGGGGGCAGTAGTTTTAGAATTGCTTTTGTTGGTCTCTGAAATTTTTTAAAATAATTACATTCTGCGGACCGAATGTCCGCACGGTGCGGGCCCTTGCAGTTGTGGCATGTTGGTGTTAAGTTTTTTTGTGGGCATTTTGCCGTGTAATGGTCTTTAGCACAGAATGCACATACAATTTCATTATTACAGTTGTTTCTTGTGTGGCCGAAGTCCAGACATCTTAAACATTGTATTGGCACATTTGTTTTACGTCTTTTTTCAGTTTTGACACACAGATTACATATTGCATTAATTTTTAACACTTCCTCAATACTTTGATGCCCGTCGAACTCTGCTGCAATAACCGGAATGGGGATATTGTCTTTGTATAGTCTTGTGACACTAATCAGTGAAGGATATTTTGGGTACAAATCTTCGTATACCTCTTTCTGAGTTACTGATTGGTGAATGTTTTTAAAAACTACTGAGAATTTCTTGTTTAAGGGATCCTTATAGGTATGGAATTGTCTGGCTGTGCTTAAGAGATATTTGATGGCCTTTCTAAAGTCCGCTATGTACTTGAAAGATAGCTTAATTTTGTTGTTTGCCATGTCAGAGGTGAATTGAGTGGTAATTTGCTTTTTAATCTCTTTGTTGAAGTGATTAATGTTTGGAATGTCTTTCACAAATATGGGGGGAATTTTTATGTTCTCGACTTCGTGTGTTTCGTCGTCGTCCAGGTAGTTGAATCTTTTGTCACGGTCACTATTTTCTTCAAGAGGAGCATATCTATTACTAATAGGCACATTATATTCACTGCTGCTGGGTTGTTTTTTTGATGGGCCGCCTAGGGGGGTACTGTCACCGTGACCTCTTTTTACACTGTTACTGGTCTTATCACTGCCGTTGATGTTGGCGGGGTCGTGGCTTCCTTGGCCGCGGGGCAGGCCGCTGGCCGCGTTGGTATGACTGACCTTACTGGAGCCTTGTGGTGGGTCGGCGGCTGGAGTACCGTTTCCATGTTCGAGGTTTGTTGCCTGCAGGTTCTGGGTGGTTCCATTGATGTGATTGAAGGAGCTGCCTGATGAATCTGCGAGGATGTGTTGATCCCCGAGTTGCTCGTAGGTGATGTCCATATCGGCTGTGTTGTACAGGAGCGCCATGGCTCCCGCTATGCTCTGACCTAGGTCAGGGCTTGGTGGTTGAAAACTGCTATTAATATTGAAAAATTAATAGCACGACTTTAGCTCGGTTCGCTGCACTTGTAAGTTTAATTATCTATACGATACACAATGTTAAAGTCACTGATACTGAGTCAACTGCACTGAGTCAAATTGAGACGTTCTGAGCTGTGCGGAGCACGATGTGAACTGGTCGCTGGCTCAGCGCGGAATGGGGTAAGGTAGTCTTCGCGGCGTCGAGTCTGTCACGGACGGCAACGCCGCGAAGCGAAGGCTATCTTCCCCAAAGGGGACAGTTGAAAGGGTTACTAAAGGAAATAATGTCCCCTTAATTCAAAATCACATGTAAGAAAGCCTACTTTAATTCTAAAATTTATATCAAAATACTAACATTGGATACATCATCATATTCCTCTTTTTATTATCTATCGAATGCTGATGAGAAAAATGTATAATTGAATTTAAAAATTCAAAGTTGATTAAATTGATCGAAATCTTAAAAATTTCAAACAAAACGTTTACGGCATATTTCTTGCCCACGATTCCGCATTGTTGAGTGAAAACTGCATGTCGATACCGTGAACGGTTTAGAAGTTATAAGGGTGGTCACAGAGTGCGCGCAGTCTGGTCAGTTGCGTGCCAATTCAAAGTGGCGCGCAGCCATAACACACATCAATCCCGTACAATATTTTAATTATTTTCAAAAATGGATTTTAATTGTTTCTTTAATTTTTTGCATGAATGTAAGGCAGACCACTTCCAAATGCGGAAGATATTTGTCAGTAAAACCTCTAATTTTTGGAAAATAGCATATGTTCAAAAGCTTTTATAATATGTTCTACATCTTGATTATTGGAGCTAGACTTTTTATTTTAACGTAATATTTTATGTTAATTATTACATTACACACACACATATATATATATATATATATATATATATATATATATATTTTCAAAATACAAAAAACTTATAGTTAGCCATGTTCAATTAAATCAAGAGGATTTTCAAAAACTATCTAAATAAAAGTGTCTAAAAAATCGGCTTCTATATTTTCCTTTAAATATTTTGTAACGAAATAGCAATATAAACCAAATTCTATCATATGAGAGTGATTTTTATTTAATGAACTTTTTAAATTTAGACCTTTTTGAAACCCCCAAGTCTTGTTTTGTGAAGGTGTTTTTCCAGTAATGGTAGATGTATTGCATTATTATACGAGTAATATTACAAATAATTATTGTTACAAATAATGCAAGTATGTGCGGTTGTTGCTTCAGTAATTTCAATTTCACTGGAGTATTCTCATTTTCCATGTTTTTCAATAACAATGTAGCTTTGAGAAATAAATTCTGATAATTATTGGAAGAATGTAATTATCTCTTTGCGGTCTCTGCCTTAGTGTCTCGAAAACTCATATCTTTGTACGTGTGGCTAGCAATTTCGTTTGTAGCTTCATCCAATTTCAGTAACATTGAAACTTTATCAAGTATTTTCTGTATAATATTTTCTCATCTTTGTTAGTGGACGAATATTGAATCAAATATTGAATGGGGAAAAAGAAATTGGATTTACAGTATAAAATTGTGCTTTAATGATGTGGCGTTGCCAATGTTTACAAATCAAATTTCTTTGTTTACGTTCGGAAATCCTTCTCGACGGGCTACTCATATTAAAAACGAGAACGCGAGAATATCAGAAGCATGCAATACAAATAAAAATATATCAAAGTACGATTATGTTTCTGCGCAATGGAATATTTAATTCGTTATTGATAATACCAGAGGTGCACCCAAGATTTTTCTCTAGGAGGTGAAGGTATATATACAGCGTCCAGCTGACTTGATGATTTCTTATAAAGAATTTTTCAATTAAGGTGAATAAAAATGAATTTATAAAAGTAAATAAAAATGAACATTTAATTTTAAAAAACATATTAACGTATAAGAATTAAATGTTTTACATGTAAAACATTTGGTCTTAGGATTACAAATATAGAAAAATGTAAAAGTAAGTTGTGTTTACCGTTCTGAAAAGTACGATATAGAAAAACTGTGTCGGAAATAACTAGTTTTTTATTTCGCAATTTATACGTGCTGTATTCTATTTCATATCTGTTTTTACTTTTCGTGAGAGGTAATGTTTTCATGAATTTGTCATCTCCTTCTAATATTTGATTCACCATATGTTCAGTACTTTCCATATGCAAATATTTCTTGCAAACACAATGCAACGCCCATTAAAATAGATATTCTTCAGAAACATTATGACGTCTTTAAATGTATCCCTCGTATGTTAAAGATGTGTTTGAATTTCTCAAAATTTAAATCGCTCATTTTTCTTTAAATTACTCCACTCTTGAAATTATACCCCTCTCGTTTCGTTAATTACTATAATGAAATTGAGTAAAACTATGGTTTGAATATGTAGCATTGGAATCTCGGGGCCTGTGGAACTCCAACTTCAGCCACCCTCCCCCTTGGGTGCGACATTGGTAATAACAAATATATTTTTCCAAGAAATCCTATAGATTTCAACATCAAGAAAATATTCAAAAGTAAGCCCTTTTGGTGAATTAATCTCAGAGACCATGTTGACTCCCATCGTTTTGGGCTAAATTACATTTAATAGAATTCAATCAACATTATTTTCGCATTTTCCACGAACAAATAATTTGGAACTAGCAAACAGATTTCCAATTCGAAAATATTCGAAGAAGGGAGAAAAATGTGGGAAATAGAACTTATTACATTTTCATTAATGTAGGAATTGTTTAATAATTACAATTATTAATTACTTTTTAAAATCGCATAGCAAATTTAATAATTGAATTACCAAATAATGTAATAACTCGTGAGTTATCAGAAGATGACTAGAAAACAACAGACAGACAACAACATTCAGAAAAAATATAACTTATTACATTTTTTGCTACTGCTTAAGCATTATAGAGAAAGTATCGTAATATTCTAGGGGGGAAAACGGCGAATTCTGGACAGAAAACCTCGTATTGAAAGGCCCTCGTAACGAAAAATTGTATAAATCTTGTTTTTTACTAAAGAGTATAATGACTTTAAATTACATCATGCAGTATTGTGATACGTCTTGTATTTGTCCTCTAAAAAGATGTAAATTACCATTTATAATATGAATTAGTCTATGTGATTGAAAAAATGGCAGTGTTTATTTTCGTTGTATAGGCTGCTGGGGCTACCTGCGATTGAAGTCCGCCACCCGTCACTGCTTGGAGCAGCAGTCACTTCTCCAAACAAATATTTGAATAGTCACAAAGTGGCGCATGTGAGTGTGTGAATATTTGATCTTTCACTGTTCGGCACAAACAGCATTGAAAACCGTTTTCAGTGGCCTCCGCTTGTGCCACAACGCTCCATTTGTCCCTTCGCCCTCCGTCCTTCTTGCGACTGTTCCCTGTGCGAGGGGCCCTTGCCCTACGGGGCAAGCCTTGAAAGGGCGCGATCGCCATGTACCCGTGTGTTACGGGCGATTACGACCAAGTATTTAAAACACTCACGAGAGTGCATGCCCGGTGGCAGTACGCCTACAGAGCTCTGGTGAACACGGCCAAAGACCCCATTCGGTAGAACACTATCAGATGACCTTAAAGTTTTAGGCCTAACGTAGACGTGCAGACGTGGACAGCCTAGTGTTGTTAGTTTCTAATGAGATGGCTACCGAAAGAGCTTCTATTCAGGGTACCGTGAGAGGAAGATAAGCAGTTAATGATATTTCAGAACTAACAGGTGAAACTTGTAATAAAAATAATTAGTTTCACCCGTGCAAACAAACTGCCTGAAATGTCTCCCTGCATCTGACGTCGAAGTGTCTCTGACCTAGTGGTCCTAGACGGCGATACCCGACTGGCGGATTTTCGACATTCGCTGTGTAGCTAAATCGAACCCAACTGCTCTCTGGAGGAGAATTTCAGCGAGAAGCTGGTTTGACCGAAAGGTTTTCGTTGTTTCTCCGATTCATATCAGACAAATACCGGAGCAATCCTACAACCAGCTTCGCAGGAGACGCGTTGCGTCAATATGTAGACGCAACAAATTAAAAAAAAATACGAGCCACAAATTACTCGCGATCTTTTCTTCCTCTTCCTTGTCCCTCCCTTCCCCTTTCCCTCATCCACTTCCTAATATGACCTTTGCCTTACACTTACTGGGAGACCAGTCGGGATCTTACAACATATCCTAGCTGAGCCGATGCTTCTGGAAGCGATTTCTGAAGAGGGAAAAATCCCAGATTCCTACATGTAGGTTTGCGTCGATCCCACGTTCCAGCGTGGAAGGGATCCTGCCACCTCCCGGTTATATCTTGATTGATTGATTGATTAGCGATTTCGGGCGCGTCAGTTGCTAAGGCCATTAGTTCCATAAGTGTAGTGAGTGTGTTTTCCTCGAGAGATGGCGGTGATCTTCGTCCGCTGGATGGAGGCTCCGGCATTCGCCTGGTATTGATCGGAGAAAACACGGAAATCTACCAATCAGAGCAGCCAGCCGCGAGAATTCTCCTCCAGACAGCCACTGAAGCCGACCTAGCTATTTAGCTAGTGTCGAAAAATCCTGCCGCGTAGAGACTCGAACCTAGGACCTCCCGGTCAGAGGCTCTACAGTGACATCAGTTGACGCTCTGATTCACCTCTCGCGGCCCTGGCTATAACATGCACTATACTCGTGAGAATAATGAGTAGTTGGCGCGCCTGGAATCACGAAATTCTCCCGCGCGAACAATACGCCCTTAGAAAATCATTGCTTTAAATGAAAACTATATATTGGAGCCAACTTCAAACTGTAGGTCAGGTATATCAATGTCACGGCCAAGGTAGCAAGCTTACTACAGCTCGCGGGCACTACGTCCAGATAAATTGGCGCAAGATTTAAAAGTAAGGGTTGTACAAATGCTACGGTATGCTACTTCGCTGGATACCTGCCGATGACAATCTTTGGGAGAAGTTACTTGACAGTTATTTTCACAAAATTCAGCTATATTAATTCCTATTTTCTCTTCTAGTCAAAGAAATTATCCATTAAAATGAAATAATACATGGATCCGATTTCAAATTCGCAATTGAGAGTAAAATTTAAAAAAACTGAATTAAAATATCTTGATTTTGTAAGCCTGTTTAGTTAAGAGTGATATAAAAGCGTGAACTTCGTTCAGGTTGGAAAGTTTTACAGACAAATATTCCTGTCTGTTGAAAGCGCTGTCCGTTTGTAAGAGAGAATTGTTAACTTGTAGAAACTTGTTAATTTATTTTACGTTATTGCGAAATAGAATAACTGGATGATTTAATAATAGAACACAAATTTGTTTTCTCACGAACTCAGCATGTTCCTCATACGTACCCTACACGTTCACCCACATATTAGCAAATGTTCCCTACATTCTCTATAGATATGATTATATTATTTTGAACTGAACGAATCCTACACGTTCACCCACTTATTAGCAAATATTCCTCACATTGTCCGTTAACTTTAACATTATATTATTATGATAACTTATTTGACCCTCCTACCCAAAAGCCGCAAAAATGCAAAATTTTGCAAAATCAGATGTAGGATGGTATTTATTGTTTTAAACAAACATACAACTAATTATATCTCTTTTACTTAAACTTTGCAGTTATTCGATTAGTTGTTCTGTTATTCGTTTTCGATATAAATATACTCGTACGTACCTTACCTTCACTAATACGAGAAATGTATAGTACTACCTTTTATAAAATTTTTACTATCAAGCACAGTTCACGGCAAACAGTTTTAATATTTTCGCATCAATTATATTTGAGTTCACTTCATAATAGCTTGCCGAGTGATATCTGATGCAGTGTGTCTACTGCGGTATGACGGAATCTGTTGGCCTTTCGTGTCCGAACTTTTCTTCTGCCGAATCCAGGCGCACTCTGACCACTCTGTTTTCTTCCGTTTCAGATCCTCCACTTCGTGCTTATCGTCCAGGCGCCCGACGAAGTCTCCCGCCAACCCAGGTGAGTTGCTCTTCATCTGAAGAACGTGGAGGCAATAACAAGAAAATATAATTTATATCTGCCATTGCAAGCTTCACTATTTCGTGAATGTTAATATCTAATTTTTATCCCTAAAAAAACAACAACTAAAGTTTAGTGACCATGTGTTAGTATATGTTTTGTTTATTTCTTTAAAGAGATCGGAGCAATAAAAACATGCTAATCACACTAAATAAAAGATTGAATAAAAGCGCGGGGGGATATGACTGTGGCTGGTTTGGCTGATCTCGTTAGTGCCCCCGCTTATTTGCATTCTGGATTACAGTTTTTGGTTCTTGAAAATGAAGAAATGTTGTGAGTTTTGCTACGCGCATTTATGTGCTGTGTGAGTGAGAAGTGTTTCAAAGTACTAGTATTACACTTGTATGAAATTCTCATGAAAAATTATGATTATTCGCATGATATTTTTGCAGATAAATTTATCTGATTTAATGTTCAGGATTATCCTTACCGCTACCGGCACACGTCGGCTGGTATCTGCTGAATAGTAAAGAGTAATGAAATGGTGCCACGGAATACACCAGAAAATGTCTTGTTTTTACGAAAAAGAAAACGAAAAGCAGTTCTTCCCATGACGTTTTAGCTTATATATACTATAAACAAAGAGTGAGCCACATGGGAATAGAATACTTGTTGATGCAGGTACAAGTTAGTTGCGAAGAGTGGTTTAAGTAATTCACCTGAACGGATTCACGACACACAAATGAACAAATAAACTGAGATGAACACGTGTTCACACATCTCGCTTTTAGACCAAACTACAGCTGCTTCACGTAAACTAAAGACATTGTCAGCATATTCAAAGAACTGGTTGTTGAAGATTATTGATATATTTAATGTTTATCTGTATAAAATACACGAACATATTATGCGCATCCAACTGAAACTCAACTGTTCTGTAGCTTTTCCATTAGGTACCTGATAAAAGTGTGTTACGAGGTTAACCTTTTTACAATGACTGCTTTTCAGCAACTGGAACTAGTTGTCCGAATAACGATTTTGAAGAGATATTAATGTTTTAATACCAGAAACCTTGGTTAGTACAGCAGTAAATTCAAGATTTTTTTGGATTTTCTTAAGTGATAGAACTCGTCTCTGTGTATAGTTTCTGCCAGTTTTTTTTAGAAAGTCTCTCACAAAAATTATACAGAAGATCTTTTCTGAATTGATATTTTATAAACTTGGATTTTTTTTAATTTCACATTTTAGGTTACCGCATGACAAAACTGTGCTAAAGAAAATGGAGTTGCTATTATAACTTCTAGGCCATTTAGAAGGGTGAATGTTGATAAAATGTATCCAATAATTATGTGGTGAGAATTATCATATAATTTGCCATGTGACATTTGCCTCTGATTGTTAGGCAAACTTTTCATGCACTGATCTGTCACTGGTCAGGTTCTGACCCAAAGGGGTTTCGTTTTCCTGCCGAACACTGGTGTATGAGGGGTTGCTTACGTATCAGGAGCCTGCGTCTCCCTTGTAACTTCGTCATATGAAACTCCAGTTCACATAGTCATTGGGAAAAGCGATAAACTTCGACCTCTCTACGCGCCCTACCGGGAGCGTTAGCTCAGTGCATCAAATGATGTCACTACAGCGTCTCTGACCAGGAGGTCCTATGTTCGAGTCTCGACGGCGGCAGGATTTTCGACACTGGCTATTCAGCTAGGTCGAATTCAGTCGCTATCAGGAGGAGAATTCTAGCGGCCGGCTGCTCTGATCGGTAGTTTTCCGTGATTTCTCCGATCAATACCAGGCGAATGGCGGAGCAGTACCCTAACAAACGGGCCGCAGACCGCGCGCGATCTTTCCTTCCTCTTCCTAGTTCTATCCTCTCCCCTTACTTCAACGCACACACTTACTCTCACATGCACTACTCTAACACATATTCCGGGAGAACGGTCGGGAGCTTAGAGCTCGTCCCGGCTGGGGCGGTGCTCCACTGGTGGGAGAGTCCTGGTTAGGGGGAAACCCCGTAGCCGACGGTAGGTCGGTGCCGTATCTCGCCATCCAGCAGGGGAAGATCATCGCCATCTCCCGAGGAAAAAACATGCACTACACTTACGAGACTAATGACCTAAGCTATTGACGCGCCCGGAACCACTAACCAACCAAACAAACAAATAAAGCAAATCTACGCGACCTAAAGGGTTTGTAAAATTTATTCTGAGATTTTGTTTATTTGCAACCGTATTATCTGCGTGGCTGCGGTATCGTGGTTTGTGTATCGGGCGTGGCATGCTAGACCCCAAATTTTATGTGGCCACATTTGAGAGAACCTGCTCCATGGTAATGGGTATACTCGAAATTAAAACCGACCCTCATTCGGAGCTGTAATACAAATGCGTGAAAAGTTGAAGAAAATTAATGTTGCTCGGCAACGTTGCCCCGTATTCAATTTATAGGATTCAGAAATATCCTGAAATAACGGCCAAAAAGACAAGGATGCCAATCCCCGTCCACATACTTCTACATTGGGGAATGTGTCTATCTCTATTGCCCCCTCCCGTTAACTCCACTTCGAAGTGAATGAATCCAACCTGTGAAACAAATGTGGCAGCTGCATATATCGGCCGACCCCGATATGAGATTACATTCGCCCCTAAGTATAACAAGTTCTCATAAAGTTTTTTTTATTAATGATTTATATTGATAGAATGGGAAAAAATAATATACGTTGTATATTTATAGTAATTTCTTTTTTATTCATTAATTCATACGAGGTAAGGCCGTCTAGCGTTTTACTCTCCAAGGATCTAAAAATCATTAATGTTATAAACATTTGAAATGTAATATGCTAAGCTTTCGTTATTGTCATTTCTGTAAACTAACCACCAAACAATCTCTGCAGCAGGTACATGACGCACACTTATCTTACTGTAATTGCGACCCCGATGCTGCGTATACGATGCTTTTAGATCCAAGATGCCTGTACCAAATTATTTTTACATTACAGTGTATTAGCTAGTGTTAAGTTATGTATATTTAAAACATTCCAAATCAAATTGCTTACTTTTGTTTGGAATCTACAATTTTATCTTTTAATCACATTTTGTTTGTAAATTAATAAAATTGAATTAAAATGTTATAATCAGTTTTAGACTGTATTTGTTAGATACTTACAAAAATTGTTTATGATCGTTGATGGATTGATTATAATTATCATACAATTTTGGATTATCGAATACTTCAGAAGATGATTTGTCACATCTACTTTATATCTAGTTTCGTAAAATCTGTTTTTTGTGTTTCGAAAAATCTGAACGATTAGAAAAGTTCTTCAGAACTCTACATACGTACTTGCGTTTTAGATCATGTGTTTGAAGGAATTATTTACGTAATCGAAATTATCGTGTTTATTGGGATTGGTGACGGTCAGCATTTTCAACTTTTTTTTTTGTTGGTGTATGGACTGAATTTTGCAAATTTCATCTTCATTGTAAAGGTAATTGCATGCTTGACTCGAGGTAATTGCTCACTCGTATAGTGAAAACTGTCAGTACGGTGTAAAAGTATGGCTGGAAAGTTTTGAGAAATAACCATATCTTCAACTACTGAAAATCTATGATGTGAAAAGAATTTGTATTTGGGAAGAGCTTCCGATTAACGGCTTGTGACTTTCAACTGCGTTCCAGGACATTGGGTATTGGCCGTATCATTTTATCGAGTGCCTCGTCGCTTCAGTGTCCCTTCGCGTTTTCCGTTCTCTTCCTCCTCTCGCTTTATTCTGCTTTTCCCATTTCCGAAAACTTCCTACATTTACCGCTTCATAACACAAATGCATACCTCAGTCATTTAAAATAAGATGAGACTATTTTTAATCCATTATAGCACAATTATCTTGAATGTTTTCTTTTATTAGTCAATCATAGCAGCAATCATTCGAAAAATACCGTTGCTCTGAACTCAAGAAAAAACATTGAAAATTAAAAATTATTCATAACAATAATTACTATTTTCTTTCTCTTTGGTATAAAGTTGCAAATATAATTATGGGTAGAATTCAAAATAAGTAAGGCAATTTATGAAATAACTCTTATAACAATACTTCGTATAACAATATATCATAGCTTAGATGACAAAATATTCAGGTCTGGCGCAAATAAATTGCAGTTGCATAATCATAAGTGTCAATTTGCTGAAAATTTCCAAGCCCACAAGTTTATGATAAAAAATCATATTTACTGTCGAATTACATCAAATTTATTTTCAAAATTTATGTAAAATATGTGAAAGTGGAAAGGAAAATATTTATTATTCAAGTACACAACTGTTGGTGGTGGGGTCAAAAGTCGCTTGACATTTTACAGAGAAATTTCACCATCTCACTTTAGTAATTGATGAATAGTTTCGTTGTACCAGATACTCAGGGTCGGCAAAATGCAAACTAGTCACTAAGTAATTACATTCAACTGGAATGTTAAGTTCAAATTTTGACCGAAAATAACTTTAGGCTTGAAGTTTTCGTACAATTCACAAATGTGCGCCATCGGTCAGACAACATACCTTCTGAAGGAATAATGAAATTTAGGAATTTTTGTGACTCAGTACTTCTGGAGCAGCCGACTTTAAACCCGAGAACATCGGTATTACTGTCGAACGGGCTGAACCTTACCCCAAACGCGAAAAGTGTTACACAAACAGCAACATCTCTTAATTTTCAGAATAAGTCTATCTTGTAAATCACTGCTGTATTTGTACAAAATTGATTTGAACTTATATAGTTGACATAAAATTCATATGTACAGCTGAAGCTATTTCTTCACTGCACATGCTATGTAAATAAACCTAAAACAGTCATAAATCCATGCAACGTAGGTGTTAATGTACAATGAAAGATCAGAGAAATAAAAAATATTGTGTGACATTGTTCATATCTTTGGCCATGTTATTATACTAATACTTCCAATTTTCAAACAGATCCAATTCACGATAATTTTAATAAGGAGGGACTAAAAGATAAGAGCGTTCCTGGTATTGAATGCAAAGGATCATGCCGGCTTTAAGGGATGTTGTAAAATCCAGGCGTCCTCCCAATCGAGGCGGGGGCTTAAGGCCAATCACGTACACCGCTGAAAGGCAATTTAGCTCTGGACGACACCTTCTGCATACACAATACGCACAAGTAGACACAGTTCTTCCCGAACTCTTGTATATTACCACGAAAGAGTAACATAGAGCCGAATCGGAAAGAAAAAAGTACTGGTGTTAAAGTTCAACATGATTCTTATGTGTCAGAAATAGAACTAAGACAGAAACACAATGCTGCATTCTTTTCTTTGTGTTCTACTACACTGGTAGTTACATAGCTAATTTTCTTTCTTTTTCTGTGCCTTTCTTCGCTGCTAGAAAGGAGACTCCTCGATTGTTCACTTGAACCATCGCCCTTACCTCCATTTTCATATCCATTCTCGCTTCCATTCTCACCTCCATTCTCTCCTTCATTCTCACCTCCATTCTCGTTTCCATTCCCGTTTCCATTCTCGCTTCCATTCCCATATCCATTCTCGCTTCCATTCTCACCTCCATTCTCTCCTTCATTCTCACCTCCATTCTCGTTTCCATTCCCGTTTCCATTCTTGCTTCGATTCTCACTTCCATTCTCGCTTCCATTCTCGTTTCCATTCTCGCCTCCATTCTCGCCTCCATTCTCGCCTCCATTCTCGCCTCCATTCTCGACCCCATTCTCGACTCCATTCTCGACTCCATTCTCGCCTCCATTCTCGCCTCCATTCTCGACTCCATTCTCGACTCCATTCTCGACTCCATTCTCGACTCCATTCTCGACTCCATTCTCGACTCCATTCTCGACTCCATTCTCGCCTCCATTCTCACCTCCATTCTCGACTCCATTCTCGACTCCATTCTCGACTCCATTCTCGACTCCATTCTCGACTCCATTCTCGACTCCATTCTTGCTTCCATTCTTGCTTCCATTCTCACTCCCATTCTCGCTCTCGCCAAAACCCCCATGCTCGCCGGCAGCGCTCACGCCTAAACCCAGGCGATTTCTTCCCTTCCCTTCCGTCTTCTCCTTCACCCACGCGTTTACTTTGGCCCCCGTCCCCGCCTCTTCTTGCCCTTCACCCTCGTTGCCCCTCGCCTTGCCACTCGTATTCGTTGTCGCTTCTCCTTGCTCTTCCCTCGGCTCCTTCCTGTCCGTCCTCGTCTCCGCCCGCGCTTTCGAGCTTCTTTTCGTCTTCTCTCCCGCCGTGCTCTCACCTCCGTCTTCTCCCTTTCGCTCGCGCCCTCGCCGCCGCCCGCGCAGAGCGCCGCGCCGCGAAGGCCTGCCCCCGCGTGAACGCGATCTCCGCGCGGGGCCGCGCGAAAGAGAGACGGAGAATGAGGCCAGGGGTTAGGGGAGCGACTGGCGGGCGGAGACGGAAGTATTGGCTCATACTTTCCCTGCGCCGGGGGATGATGGAGTCGGGAGCGACGGAGCCAGGTGACGGGAGGAGAGATGAAGGCTCTGCCCTGCTTTCTCGTCTAATCCCGCTCCGCTGCCACCTCGCCTGCTCCTCCGCCTCCTTTCTCAAAGCCCCGCCCGCTCGAGTCTGCTCCTTTCCCGCGCGCCTTCCTTTCCGACCGCCAAATCTGTCACGGTTGCGGCACCGCTGCGCCGCCCTTGTTTCCACGCCTCGCTTCCCCGCCTCTGTTTCCCCACCCGTACTCTTCCGCCCCTACTCGTCCGCTCCTACTTCCCATGCCGTACTTCCTCCTCCCTGCTTCCTCTTTGCCCCCACCCCTGCTTCCCCGTCCCTGCTTCCCCACCACTGCTTCCTTGCTTCTGCTTCCCCGCTCCTACTCCCTCGTCCCTTCATCCTTGATTCCCAACCTGTACTCCCCCGCCCCTACTTGCCTGGCCCTGCTTCCCCATCCATGCTTCCTCTTTGCTTCCCAACAGCTGCTTCCCCGTCTCTACTTCCTTACCTCTGATTCTCCACCCCTACTCCTCCGTCCCTCCTTTATCCTTGATTCCCCTCCCCTACTCCCCCGCCCCTACTTGCCTGGCCCTGCTTCCCCATCCCTGCTTCCTCTTTGCCCCCACACCTGCTTCCCCGCCCCTACTTTTCCCTCCAATCTCCCTCTTGCTCTACTTCCCCTGCTTTCTTTCTTCTGATTCTCCGCCCCTGCTTTCACGACACCTCCCTAGCTCCCCGTTGCTTCCAAGGCCAGGCCTACCCCACCTACTCCCCACTACCTCTTCCTCACCGTCGCTTATCGACTCTGATTCCCCACCTTCACCTGCCTCCTGCTACCACCATGCGACAATCTCTCTCTGCTTCTTGCAATGCCTCTGCTACCACGTCCCATCTACTGCTTCTGTCTTCACCGCCACCGGCCCCCTAACCGCGCCTCACCGCCGCTACATCATTGTGACGCCCTGCCCTCACGAACGCCCCACCACCTTCTCCTCCCACAACTGCTTACGCCTCCTCTGTAGCCCCTTCATCGCCTGATTTCTTTGCCTCCCCGCCACTGCCGTTTTCTGCGCGTCGCTCTTCCTTTCGCTGTGTGACCCCACCTCTTCTCGACATTTTTTTCCAGGTTCCTCTCTATTGTCCCCACCATTACCATCCCCAACTCACTCCACCTGCGTCGTGAATTTGCTTCGCTTCCCCATACAGCAGCAGCTCCATCTTGTCTCCACGACGGCTTCCGTCATCACCTCACTGCGAGTCTGCTTTGGCCCGCAACGCCTTATTACGCGCCACGTCTTCGCTATGCTTCATGGCACGGTCCCGCTGCTGTCGCAAGACCCACCGCCGCCTTTACGCTCCGTTGCAGCCTCTGGGCCCTACCCTTGTGGCCTCCCGCTGTTACCCGCCGCCTCCCAGCCGTTTCCCGCCTCATCGGTCTCCGCGGCATTGCCGACCCCGAAATCTTCCCGTTCACTCGGTAACATATAGTCCCCGCTCCACAGCTTTCGAATAGCGTGTCCTGTTACCCCCCCCGCCCCTGGCAGGAGTGCTGCTCACTCCTCTCTCTCCCGCGCCTAAACATCCCACACTTCTCTCACTACCACGCCCCTCTCGTCTCCATCCTACCCATTTCATTTTGACAACGTCCCTCCTCTCAGCCTCTCGCCATCCCCCTTGCCCCTCTTCTCCACACCATACCCCTCCTCACCTCCCTTGCCGCTATGCCTCTGTAGGTTCACGTCCCGACTTCCGCTGTATTTTCGACACTAGCTTGTCAGCTACGTCGAATTCAGTCGCTGTCTGGAGGAGAATTCTAGAGGTCGGCTGCTCTGATCGGTAGTTTTCCTTGGTTTCTCCGATCAACACCAGGCGAATGCTGGAACAGAACTCTAACAAACGGGCCACGGACCGCGCGCGATCTTTCCTTCCTCTTCCTTGTCCTATCCTCACCCCTTACACACACACTAACATGCAGAACACTACGACCCATGCCGGGTTACGGCTCGGGAGCTGGTCGGGAACTTAGAGCTTGCCCCGGCTGTGGAGGTGCCTCTCTGAAGGGAAATATCTGGTTGAGGGAAATCCCCGTTAGTCAACGGTAGGTCGGCGCCGGATCTCGCCATCCAACGGGGGACGATCACAACCACCTGCCGATGTAAAACATGCACCACACTTACGGGACTAACGACCTCGGTATTTGACGTGCCCGGAATCACTAACAACCAACCCTGCCACTGACATCTCCCGCCTATGCCTGCCACCATCCTCGCCCTCTACGTCCCCGTCGGGCATCGATCGGGGCACCGCCGCGGGCGCGCGCCGAGAATGTTTCCGCGGCGACATGTGCGCGGGGATTTCCGCGCCGTCCTGCCCCCCACCGGCACCCCGCTGTCGCTCGTAGCAGCCCCTTTGAGCCCTTCCCCTCCGGCTCCGGTCTTTGGAGCCCGGCTGCTCGGCGCCTTTGACGCGCTGTCCCTGCAGCTGCGGGCTCCATCCGCCGGCGCGCCCACCTCATCGGAGCTGCCTCGCCTCGGTTTGGCACGCGCACCAACCCTGATGGAAAGATGCGGTGAACTATTGATGAACTATGCAACCGTGCAACCATGATGAAAAGATGAGGTGAACTATTGATGAACTATGCAACCGTGCAAGCATGATGAAAAGATGAGGTGAACTATTGATGAACTATGCAACCGTGCAACCATGATGAAAAGATGAGGTGAACTATTGATGAACTATGCAACCGTGCAAGCATGATGAAAAGATGAGGTGAACTATTGATGAACTATGCAACCGTGCAACCATGATGAAAAGATGAGGTGAACTATTGATGAACCATACAACCGTGCAACCATGATGAAAAGATGAGGTGAACTATTGATGAACTATGCAACCGTGCAACCATGATGAAAAGATGAGGTGAACTATTGACGAACCATACAACCGTGCAACCATGATGAAGAGATGTGGTGAACTATTGATGAACTATGCAACCGTGCAACCATGATGAAAAGATGAGGTGAACTATTGACGAACCATACAACCGTGCAACCATGATGAAGAGATGTGGTGAACTATTGATGAACTATGCAACCGTGCAACCATGATGAAAAGATGTGCAGCCTATCCGGCTGCAGCCAATAAGCTTCAAGCACTAGTTTCCGTCACAGTATTAGCGGGAATTTTAAATGCAATCAAGTACCAAAGTTGTAACATTGTTACAAGTCATTGAAACGGAAATATGAAGCAGTTTTTGAAAAAAATATTGCATCTTTTATTTCAACTACTCTTTTAGTTTGTTATTTTTGGTAGGACACTAGTTCACCAATATCTTTTCATCATGGCTATAACCATGGCTGAATTGCTCGTGTCGTGTTCACGTTCGCTGTAGCAGCCTGTGAATGTGTGCGTGTCTCTTTCCAAAATATATAGCTACATTAGATGTTTATTATTAGAATTATGAGAAAAATATTTACCATAAGACTTTTTAAAATCACAAAAAAAATTTGGTCGTATATTTACAACACACTATTCACTTGCTTTTCAATTGAAAATGTCATAAAGGTCTTGACTGTAATGACTGTAGTTTGTCTGTTTGACTGTAGTAATTACTGTGGTCCGTCTTTATCATGCACTGCCTTCAGATGGTAATTCGCGCAAATCGAAATACCATAAAACCGACACAACAAAATCTCCCTTTTTATCTAGAAATAAAACAATATATCTTGAAATAAAGTCAGGTAGATTTTTTTAAGAAAGACTGTTTTTCACGTAATTTCTTCTTAAAATTAATGTAGTTTATTAAAAAATATGCATTTTTGCTTTAAATTTTTTCTGCCTGACGCTTAAAAACGGCGCAGGTTTCATTTCTTTGAATTCTGAATTTTTGAAAATTGCAAAAGTGAGAAAGTAGGTACAGTTGCGACACTACTGGCTACGTTTTGGGATAAATAGAATGAGAACGTAGTAGAGGCTTCTGGAGTATGTACAGCAACACGATAGCCGAGAATTACAGCTGAGTTCGTTATTTGGATTATCACTCGTAAGATCATAACTTTCGTAATACCACATCCGTATAAGATAAATTCGTATAAATATGAAATACCAATGCTTTGAACAGGAGAAGCTATAGATCATCTTTTGATACAGTTCATTGCTTATAATTTTATTAAGCACGAGCCGTCTGAAAGGTTTCTTATTCCTCTGTGTTAAGCCGATAAAACGGAACCTCTAATATTCTGAAAATGTGTTTTCTGCCTTTGTCGCTTTTATAAAACGCGTGAGGAAGTAGAGGAGGCCTTGCTCTAATCTACATGCGCACTAGATACCAGCTAGATGATATCTGCCTACGCTTTTGGAAAAAGGTCTGCATTATTAATTTTCTCTCTCTTTCTCTTTCTCTCTCTCTC
>BLKR01002497.1:0-193149 GCA_011170035.1 Teleogryllus occipitalis
AAGTCACATTTCATAATTGTCGCTAGAACGCCCGCAAAGGAAATGAGAAATACCTGAGATATACCAAAATGCTTAAGCATGTCATATAAAACGAATTGGGGTCTTCATCTGATACACGCGACAATACTTCAAGCGTGCCTTGAGAAAGATAAGATCATTACTAAAGCTATAGAAAAGAGGACCATTCCCTGTGATGATTAAATCCCGAATTATTTATTGTATAAAAAAATTTTAATTCCTTTTAACGCTGAGTTTTAAGATTTAATAGGATTACAAAAACCGTTTAGGAAATAACTGGTTTGCAGTACAATGCAAAACATGTTTTTTTATACAGGTACCCCTGTCACCATTCTACTTACAGTAAACAGTTCTTTATCAATTGAAATGAATCTGAACTATGATATACTTAAACTTTCAGGAATAAAACCAATAGTAACAGCTTGACTTTATATCAGAGATAGCACTAACCCTGTCCCTGCAGTGACTCTTATCGGGTGGTTATAGGGTTTGAGTCCCGACAGTGGAGGATTTTCGACACCAGCTAGATAGTTAGGTCGAATTCAGCCGTTATGTGAAGTCAACTCTAGCGACCGGCTGCTCTGAGAGGTAGTTTTCCGTGATTTCATTGATTTCCGATCAATACCAAAGGAATGCCGGAAAAGTTCCCCAATAAACTAGCCACGGATCGCCGCCGATCCTCGCTTCCTCTGCCTTGTACTATCCTCTCCCTTACACACACACACACACGCGCATACACACACACATATACTCACTCACTCACACTTTCATGCACTACACTACCACTCGAGTCAAGAGAGAAAAGCGGCTGCAACCCGACGTATAGGTGGACGCCGGAACTCATTATCCAGCTAGAGATGAATACCGCCACCTCTGCAAATAAAACTTCAATCAATCCCTAAAAACCCGCCCAAAAAAACTTCAATCAATCAATCAATTGAAGATTCATTGCTTTGCGAACTGCTATTATTCCTTACTGTTATTAACGATGTTCCGAACTGTTACAAACGATTACGATGTTTTATTTAATTCGTGTTCGAATGGTTTTGTGGAGAGTCTTCCTGAAAAGATTTCAGAGATTTATATTAAATGTGTTAGATTCTATACTCTAAAGGCAAGTAACGCAACTACTTGCACAGCTCTTCCAACATCAAAATACGTTAAAAAATTACTCGTAAATTACCACAGCCAATATAAACCTTCTATGTCCTCTAGAACAAACTAGATCATTTTAGATTCTACAACGCAAATGAGGTCTTTTTAGGCCGTACGGAACGTTCGTATATGATGTGTTGAAACATGAACAAAAACCAGCATTTTCATTACGTGAGAATGTGCATAAAATGAGGGAAGGTGAAAACCGACAAATCTGCAAAATCTACGACGATTCCGTATGATTATTATTGTCGGTATAACTGTAGGAAGCAGTTAATATGATAGTCCGCTGGCAACCCAATATCCTTTGTCATCTTAACCCGACGTGCGTCCTGTCGGGTTATTGGGATTGTTTTTGCGGTCTCCGCGCCGGCGTCGCGGGCGTCTTTGTCGGGGTCCGGGTGGTCGTGCCGCTTCCTGGGCGGCGGCGGCGGCGGCGGCGGCGGCGGGGCCGTGACGGCGGCACCCGACACAGAGCGACCTAATTGACTCACGCCCGCCGACGCCTCAATGAAGGACAATTCCGAGTTTGGGTCGCGCGTTCCGCCGAGTCGCCGCTGGCAACGGCAGGGGGTGGGTCTGCGGTCGGGGGCGGAGGACTGGGAGGGAGCAGGCAGACGTCGACCCACGCGAAGGGCGAGGGACGGACGAGGGGAGGAAGCGCGAAAGGAGACGGAGATAAATGGTGACTGAGGCTCTAAAAGTAGAGAGCAAGACAGAGGAAGATGAAAATAGGAGTGGCAGTGAAGGAGTGCAAGAGTGACGGAGAAAGAATCTCAACAGGAAGTGATGCGAGCAAGAGAAGATGTATAAAAGGAAATGAGAAGGTGTGTGTGAATGAGGGGAAAGAAAGGCCAAACGGGGAAAGAAAGGGAAAATGTGATTAAAAGTGATAAAACAGTGTGTACGAGAGAGTGCGAGGAAGGAAAACATGAGAATAAACCGTATATAATTATGAAGTGTGAGTAAAATCTTAGTGTGAAAGAAGTAAAGTTAAAATGAATCGTGATGGAGGAAGAGAAAGGGAGAAAGACGGGATGGGAGAGAGAGAGACAGACAAATGGACGATTGATATCAAGGATGCTCGAGTGAAAAAATAAATAATGCGGTAGTTTGAGGGATAGAAATAAGATAGGCATGCTCATATGTGCGCATCGTTCAAAAGAAAGGGCGACCACAGAAAGTGCGAATCTAAAATTCTATGCATTGAAATTTGTGGTGGAAGCAAAAACAAGAAGAAAGTGCAGTGACTGAAGGGCGGGATATGAGATAACAAGGCCGTGGAGTAATAATGTGACGGCTAGGAAAAGAATAGTCGAATGCGATGTAGAGTAGAGGAGATAAAACAAAATGCATCCTTGAAGAAGATCACGAAGAACCGAGAAAAAAGGCATTAGTCGCAAGGAGCACTGTCTCTTCAAAAGCAGTAGCTAGACAGTAAGCTAGAACATCTCTTTGAGTAACAACCCGAGTCGTGGAGATCAGCATGCGCTCAAGCAAAATGCACGTGCAACGGCTTGGAGTGAACGTGCATTGATGACGGCAAGGACGGAGACATCGGACCAATAGGGAGGGGCGCAAGCGGTGGAACCGTGATGAGAGAGTAGCTACGTTGACGACCGACCCGGGTGACTGGCAATGAAACCTACACGCGAGGTCTCGGAAACTTCGGGACGGTGATAGCGGGTAATAGAATCGACGGGATTGATCTCGAGCAGCTGGGAGAACTTTGGGAGTCGCAACGAGCACGAGAGCAGGAGGAGGATAAGGGCAGAGGAAACGGGAGAAAAGTGCGAGAGATGAAAGGAGCCCGTAGCGGAGGCGAAACCACAGAGGACGCAGGAGTTAGCGTCAGAGCGGAACGAAACCTATTAAGGAAGTTGGTACGAGTGAGGGAACGTCTGCGATGGTAGCAAACCCTAGGAGAAGGGACATAACCTAGGACCGGCGAAGCAGGCGAGAAGCAAGGAAGAAGAGACAGTTTAAGTGAAGGCGATTTTGTCGTTGAAGTAGGAGGGAACAAAGAGGAACGATGAATGTGGAAGAATAGAAACGGTAATGACACTGGCTGCACCTTTGCGAAATTAAAATGGACGCGACGCGTAAGTTGGAGGGCTGTGGATCAAAACTGGCAAAGAACTGAAAGTAGAAAAAGGACAACCGTGAACAATTGTTTGTGGCGACGCCTGTGAACGGTGAAAGGGCCGACAATGAAAAGGACAGAGCAGGCATTGGAGGCAGTGGACATCTGGGAAATACCTAATGCAATAAAATGTGCAACAAATACCGAAACGAGAAATG
Source organism: Teleogryllus occipitalis (assembly GCA_011170035.1). Classification (NCBI taxonomy): domain Eukaryota; kingdom Metazoa; phylum Arthropoda; class Insecta; order Orthoptera; family Gryllidae; genus Teleogryllus; species Teleogryllus occipitalis. The sequence continues at coordinate 3,475 of BLKR01002497.1, forward strand.
GAGGACAATATAAGGCTGTGGCTTTATTGGTGGTGAGTGTAGTGATTATAAAAGCGACGACGGCTACATGGGCGTTGTTGATACCGTAGTCGATAACGCTGACGATAACGCCGTCACTGACGGCGATGAGGAAGGAAATACGGGTATATAAGGCTATTATCGAAATGAAAAACTAATTGAGAAACCGAAGTGAGCTACCGGTTCAGAATATCTTAAAGCCAGTATTACCACTCTACAGCGAATTTGGTCGGAGTGTTCTAGGTTTCGAGTCCCGACGGTGGCGGATTTTCGTTACTCCCTACATTGTGAGAACGAATTCAGCCGCTGCCTGGAAGGGAGAATTCCAGCGGACGGTTGCTCTGGTCTGTAGATTTCCGTGGTTTTGCAATTCAATATCAGAGGAATGCCGGGGTCGAAATGCCTAAGATATGGGCCACGGAGTGCGCACGATCTTTCTTTCTTCTTCCTTGTCACATCCTTTCCCCTTTCGCAAGCCGACATGTAGGTTCCGAAATAAAACATTCCGTACACTAACAGGGTTAATGACCGTAGCTATCGACGTTCCTGGGGGCAATCAATCAATGAATCAAACCAAAGAGAACTGTGGATAGTAAGTTAAAGGGCTTTGGGCGAGTGGAGATGTTGACAGCGGCCGCCCACTGCAGAAGACCCTACCGTCCAGTCGACGCGAACAGTGGAAGTGGACGATCGGGTCCACCAGTCGGATGGGCGTGGCAGGGGCGGCGGGGGCGGCGGGGGCGGCGGGGGCGGCGGGGGCGGCGGGGGCGGCGGGGGCGGCAGCAGCAGAGAGAAGGGCACTCGAGCTGCTGCGAAGCGCAACAGGAGGCGAGAGCAGCTTTTCCCAGCGCCGCCAAATACGCCTTTGCGCGGCTCCTCGCGCCAAATTCCCGTCCCTTGTGCGAGCGAGCGCCCGCTGCTGTCGCCTGCGGCTGCGGGCGCGGGCGCGGGCGCGGGCCCGGAGAGGCGGGATCGCGCGCCGATGGCGTCTTGGCGGTGCAGCTGCTCCTCCGCCGGCGGCCCTCCCAGGCTCTCTCGCCCGCACCCGCCGCGTCTTTTCTACTTTCTCGCCCTTGCGAAGGTACTTCGTAAGGAGAGAAAATTATGTAATCGTGCGCCGGAAAACGGCGATTTCTTTTGCTTCTTCATGCATTTTCTTCTTCTTGTTAATAATAATAATTAAAATTATCATTATTATCATTATTATCATTATTATCATTATTATCATTATTATCATTATTATCATTATTATCATTATTATCATTATTATCATTATTATTTATTATCATTATTATCATTATTATCATTATTATCATTATTATCATTATTATCATTATTATTATTATTGTTGTTGTTGTTGTTTCATCTTTTTCATCATACTTCTCGTTGCGTTTTATTCTACTTTCCTATTATTCTTACTTCTTTATCTTGTCTTTATTTCTTCCTCCCCTTGCCTTTTCTTACTGATCCTTTTGAGTTTTTCTGTTGATTCTTCTATCTCTTGTTTCCTTCTACTTCTTGTTCTTTTTTTGTCTCTTCCTTAAGCTTCTTCTTGCCTATGGTTCTTGCTTCTTCTTTTCCTTCCCTCTATTTTTTCTTTATCTTCTTGTCTCTTCTTTTTCCTTTTCTTCTTAACTTCTTTCCCTCCTCCTTGATTTCCTCCACCGTTTCGTTTTCGTATTCTTGTTTTACTACTTGTCATCTCTTGTTCTGCACATTTATTCTACTTTTATCTTCGTCTCTTGTTTTTCTTCTCTCCTAATTCTCATCTTTAATCTTCCCTTGGAATATTTTTATATATAGACTTTTTTCTTTTATTAATGTTTGACTTTCTCTCTCTTATTTTTCGTTTTGTCTTTTACTCATTGTCTTCTTTCTTTATTTCACGTTTTCAATTTCTGTTCCTCTCTTCACCTTTTCTTTATTCTTTTCATTGCTATAACAACTGATGAAGTTGTCTTCGTTAGATTAGGTAAGCTTGCAAATAATGAAAAATGATTTATTTTCAAATCTCAAATTTCTCAAAATAAGGATTATGTAGTCAGTATACATTGCATTTATAACGTCCTCGGTCTTTTCAGAGGTTGTACAAGTTTCTTGCATTAAACGACGATTTACATCACAGGTGCAGAAGACGCAAGAAAGTAATTTATTTTTCTGTGCATTTGCTTTATTAAAGATATCGCCTCTATTGAAAACTTTCTTTCTGCGACGCTCCACCAATCTTTTCGTACTCGATTTCACATCGTCTCATAATTTCGTTTCATTCCTAGTGTTTTGTTGAGATGTAACAAATCTTATTTCTGAAATTTGTTACTGTGGGAATAACGCATCAAGAAAGTTATTCAGCTGTTATTTTCTCTCCTCCCAGTACTTTTAATCTCCTTATTGTTAAATTTTCTCCTCAGCAATTATTATTTTGCTTCGATTTCCTCTAGAACGCGAAGACAACACTTGACATTTCCTGTGGAATTCCTGTGAAATTCCCTTTCACTTCTTTATTTACTTTTGAAGTCTCGCTCTAAATTTCTCAGAGTACTCAGCTACTTGCTATCACAACCACACCAATATTTTACCACCATAGCTCTGCTGAACAAGATGGCTTCCACCCGACATGCCACAGTCGCATTGTAATGTAATATGTTTCACGGTTTCATTCCGCTTTGATCTCCCGTCAGCAATGTTTCACTTCTTGAAATCACGTTACTGGATTTTCCTTTTCAAGAATTATTTTTCTTCTGATGTAGTGTGTGCTTTGAAAATGTTTCCTGGCAGGCCAGCCGGCATGACAACTGGATATTCCATCCTGTCGTGGGACGTTCATATAAATATTATATCATAGTGTTCAGGATCATTGAATTTGGTCATTTAATGGTAAAAATAATCGTATTTAATACTTCCACCGTAAAACCCTTTTATATTCAATCAAAGGCTATTCAAGTCTTTTAATATAATGTAAAAAACAGTAAAAACAAATATGTGTGACGTACTATATGGTATTCTGTGCCTGTTTTCTTAATTTTGTAACACCCCACCCTAACCCATACATAAACTGAATTTTGAATACAGGAGGAAATGAGCGTTTTTGGCAAAAAAAGGATTAGAAGTATTCACTACCCTGTTATAAAAACTTTTTGCAAAGGTAAATCAACTATAGATTTGGGCTATTATGCCTCATCGTGCCCTTCGTGCCGGAATGGACTTACTGCCATGAGAATATATTGCACAATAATGTTAATAACTATATTTCCTACCATGCTCTAAAATACATGCATAGAATGCATAAAATACATTAAGTTACACATATGTCTAGAAGCAAAACAAGAGGCCATCTCAGCATTCCCTCAAAGAATTATTTTCCTCAAAATCGGCTTTATTTTTTTAAAAACATTTTCCCTCGTATGCATCAAAGAACAATAAAAAGAGGCCCTTGTCCGGGGAACTCTGTATTTTCGAAAATTGCATGATGACATTGAACAACAAGAAAATAGAAAACAGAGATTTCTGCACCGGAAAATAAATTCTAAAAATGATCGTGTGCAATGCTTTGAAAAATGGAGTAGTTTTCGCGCAATTTATACTTGAATTTAAAGCACATTGTAAGAAAAACTTTTTCTCAATAATCCCCCCAAATGTTTCTTCATCATTTTCATGGATACAACTCTGGGCACTTCAAAAATTGGAAGTAATGCTAGAAATTATGTGCTGTTGTTGCGCGCTAGTTCAGGATCAACACATCGGTCTTTATCCACACGCTCATCACAAATTAAATTCTCCATTACCATATTATGAGGCGACGGTGGAATTATTCTACTCAGTTGATGTCGTGCAAACAATAAAACGGGTGAAACTCACGGGAGCGACCGCAGTCTTATGAAATGCCTGAAACGCTACGGAATCTTGTTCTCGACGCAGAATCACATCAGTGTTCTCGACCCGATTCTCTGCGTCGAGCTATCGATTCCTAGGGTATTTATCAAACCTAAAATAGATGTAGAAGACTCGTGTTTATCCGAGTCGGTTTTTTGAGGCTGTTAAAAAGCAGCAAAGTAATTCATTAGAAAGCGGCCGATGCTGTCATTGATATTGGGACTTTCCCCAGTTATAGAATAATTGGATTCACTTAATTAGTAGTGAGTGTTTCGTTTGTTATAATCAATATCAGTTTCAGGTGTATTCCGTGGTTTCTCCGATCAATTCCATGCGAATGCTAGTGCAGTACCGTAACATACGGCCCAGGGACCGCGCACAATCTTCCCCTTCCTCTTTTTTGTCGTATTCTCTCCCCTTACTTACACGCACACACACCACCACCTACACACACACTACCATACACCCCCCCCCGCGCACACACACACACACACACACACACTACCATACATTTCGGGAGACCAATCGGGAGCTTAGAGATTGTCCCAGGTAGGGCGGATCCTCGCTGTTGAGATACCTGGAGATGTACAAACGGCTAGCCGAGAAGTACGTCGACGCCGATCCTCACCACATGGAGCACATCCATGTCGACCCCTACGTTAGTGAGACTAATTACCATAGCAGTTGACGTGGCCAGAAACATCAATCAATTAATCAAGTTTTAAATGCAATAAAATTACTCCATTAAAGTAATAAACTACGAGAAAATGTAGTGTTGGGCACATTCTTACAATGATTAAACACATTCAGTTGAATGGCAATGGAAACGAAGAACAGCCCCAACTACATATAACATTGGGGATTAAACGGCCCTCTTTACGAACTCGCATGCCAACGCTCACATGACCTACAGACAGATTTAGACCAGTCAATACCTCAATGTGAGAAAAAATCCTCCACTGCGGTCGTTCGCTAGTAATTGCCTTTTATCGTGCTGCATTCTCTGAGTCGTTCGCGCCTGGAATTCGCTGTGCTTCTGCCAATACACTATATCACGTCACCATCTCGTCAATATTTTTACAAGGGTAAAGCAGTGAGTATCACAATCAAGAAAGAAAACACACAGTCATATAAAACGAAGTGGTCTTGAAAGAGAGTGAGAGAGAGAGAGCGGCAACACTGTTGGCTCTGCACCATCATTAATCGTGAGGTCCTAGGCTTCGAGTTCCGACGGTGGCGAATTTTCGACACCAGGTACGTAGCTGGGTCGAAGTCAGCCAGACTCCGAGGAGAATTCTAGAGACCGATCGCTCTTATAGTTTTCCGCCGTTTCTCCAATCAATACCAAGTCACGAACTGTGTGCATTCTTCCAAAGATATCACGAAATATGTGCATTCTTCCCTTCCTCATTCATTTTCTCTCCTCTCCCACACTCACTCACATCGACCTCACCTCGCATCCCCGCTCACACTTGCATGCTTCATACTGCAACGCATATCGGGAGTATAGAACTTGTCTCCGTTAGGGCGATGCCACGCTGGGTGAGATAACTGGATAGGGAAACCCTCGTAAGACGAAAGGAAGGTCGACGCCGTAACAGACCTTTCAGTGAAAGGGAACACAATTTTCTTCCGCGATGTAACGTGCACAAAATGTTCGGACTATGACCTTCGGACTAATAAACTACGCGATGTGAATCAATCAATACTCGTTTCATTCACTTGAAAGAGAGAATTTTAAAATTGCTGTCCGGGTATTATCCACTGTCGACTCGGCACGATATTCTATCACGATGTGGACTTGACACGGTGTACTGGCTGATTCCGCCAATTTTAATACTTCTTCCTCACCCTAATTTTGGCATACATTTATTTTATTTATCGTTGTTTTCTTCGTTAGTAGTGCCCATAGTTCTCAGCAAGATCAATGTCAGATATTGGGCCCTGATACATAGATAGAGATAGATATTGAGTTAGATAGATAGATAGGTAGAGAGAGAGAGAGAGAGAGAGAGAGAGAGAGAGAGAGAGAGAGAGAGAGAGAGACCGAAAAAGCAATAATAAAGCTGTAGTACGAAAAATAGGTAGGAATATGATGAGGTAGGAGTCATAAGAATGCAGAGCAGCAAAAACGGACTACCTCTCTACACAACTTGACGGGAATCTCCTTTGTATACCATATGGGAAATATAGTATACAACACGGTTACGAATATGTGTTGTCAGAGCTAGCATTCTGACGACTAAACGACGGCTCACAAGTAATTTAACACAGAAACAAGCGTCTTATCTATTTTTCGTCTTCTAAATAGGAACTCAGTATGAAATCTTTTTTTAAATATGAACACAGTACTCCGAACTAACATGGCGAATGCCAGAGCAGTACATTAACACGGACCGCGCGCCATCTTTCCTTCCTCTTCCTTGTCCTATCCTCATCTCTTACACACACACTTACACTAACATGCACTACACTACCACTCATGCCGAGAAATCGGTCGGGAGCTTAGAGCTTGTCCCGGCTGAGGTGGTGCCCTGGTGGTGGGAGATACCTGGTTTTCCGGAAACCTCGGTAGCCGATGAAAAGGCCGGCGCCGGAACTCGCCATCCAGCGGGGAAGATCACGGCCACCTCCCGAGGAAATAATATACACTACTCTTACGGAACTAATCACATAAGCACCGGGAGCGGTAGCTCAGTGCATCAACTGATGTCACTGCAGCGCCTCTGACCGGGAGGTCCTGGGTTCGAGTACTGACGGCGGCAGGATTTTCGACACTAGCTTTTCAGCGAGGTCGAATGTCAGTCACTGTCTGGAGGAAAATTCTAAGTGACCGGCTGCTCTGATTGGCAGTTTTCCGTTTTTTCCCTATCAACACCAGGTGAATGCCGGAGCAGTACCCTAACAAACGGGCCACGGACCGCCCGCGATCTGTCCTTCCTCTTCCTTGTCCTATCCTCTCCCATTACACACACACTTACATTAACATGCACTACACTACCACATATTCCGGGAGACCGGTCGGAAGCTTAGAGCTTGTCCCGTCTGGGGCGGCGCCCCGCTGGTGGGAGAGTCCTGGTTAGGGGGAAACCCCACTAGCCGACGGTAGGTTGGCGCCTGATCTCGCCATCCAGCGGGGGAAGATCACCGCCGTCTCCCGAGAAAAAAAACATGCACTACACTAACGGGACTAATGACCGAAGCAGTTGACGCGCCCGGAAACACGAAAAAATTAATCAATCAACCTAAGTAGACGGACCCGTAATCACAACCAACCGAGCGAACGTCGAATGTTCCGCTCTCTTTGCTTGCTCGCGCAGGTTTCACGCTGTCAACGTGGCACGGAGCGTCGCGTCTGTCTGGTTGAGCCAATTTTCGTTGTCCCCGCCTCGTCACCCCGCCTTTGCCTGAGGCGGCGCATTAGCGGGTCTCTCCACCTCCGCCCACGTCTTCCCATTCAGGGCCGCACGTGCGCCCCCTGCCGCGCTCGCGGAGTCTAAAATGGCTGCCACGCGCTCTAGCGTCATTATCGCATGCGGGGAGTCCTGATTGTCGACGGGGAGTTGTTTACCTTCCAAATGAATGAGTAGAAATGAGCATACTAATTCAGAGCCCTATGTCTGCGGTGGTATTTAAACTAGAGGGCTACAGAATGGCACAGAGTTTCTCGTAGCAAAGTTTTTTTAATTTCTCTTTTGTGGACTGCTACTGTACAGTCTGGCCCTTCTTTTCTGGCTGCCATTTATCGCCGCCCAAATTAGATTTTTTTGGAACTTTTCACAACTTTTCGGTTCCCAAATAGTAGAACCCCAAACCTCGTCCTAAATAGCAATTTTCATTGAAACATTTGCAGCCTTTTTTAAGAAAATGACGTTAGGCGTTACTGTAAATGCAAAATTTGAAGCTCTTTTTTCATAGAAATCTGTAGAGATTTCGAAAAACTTTTTTTAAGTCATTTGAAGCATATCCACTTAAAAATTCAATAATGTATATAAATCCATTGAAATGTGCATATTAACGCCATAAGAGATATTTCAAAAAATTACATTTGTGCAATTTTTTAAGAAACACCAAATACCAACACCAAAATATACCAAAATGACCTTTACGTCATATTAAACAGTGCTTTTACCACTATCCTTTTCAAAAGTGCCAAAAAATGGAGTATTTTCGGAGTAAATGGAGTTTGAGCGTTTCTGAAAATTTACTTTAACAAAAAACTGCTGAGTTTTCGAGAATTAATGTAATAATTTTGTTCTCAAATTGTGTTGTAATGTTGTTCTAAAAGAGAAACAAGTTTCCTTGTTTTTAACTCAACTGCTATCAACACGGGCGTGACGTTTCAACTGTTACAGTAAGACTGGCAAAAGAAAACGCCCTTTTCTAACTGTGGAAAACAACACGTTGATCATTAGTCTCACTAACTCTGCGGTCGAAATCCCGTAAAAGATAAATTTTTAAAAATTTTGTCCAGCTTTTCTGGATTCCGCCCATTTACGCCGCCGCCTCCACCGCTTTTGTGCCCTTTGCCTCCGCCGCCGCCACCGCCGCCCTCTGTCATTGGCGCCTTGCGCGGGAGCGCACGAGGCGGCCTTACGTAAGCATCCGGCGCACAGAGCGCCTTCCCGCCTTCCGCGTGGTAATTAGCTTACGGAGTTCGCGCACGGTGCCCGCCCGCGCCAGGGATCGAGCCATTGCCCGCGTTTTCGCTTACGCCCTCGCCCTAGTACTCGCCCCGCCCCTCTCTCGCCCACGCCTTCGCTTTCTCCTTTGCCTCCGCCCTCCCCCTAGCCCTATCGCTTATCTTTCCTTCCGCCTTCGGCCTCGCCTCGACTGGACTCGCCCCGCCCAAGCCCTCGCTCCTTTCCCATTCCCGCCCCTCCCTGCCACTCCCCTGTCCATCTCCCACCCCTCCCCCCTCCCGCCTCCACGCCCTCCCACGCCCCTCCACACGCCCTCCCACGCCCCTCCCACGCCCCTCCCACGCCCCTCCACGCCCCTCCCACGCCCCTCCCACGCCCCTCCCGCCTCCACTCGCCCTCCCACGCCCCTCCCACGCCCCTCCCACGCCCCTCCCACGCCCCTCCCACGCCCCTCCCACGCCCCTCCCACGCCCCTCCCACGCCCCTCCCACGCCCCTCCCCACGCCTCCGCCCCTCCACGCCCTTGAAACCACCACCGCCTTGGCCTACTCCTTCGCTTCCTGCTTTGCCTTCGCCCTCACCTCCGCCTTTTCCTTCGGCTTCGCCAGAATCCACTCACACTCGCCTTCTCCTTCCGCTTCGCCCTCACCTCACACTCACAATCGCACTCGCCTTCTCCCTTGTCCTTGTCCTTGTCTTCGACCTTTCGTTCTCGCGTTTTTGCCCATGCCTTTTGGCATGTCTTGTCATCCTTCCTCTTTTGCTCATATCCTTTGCACTGACCCTCCCCTAGCGCCACGACCATAGTATCGTCTTCGGCCCAACGCACTTGATTTGTATTTGCACTCGTCTTCGTCCGCGCCCATTCTTGTCATCCTTGCAAATATCTTCATCTCCGTACGTATTCTCACTCTCGATTTCATTCATTTTTACATTGTTTCAATTTTGAACCTACATGTTCCTTCTTTTTATTAACGTGGTATAAATTTTTGATTTTGTTTATCTCTCTATGACAATGTGTGTTGGACAACCATATTTACTAGGGTCAACATCCTGTAACGTTAATTTTATATATTTTCCATGCGTCCATCGTACGCATAGAATGTTCTTAATACCAAATACTAATGTATGAATGTTCACTCGCGTGAATCAATGAGCTAATGAATAACATCTTTCGATGTACTAACGTTTCTGATAATACATTTGGTGATATCATGCGTGTCACAAATTTATACGCTCGATTAAATCACTAATGCTTATGCTGAATGCGAATCTTGTGGCTTGTCGCAGAGCTGTTAATTCGTAACCTCTACCTTTGTAATTCCCCCTTATGGGAGACAAAATTTAATTGCACCTCCTCTGTCATCTCTGCCTTGTACCTCCCTTCTGTACTCTGCGGTTATTTACCTGGGGAACATCTCGTTTTACATGCTTGCAACGAGGCAGGGCTACTTTCCCCGTGAAGGAACACGACTTACCTCTTATACGATGTGCCAGCGATTAAAGGATAAACTTTATGACTCTGTATCTGTATATATTTTGCCGTGAGATGAGCGTGTACACATGCTAACGATGTGAATAACGCGCGCGATAATAGAGCTTACCTTGACCGACTTTTCTGCCAAAGACAATTATCTGTTTAAATTTTGCTTTATCAGGGAAAAGAGAAAGTGCGGAAGAAAGGAAAGCATATTTTATTTTTCAAAGCATTTAAAAGTAGTAAACCCATGTTCCATTTTCTTTTATTATTATTATTATTATTATTATTATTATTATTATTATTATTATTATTATTATTATTATTATTATTATTATTATTATTATTATTATTATTTTATATTATTATTACTATTATTATTATTATTATTATCATTATTATTATTATCATATTATTATTATTACTATTATTATTATTATTATTCTGTCGACCCTTGAGGATGTCTCAGCCTACTAGCTTCCCGTAGTGTTCGTCCTCGGATCGACTCCTGGTCGACGCAAAAATAGTTGTAGCTTTCCTTTAACATCGACTCAGCGTCTGTAGCTGGCTCACGAGGAGGAGCTCAGGCAGGCGGAGTCTGATAGTTACTCTTACCCCCGAAGTATTGGAATTAAAGTGGACCCAGACCTAACACGAGTTCGGACAATTCGAGACCTAACGGAGTAACGACAAAGTCGAGCAATCGATCGAAAATGCCAAACACATATACAATTCTGTCAACATCTAAGTACATTACCAGTAATTTTTGTATCAGTCTCATCTATCCGTTATGCTGTTGTCGCGTTCGTTGTATTAAACGCAGTAACTAAGGGAATCAACTGATGTCACTGCAGTGCCTGTGACCGGGAGGTCTTAGGTTCAAGTCTCAACAGTGGTAGGATATTTTACTTTAGCTAGATAGGTAGGTCGAATTCTGTTGCTGTCAGATGAAGAATTTGAGTGGCCGGCTGCTCAGGTTAATGGGCTAAATACCAGGCTAATGCCGGAGCAGTACCCTAACCCATGGGCCACGGATCACGTGCGATGTGTCCTTCCTCTTCCTTGTCCTATCCTCAACATTTACACACACTTACATTTACATGCACTACACTAACCTACATATCGGGAGACCGGTCGGGATCTTAGCTTGTTCCGACTGGGGCGGTGCCCCGCTGGTGGGAGAAACCTAGTCGAGGAATACCCCGTTAGCCGACAGGTAAGTCGGCGACGGAACTCAGCATCCAGCGGTGGAAGATCGCCTCCACCTCAGAGGGACAAAAATGCACTACACTTGCTAATGACATTAGTAGTAGACGCGGCCGAAGTCACTAATCAATCACACAATTCATTGAAAGCAGGGCGGGCAAAAAAGAGGGTTCTGCTGGCATAGCTAGAAAGAGTACTCCGTTTTTGGTTCAGTGTTATATTCCCTTATATACTGGCTGGCGAACGGGGTTGTCGTACCTGAGACAGCGTGGTGATGGTTCGCGCGAACAGAGCGGAAGTAGAGAGAGAGAGAGAGAGGGAGGGAGACAGAGAGACAAGGAGACAGAGGCAGGGAGAGGGAGGCAGGGAGAGAGAGACAGGGAGAGAGACAGCGAGAGAGAGACAGGGAGAGAGAGACAGGGAGAGAGACAGAAAGACACACGGAAGGAGAGACAGGCAGACGGAAAGAGAGACAGACAGAAAGAGTGAGAGACAGATAGACAGAAAGAGGGAGACAGACAGAGAGAGACAGACAGACTGACAGAAAGAGAGAAACAGACAGACAGTCAGAAAGAGAGAGACTGACAGACAGAGAGAGACAGAAAAAAGAGAGAGATAGACAAAGAGAGAGAGAAAGACAGGAGAGACAGACAGAGAGACAGACAGAGAGACAGACAGAGAGACAGACAGACAGTCAGACAGACAGTCAGAAAGAGAGAGCGAGAGAGAGAGAGAGAGACAGAGAGAGAATGAGATATGGGGGGGAGGCTGTTGCAAGGAGTCGAGCCTTATTATGAGGACTGCCTGCGACCCAGAACGCAGGGGGCCGTCTAAGCTGTTTCAGCAATCAGCCGTCCCACTGCACGAAATCAGGTCGCAAACTACCCGCCTACAGTGGAATTGCTGTATCTTCCCCACGGCGTATGTTGATTATGAAAGGGAACGTTTAGACATACTCCCCCACGGCGACCGAGTTCTAATTGGGGAGATGAATAGGAACGTAATTGGAAAGTTACAGCGCGCGCAATCCGTGGCCTATTAACTAGAGTACTGCTCCGGCAATCGCCTGGAAGTGATCAGGGAAACGTCGGAAAACATTGGTCTGAACAGGCGACCACGAATTCGATTCCGGTAGGCACGACAAACATGTGTATTCAACTCATTGTGGCCGGGATCGAATTTATATACCGATAGTTTAAGAAAAAATTGCATAACCTCAGGCTTGTGAAGCAACGTTTCTCAATAAATCGTTATATCCTTAATAATAATAATAATAATAATAATAATAATAATAATAATAATAATAATAATAATAATAATAATGTCAATCCCGACATGTAATATTAAAACAGCACAAAAACATATTGAGCTCCTTAAGGAACTGGCAGAGAGAGTTGGTCTTCAGATATCATTTAGAAATTGAGAGGCAAAATTGAGAGAGTCACACAATTTAAATAGCTGGGGAAAATAATTCAGGAAAATGGAATTGAAACTAAGGCCAATGAATCTAGATGTAAAAATAATGCAAACAGCATATCGTCTCACCCAAAATATCTACAACAAACAGTGTATGTCAAAGGACACGAAACTAAGACACTATAATACGGCCATCGACCGGCTAATAACATCTTTAGTCGTGAATTAGAGGAATAATAATAATAATAATAATATTAATAATAATAATAATAATAATAATAATAATAATAATAATAAAATCGAATAATTACATGTTCAATTAAATAATAAATTGTAACGCTTAAATAATGATTGATTTATTGCCTTTGTTTCTAAAATGTGACGCTCTTTAACTTTACCTATTGCGAAGTTTCTGGACTTCATTTCTGCCTGATCCCTCACGAATGTAAACCGCAGATCATGACTTCCCGTACCACGCGCTTTGGCTTACCTAGGCGCTTGGCTTGCAGGAGGATGGACGAATTGTACGACACAACGTAATGCGGAAAACCACGTCCGTATGGAGTATGGAAAACCACGTCCATACTGTCGTATGGACGTGGTTTTCACAGACAAAAACCTCTTCCCTGGACTCCCATCTGTCTTCTGCATTTGTGAATTTGTTTCTAGAACGCTTGCATATTTGACACATAAAATGCTGGGAGAGCCTATGTAATTTTAAGTCTGCCACTGAAATTTGATAAGTCTGGTGGACATCGATTCGAGACTTCACTGCCAGAGGATTTTTGGCAGTAGCTCTTCATGATTATCTGAGTCAAAGCCGAACACAGCCTGGATGACAATTCTACAGGCGACTGCCTTAGTAGGTCTTTTACATTTTAGGTCTTTTATCCAGCCGACAGCCTGTTACTCTTTAGGTCCCGATGGGATGCATCTTCGATCACTGACTAGACAACAACGCATGTGTGGGGTAAGCAGAACGCAAGTACCTTCTTGACAACACATATGGACACGGGAGAAACACCATGAGAGACAAGGGACAAACAACCATGCCCAAGGCGGGTCTCGAACCCGCGACCCTTCTACATTTTTTTTCTTTCTTCACTTGACCAGTTCCAGGCCGCCGCCGCAGAGCACTGTCAACCCAACCGTACACTGCACGCGATTCTTTCTTTCTTAACTATTCATCACTCGCATCCTTACTCCTGAGTGATAGACCCCAACGTCATATGACTCATCCGTCAGTGATCGAGAAAGCCTCCGACACGTGGCCGAGATCCGAAAAGTGATGATCAGTTGTGTGTTCCCCCAAGACGAGAGTTTTCTGTTTTAATTTTCCTCTCTATTTTAGAAACGTGCCGATAATACTGTAACGTACCGATGGATGCCCAAACACATTGACTAAATGTGTTCAGTATACGAGAAAGTATTGTATATTATAGGAAAAAGTGTTTCTATAGAAAATCTAGTACCAAAAATATTTTTCTTCCTTCTCCGTCTGTCCATTCGTCCGTATATGGTCAATCAAAGCGCCTAAACTGTTCACAGAATTTTCCGCGAAATGGATAGTTTCTGATTTATTTGGCTGCATTTGAGGTCTCTTGAATTTGAAACGTATATTGTAGTTTTGGGGGACTTTACATTAAACCATAACGATATTTTTGAAAATTTCTCAAATTTGGGTTCAAATGTTTGGCCCTTACAGAGCAATGTACTCTTATAAAAATAGCACAAGGCAGAATGTCATTGAAACCACTAAATTTTTGACAAATTACAAAAGTTAAAGTTTTCTGCCAACATTATTCAAAATATACTTTTTCTTTGTGAAATATGTTCTTCAAACCCGAAAACGTAGATCTTTAAGTAATGTGCCTCACTTTTTTTTAAATATTAATAATTTTGAGCGAAATGTTGACCATTTATAAAGAATACATAAAAATGGTTTTCTCAAAAAGTTTCCAATTTTTTTCTTAACATTGACGTTCAAAGATATTAATCTTTCCTTAACAATATAGCATATTCCATATTTTAATTAAAGCCTATGGAATCTTGGATATTGTGAAGTTCACGTTTTTCGAACGTCCTACCCCTTTACTATTGAAACTAAAGATTTCTTATAATTCAATATGTTAAATATTACATCCCCAATTATTTTATGTAGTACACATTTTCGACATATCAGTAATTTTAAAGGAATTTTAAATTAAATAATAAACATTTTGTTATGTTCTGAAATGACCGTTTATATTAAATTATAGTATGTTTACAATGATAGTTTCTGACCCACTGTGGCCTTTTTCAAAATCTGAGATGTTTGTCCCACAATCAATAAGCTGGAACTGTACGAAAATCCGCACATTTATGTTTGTGAAGGGATACTGAAATACTATTATTTTTACACACATATTCCATCTTTTAATAATTTAAATTTTTAAATGGAGTAGTGCGTAGATTTGACTTTTCTCCGTATGTCACACAGTTTTCACTGTTCATTGACAAAATAAATCAATTTAAATTAAGTGTTTTATGCACATTGTGCCAGCATTAACACAATAACTAATTGTTTGCCTTATTGTAGATCGTTATTTTAAATTAATATCAGTGGCATACCAACAGCGTAAATGACTAAAAAATGCAAGGGAAATGGATCTCATGACCTCTACAGCCAACAGAGAAGAGTTCTTCAGAAATCAAATATACTGCCATCTGTCCGTCATTTTGTGAAATATTATGTTATGTGAAAAATGGTATTATCACCATGAAAGTTTGTTAAAACTATTGTCGCACGTGTGCGAAAATTATTATTACATTATTACTTTGATTAAGAATGTTTTTCACGAACACAGGAGCAAATATGGAAGGGAGTATCTCTCTCTTAAACGCTCATGTGGAATAAAACGTATAAAAAGTCTAACTTTGTAGATTATGGCTAAGAAAACACTAAGCATGTCCCTATGGAACATGAGAATCTGGTTATAAGGCTGCAAAGGATCTCGTTTCCGAGTTCTGCACGAAAGTAGTGTGGTGCAATGTCCTGCGGGTTGCATATACACGCTGTATTTTAATAAATAATTACTAAATATGGGTGATGTGTAACGCAATTTCTGTCATACAATAAAACGTCTCCTCGAAAATAGCGAATTTGGGGCTCACGCATTTTTCGTTTAGAAGTTTTCATGAGATGGATGAAGAATCGGAAGGAAACCATTTGCAATATTACATTTCGTCCCCGTTCCAAATACGAGAAAGTATGTGCTGGTGTACTAACAAGAGTTTTCAGATCTTTACTTATCTGGATTTCTGCGTTATAAAATAAATGATTTAGAGAGACGATACATGGGCACTTCCCTCGACTTGAAATATATTCATTCTTCTCACTTCATTTTTCAAACTCTCCACCAATGCTACATTATTTTTTATGGCTTATGTTTGTTTGTATTCTCTCTGTCCTGGAAAGTGGATTATTTTTCTTATTTTTACAAAATTATAATACTTATACTTGGATACTTATTACCATTGCATAAACGCATTATACACAAGTCGCCAGTTTGTCTCCCCACGCATTATCTACTGAGTGTCTTTATTTAACAATATTGGAATAAATTATGTTTCACTCAACACATATAATTACTCACACTTTCGCTTTGTGAGGTTTAGATTTTGGTTAGTAAATTAACGTGGAACACATGATTTAGATAAAATGAACTCGGGAATATATGAAAACAATGTTGTTTGAAACCACACTCATGTTACTAACACAAAAACAAAAACAAAAAAGCAAACAACAACACGCTTCCTTGTAACAGCGGGAGTAAAACATATATCAGTAGAAATAATGAATGTTTTAATGAATGTTACAATTGAAATAATGTTAGCACTGGTTAGGCAGTACAGTCGCCGTGTCGAGAAAATAATTTACGACATCTTTCTTTGTCGCTGCCTCATTCTCTTAAGTGGCCGTAATTCATGCAGGCACCCTGCGCATTCATAACTGGAATGGATGGCAACGCCTCGCCCGTAAGCACGTGGTAGCGATTTCGTGAATATTCAACATCGAATGTAGCGAGTAATTTCGAGCGCTAGTGTGTTTCGGCGCGAAGGAGCCTATTCACACCACACCGGCGGTAGAGCATCGTTATTGCGATCTGCAGTGCGGTGTTCCTCGGGTTATTAGCACACGCAAATTGTCATTACGTGTAATTTCGCGGTCATTATTTTCAGATCACGATGTTATTACTACTTTTGGTTTCCGGCATTCATGGTATTTTTATTTTTTGATTATTATGTACTGAACTATATTACTTTCATTCTAGGTTTGTCATGTCGATGAACGATCTGCAATTTTTTGCGGTCTGCTTGTTTGTTTAATTTCTCAGAATCCATGATTTGTTGCGGTAGTTTTAGTCAAATATAATTTTTTTTCTCGTTTGGTATTATTTATTCTAGTATTGAGTCTATGTAATGTTTCTACATGTTTATATAGTGTCACACAAATACGTAAATTCAAAAATACCGAATTATATTTCTATTAACATTTTCCGGTTTGATAATTGCTCTTTGTGCAAATGGGAATGGCATTCTCCGCTCTGAAATTACAATTTTCTTAATGCCCTCTGTCGTTATTTTCGCCCTACGTATTATATTCGTATATATGATGGAAATGAAAAATGAATACCGTTCCTTAGTTTAGGGAAAGAAAAGTTTATACACTTCTTTAAACTCATGTCAATGAAAATCTACATAAATCTCATGTCTATTGAAACTAGTTGTTTCTTCCATATCTTTTGCGTATTTCTGGTTTTGGATAATTTTTCATTTTTAAAATATGCATTAGTAAGAACACTTTAGTCAATTAAATTTTCAGAAGAAATTTAAGTTTCTTTCCATACATGGCTGATTACTCTCACACATGGGGTCTTTGGTTTTCACGTATGGACCCGTTCACGTGCAGACCATATCGATCGGCTGCCAGAAAATTAATTCATGAATATGGTTTCCCTACGAAAATCATTAGGGTTAGTCTGATATTTGCATTGAATTTTAGTTTGCATTATAGGATTAAACGTATTTATTGCTATTAAATAAAGATTTCTCGTTATGAATTTAGACAGCATGAAAATAAACTTTGTGAATACTAAATGCATTTGGTGAAATTCAATGTAATTGCAAAATAATTTCTAGTTTGACATTATCTTTCGATATACAATGTGCTCAATCTGCACTTTTTAAAACAAAGTAGTGGATTGAAGCAGCAAACCAATCTGCTCAACTAACGAGTCACATTACTCGAATAAAACAATAATATTAAATAACTAAATTAAAAGGAATAGAGTATTCTAGTAATATAGATTTATGGAGACGTGTCAGCAATCAGAGCCTGGTATATTTGTACATTGAAGAATTTAAATTATTACGCCTTTGATTATTAGATTGAAGGATTTCACTTCATGTAATTATTTGAAATATGCTGGTTCAGTTGCATTTGTACACTTTTTGTGTGTACTTTGGCACTACAGTCTCGTTAGTCCATGACCAGGCCATGGCGTCCCAATCTGGCGACCATGAGCCCAGGAGACGCGTGTCAAACACGTCGACCAGGGGAGGTGTCTCAGTGCATCAATTGAGGTCACTGCAGTGCCTCTGACCAGAAGGTCCTAGGTCCGAGTCCCGACAGCGGCAAGATTTGCGACACTAGCTTCTCAACTGGATCGAATTTAATCGCTGTCTGGAGGAGAATTCTAGAGACCGGCTGCTCTAATTGGTAGTTTTCCAGGGTTTATCTAATCAACGCCAGACGAACGCCGGAGCAGTACCCTAACAAACGGGCCACGGATCGCGCACAGTCTTTGGTTCCTCTTCCTTGTTTTATCCTCACCCCTTACACACTTCTTCTAACATGCCCTAAACTAACATACATGGTGAGAGGCTGGTCGGGAGCTTAGAGCTTGTTCCGGCTGGGGCGGTGCCCTGCTGGTGGGGGATTCCTGGTTGAGGGAAACCTTGCTAGCCGGTAGGTCGATCTCGCCATCCAGCGGGGGATCACTACCATTTCCCAAGGACAAAACACGCATTACACTTACGGGAATAATGACCACGGTAGTTGTCGCGTCCGGAATCACCAACCATCAAGCATGTCGCAACCCCTTACGTCAACTATTAGGCACCATATTTCGTTACCTACGAGCTACTCTTTCACATTGTCAACTATCTATAGGCACTGGGACATGACAGTGAAAAGTCAACAGTTTAGTTTCTGCCTCATCCGGGAATCGAACATGGGGACGCAACAAGGAAAGCTAGCTCACTAATCATGAGCCACCGCACGGCGTCACTCCTTTTCTTAAATGAAAATTGTAAGAAAATTTGAAATTTGCTATTTTGAATGCAGTATAATTGACAAGGTCTTCTCCTGAGCAGATATCACCTGCTTCTCACACGCAGAGAAACGCGTTAATTCGAGAGACTCACTGTGTCTGCCAGTGAAGTTCCTGAACTTCACTGAATCACAGGGTATTTATGTTCTGAATAAAGTAGAAAATGTGAAGTGCTATCATGCGACAGTGAAGCGATATACATGCTGAAGAGTTGTACGTCCGTCCCATCATGTCTTTCTGTAAAAAAACATTGCGATATAAATCTAGTTTAGATTTTTGCGAAGAAATGATATTCAACTACCGACACGCTGTGAATGAGACCGTTCAAATTAGTGGTGGGTTTTTAATTTTGATGGATTAAAAGAAAAATGGGCAAAAATTAAAAATCACTTTCCCTTTCAAACAACGGACAATTATACATTTAAGGTCTTATGATACATCATTGTAGGATGTCTGGGGTTCCTGGATCATTTTGAGTTACTGTTACGCAGAATAAGATCTTTGGAACGGAATCCTATCTGCACGAGAAATAATTTTGTGAGCGCGTTGGTGTTCCTGCCACGAATATCGTGTATTCCGTAGCTTCTGATGCCGAGAACAAGCACTAATCCTTCAGAGAGAGCTCCGGGTTTCGCATTGCATTCCAGTTATTAGAAGGCCTCTCAGCAGTAGTTAAATGCTAGCTGGAGCAGCTTCGTGCAAGCTGATACAGGTACTCAGAGAACCGTGCCTGCAGAAACAGTTGACGGTTAACCTGCATACAGGCAAGACCTTCAATAATTTTCGCATACAACTTAGAAACTTGTCAGGACCGGTACATTAGCAATAGTATTTTTCACAATTATAACCAGATATCCAGTAGAATGTTTTAAAACATTAAGATATTGTAATAGGTAAATAATAATTACTCACTCTACTGTATGATAGTTCATAATTTTTCTACATAATTTGTTTTTACATTTCGTTGCTTTATGTAGTCAATTGATGAATCCCTCCTTTATTTCAAAAGTCTTAGAGGTTACATATTTTTAAAACTTTTATCCCTTTCTTATTTTTGACGGATGTTGTTTACTTGAAGTTACATACTGAGATACAATGGCTTTAGGTTATCAGGATTCAATATGATGTCACTGTATAAATAAGGATGTTTCTGTTATTTAACTTGTTGGGATCTGTTTAATCCGGTTTCATACTCTTCTAGGGTGCACCCACTGTATTTACTCAATAGCTCTTTTGATTTCTCTAAAGTACGGATTCAAGGTAGAAAACTGTTATTCTCCCGATGGATTATAGAAAGATTAGTATAAGAAGGGACCGCTTTGCCATCTACTACTGAGCCACTGCTTGCAACATAACTGATATGATTATGTCCATACACTCAATTCATCGGTGATTTCGTTTACAGATTGTTAATTTTAGTCCTATTTGACGTTCATTTGTTTCCCGTCCTATGAAACTAGTCTCTTTTTTGTTACTCCTCTCTACCATTGCCTGATGAGATTTTTTCCTTTCGATTAGAAATGTGGCATTTCTACTTTTAATGCGTCTCGGCAGTGAAAATTTCTATTTTTCAAATGTTGATAATCTGGTTTTGTTAGCACTCATGTTCATCATTTTACTGTGTATAGTAAAGAGAAAGGAATCCTGGAGATCAAGAAAATGGGCACAGATAGTTCTCCCCCTCCGTCAGTCATTACGTATTTTCTTTTACAGATTTGTGACGAAAATATATCAAACAATACACAAACACATATGAAACACATTATGCTATTCAAGCTATTTCTGTTTCATTGATATGAAAAAACAATACTTATAAAATAATTTCTGATGTCACGAGAAAACTTCAATTTTAATATTAAAAACGTAGTGCTTCACTTTATTAAACGTAACGCCGACAGCTGAAACGTCTGTTCCTAGCACATTGTGACGGTACCAACATGCGAGTATCTTCACTCCATTCGTTTGATTCACCAGCTGAGTTTATCTCAGAACCAACATTGCTACTGGCCCTGCAACGAATCTAATCGGGGTTTCCTAGTGTTTTAGGACCGAGAGAGGGAAATTTTCAACATTAGCTCTGTAGCTATGATGAACTCAGCGGAAATCTGGGGAAGACTTCTAGCGGCCACACAGATCGGTAGTTTTTTGTAGTTTCTCCGATCGAAACCCGGCAAATTCCGGAAGAGTACCCTAACAAATGGGCCAAGGTCCGCGCGTGATCTTTGCGTTCTCTTCCTTGCCACATTCTTTCCCTTCACTTTCACATACACTTACTACACTACCACATATGTCGGGACACCAGCCGAGAGTTCAGAGCTTGTCCCAGATGTGGCAGTAGTCTGCTAGCGGAAATACCTGAAGGGCGGAAATCCCTCGCAACCTGGCGTATAGGTAGGCACCGGATTTCAGCACTCAGCAAGGAAGGAAAATTCTGACCTTCCCGTGTTAAAACATTCACAATACTAACGGGACCAACGAACGTAGAATTTGACGTGCCAGGAAACAACGATCAGTCAATATTTTGACTCATTTTGAGATATTTCTATGATGACGAATGCTATAAGAGTTACTTCATTACATCACACTGCAAATTAAGTAAATGAAGTTAGAGGGAGTATGCAAGAACTTAAAGGGAATCTGATCCAGTTTCAAGGGCAGATTAAAAGAGAAAATAATCGTTTTTCTTTTACGAATTTGTAACAGAATTAGGACAATAATTAATCAACGAAGTAGAGTATATTTCAATAATATTTAAAACCATTGTCAAGAACTGAAATTTGTTTTTGAGAATACTTTTTCACGACATCAGTGATCAACCCCAACTAAAAAAGAACGAATGTACCGGGAGAGGGTCTCAGGGTACCAACTCACTGCGGTGCCTCTAACTGGGAGGTCCTAGTTTTGAGTCCCGATAGTGGAAGGATTTTCGACACTTGCTCGAGAACTAGGTCGAATTCAGCCGCTGTTTGGAGAAGTATAAAAGCCGGCTGCGCTGGTCGGTAGTTTTCCGTGGTTTCTCCGATCAGTGTCAGGCGAATGTCGGAGCAGTACCGTAACAAACGGGCCACGGACCGCGCGCGATCTTT
This sequence comes from Teleogryllus occipitalis, assembly GCA_011170035.1. Taxonomy (NCBI): domain Eukaryota; kingdom Metazoa; phylum Arthropoda; class Insecta; order Orthoptera; family Gryllidae; genus Teleogryllus; species Teleogryllus occipitalis. The sequence goes on from BLKR01002497.1 coordinate 25,565, forward strand.
CCTTTCTCTTCCTTCATCTATCCTTAACCCTTACACACACACACACACACACACACTTCTATCCTCTACTCTACCACTCATGTCGGGAAACCGGTCGGAAGCTTAGAGTTTGTCCCGGCTGGGGCGGTGCCCGCTGTTGGGAGATACGTGGTTGAGGAAAATCCCGTCAGCCGACAGGTAGGTCGGCGCCGGATCTTAGCATCAATCGGTGGAAGATCACCGGCTCCTTCCGAGGACGCAACATGCACTACAGTTACCGGACTGACGACCATATCCGGAATCACTAATCAATCAAAAGAAACACTGTGGATTAATTTTAAAGGCAACAGACTTAGTTATTACAAATTAACTACGAAAGAAAATGAAATGAATTGTAATACAAAGTACACACTGCTTGCTTGTACTTCAACCGTTGTCGTCCACCGTCCTCCCCTTTCCCTTTGCGGGCGGCTGCAAATCCCGTCCTGTCAGAGCTGCCACCGGGCACAGGTGCCCCGTTGAAGCTGTGTAATACACTTAGCGGACGCGGGCGTCGCCCACGACGGGGCGTCGCTGATCTATGGCCCGGCCGGCCGCCCCGCGCGCCTCGGACTCTGTTCGCGCGCCGGCCCGCGCGCGGCCGGCCCGCCCGGCACGTGAGCGATGTGGCAGCGGTCATTGACGAGTGTCTATGGCGGCCTCATTCCTCCTCGACCCGCCTCTGCGAATACGATTGTCTACGTGTGTGGGCATTGTTGCATTGTGGCATTGTTGCGCGCGAGCGAGCATTGAGATGCCCAGAGTATGGAACGCGGCGGTAATTACGGTGGAATGCGTGAAAGAGCGTCGCTGTAGCGGCCGTCCTCGGGCGCGAGCCACTCGTTGAGGCGCTGATCATACGGCTCGCGCACTTCAACAGGTCCTGCTTTGTGGACGGCCTTGCCTGCGTATCTACGCACGGGAGAATTCAGTCTCTCAGCGTTGGAAATGTATCGGATCAGTACTCTTTGTTTGGGACGGGCATTTTAAATGAAGTTTCGCTACTCAATCAAATATCAATTCAGTACCATTCGATTTATTTAATGCTAATTTATTACAAATTAAAGACTGAAAGAATAATGATGTTATTTTATTAACGATCAAAATCTTTATGCAGACTGTATCTATATCATAATTTCCTGTGCCCCTGACTTAATTTTTTGAGATTGCGTCGTAAAATACAGCAAATGAAGCAAAATACAAACTTGGAGTTTGTGGTGTATTATTACTTACGATTTAAAGAATATATTACGGAAAAAAGATTTTACGGATAGAATGGATCAATAAGCCAAAATAATTAAATACCGATCAAATTGCTACGAAATGTAGTGTTGTAATGAATCTGGCGGTACAATTTGGTAGTTTTCGCCGCGTGCAATTCGGTTCCGTAATGTGAGTGACGGGCTAAGTAGGGTGGCGCCTTTCACGTTTGTGTTAGTAGTCGGCGCCACGCGCACGCGCGGGCATTTGTAGTGTTTGAAATTGAAGATCGGCGGATGCAGAAGAATGAAATATCCCTGGACACGACGCGCGCTAGGAAAGTACAATATTTGCAATGTGGGAAAAGCTTCAGAAGCTAATTTATAAAAGTTCTTTGAGGTCTGACGAAATCCATTAGATATTCATACAATATTTATTATTACAAAGAACATACGTCATAGAACAAAATTATTTTGTGAAAAAGAAACAGTTTGAAAGGGATGTAATAAACCGTAGGAGGAGGCAAGCCCTGGAAACACAAGACCCATCTCTCTTATCCAGTGGCACAGGAATCAAAAATGACGGACGTACGGATGAGCTGGGATCGTAAGAGAATAAATAGAAAAAAAAATATGAAAAATTAAAAAGTCAACTTTCTTCTTTTACCATCATGTGTTTGTACTAATAGTCGTGAATTAAATAATATCATAGAAGAATGATGATAGGAATGACGCATGGAAATGCATCTCAAGTGTTTCAGAACGGGAACACAGAGACGAAAACACTGACGATATCTTTTGTGGATTCTAAATTGTACTTGGAAAATGGGAATGCTGTTGGCTATACATCGTGGGTACGCAAGAAAAATGAAACCTCTCAAATCTCGTCAATTTGCAGAATATCAGTTTTATCCTGAGATGAAGTTTTTATTTCCATAACATGTGAAAATATGTTGCCCTAATTTTTAGATATCTTGTGAATTATCTTTATTAACTTTTTTATTGAAAACAAACTTTTTTGCCAACATACCTCTAATTTCAGAAAAAATGAAATTTTGCTAAGTGAGATGATTTAAGTTGAGGTCTGGAGCAAGCAGCCGGTTGTTCTTATCATTAGTTTTCCGTGGTGTCTCTCATTGAAACCAAACGAAAGTCAGAGCAGTACGCTAACAAATGAACCACTGATCACATGTGATCTTTTTTTTCCTTGTTCTATCCTTTCCCCTTACAAAGGCGCACATGCAAACATATATTACACTACCACATATGCCGTGAGACCAGTTAGGATATATGAGCTTCTCCAGGCTAGTGCGTTGCCCCAATGGTGGGAAGATACCTGGAGGTGGAAATCGTCTTAAAGCCGGCGTGTAGGTCGGCGTCGGATCTCACCTCCCAACGTGGGAGAAACACTGCCACCTCCCGTGATAAAACATTCAATACACTAACCGAACTAATGAACATAGCAATTGACGTGTCTAGAAAGATCAATCGAACTTGTAAGACTTGTCTACGCGTTATTGCGCACCGCATTGATGTTCTCGGAGTATAAAAAGTCGTCGGTCTAATTTACGGTAGAATTCCTGAAAGAGGTTGGACAGTGGCGGTAAGCTCGAGACACTTAGTCAAGCAGTTCGATGAGTCGGTGAGTAATCTCACGGTTATTGCACTTAAGCAGGTGTTCCTTTGCCTGTTTCCGGAGGAGTGCAGAAGCCTTCGGACGAACGAGAGAGAATCCACCTTTGCGTGTTCGCCGTCACTCATCTTCCATGCCAAAACACGCCTACAGTTTGCCAGTAATTTTCGTTCCGTAGGCCATTTGTTACAAATTTACATCATTATCGTGTAGTGTATATGATTTGCTTTTGACACGAATTCACCCGATTTCTCGTTCAAACACGAACTGATAGTTACCCTTGGGTCACGCTCGCGTAACGTTCGCGCAACGCTCGCGTAACATCATTAACCTACAGGTTATGGTACATAATAGGGATAAATTGCTTCTGAAAGAGGCAAAGAGCCATTGTAAGCAAAAATAAGATTTAACGAAATAGGGGGAACAGCGGGTAGTGTGGAGGAAGCGGGGTCTAACGATGGCACTAGCGTGTTTGAGGGGTCTGAAAAGACTGCGGATTGATTGATTGGTGTTTCCGGACGTCTAGTGCTATGGTAATTACTCTCGTTACTGTAGAGGATTTATAATTATCCAAGGATGTGGCGCTGTTCACGCCCACATTGGAAAGTGAGAATCCGGCTTCAACCTTCACTACGCTTGCGGGTTTTATCGCTCCAGGTATTTCCTCGAGCTTGGCAAAGCTCCAATGGAGAAAAGCTCTAAGCTCAATATTGGTCTTTCGACATACGTAGTCGTGGAGTGCACGTAAGTGTTGGTGTATATGTGTGTTTGTGTCTGTGAATGTGTGAATATAAGGAGAGGTGAGAGGACAAGAATAAAGGGAAAGAAAAATCGCACCGTTTGTTAGGGTGCTGCTCCAGCATTCACCTGGTATATATAAAACACGGTAAACGACCGGTCAGAGTAGCCGGCCAGTAAAATCATCTTTCAGACGGCGGGTGAAACCGAACTAGATATCTAGCTAGTGTTGTAGTAATTGTCTATCGTCTTGACTTCAATCCCAGAACGTCAGAGTCGCTGCAGAGCTTCTGGCGGAGAGTCACGGGAGGGAATTGGAGAGGGGAGGCTGCGGAAAATGTGTGGGCAACGTGAGTTGAGGATGCAGCGGCCAGTAAAGGTCATTCCCAACAGAGGTTAGCGAGGAAGCAAAGACAATTCGCAGCAGACCGTCGGGTTAGAATTGCAAGAACGAGAATGAGCAAACGAAGAATGGCGAACGAGTAGGCGGAGCACAATAACCGAAGAAACATAGAGGCAGTAGGGATTTCATAAACTGCAAACGGTGCTATGGAAGAGACAGCGCGGGGAAACGGCGAGGACGGAGATTTCAAGAACAGACGACAGTGGAGGCGGGGGATAGAGCGAACGCATCGAGGATGAGGACCCAGAATGCGGGTCGAGGAAGGACGGAGACTCACAGCAGGGGCCCGCGGAGCCACGGGCACACAGAGAAGGGGCCGTGAGAGCAACGGGCAGCGGGAAGGGGGCGTGACAGGGGCGTGACACAGCGCGGGGGCGGAGGGGGACCCACGGGCAGCGACGGGGCCGCTAGGCGGAGCGCGTAACAGAAGGGCCCTTTGCACTCGCCGACAAGCGACGGCCCACGACGCAACTAATCAAGCGCGAGGCCCGATACGGGGCTTCTGTTTCGGCGAGTTTTGTTTTCGGCCCGCCGCCACCGCCGCCGCCGCCGTTGCTGCCGCCCGGGAGGAAGTGGCCGGAAGGGCGTGCGGGCGGGGGAGGAGGGCGGGGGCGGAACGTGGAGGGCGGTGCGGCGGCGGGATGTCGGATGGCTCCGGGCCGCGTTCTCATCAGCCGCCTACAGCCCTCTCCCGCGGCGCGCTCCGCTCTCTCGCCGACGACGACGGCCCGGGACGGGGCTGGCGAGATTCGCTCTCTGCGTTCCCCGCCCCTCCCCCAGCCCCGCTCCTCGGCCCCGCCTCGCTACGCCTCGCTTCGCTTCGCCTCACCTCATCCCGCCCCGCCCCGCTTCGCACCGCCCCGTTTTGCCACGCCCCGTCTCGCCCCGCTCCGCTCCGTCCCGTCCCGCTCCGCTCCTCCCCACCCAGCTCCGCTCCGCCACCCTCCGCCCCGTCCCACCCCGCCTCACCCCATCTCGCCTCGCCCCAACCTACCTCACCCTACTCCTCCCCTCCCCACCCAATCCCACTCTATCCAACCTCGTCCCACTCCATCCCACCCCGTCCTACCACGTCGTACTCTGCCCCATCCCGCACTCCCCAGCACGGTGCAGCTTTACTCTGCCGGTTCCTCCGGTCCCGTCCCTCTCCTCTGTCTCGTCTCCGTGCCCTGCTCCACCCCGGCCCGGCGCTCACCCTCCTCCCCGCCATGGAGAAGCTTCTGTCCACAGGGGCCGCCGCAAGTTCGTCGCTGCTGCAAACTGAAATAAAAGAGTCGGTCTGTAGGTTGAAATTGTTTTGAAAAAGGTACGAAGCCTTCAGAAATTAATATTATAGGTCTGAATGCCTTTCAGTATTTATTTCATAAAATTATGAATTAAGATATCTCCAATACTTTGAGGATTTCAGTCACATTCACAGAAAGGACGCAATAACAATATCATTTAAGCACAATTCATTAAACGCCGTTTGTGTTTATTGTGCGATTTATTAAAAAGCTGTGCTAGAAAAATATTAATAGTAATGTTCTATTTTTGATTGTGGTTTAATTATATTGCGTGATTCTTTGTGTTTTGTTTTAATAATTGTAATTATCTGCTCCCGGATAGTATTGAATCGCAGTTCAAATACATGTAATTAATTATTTCCTGCAAAAGCGTTCAAATAGTTGTGATTATCTAGTTTTCGACTTTGCTTCTTGGGAAGCGGATATAATGCTTTCTGTACTACTTTTGTAGCTTGAATACTGTTGAATATCCTTCCTTGCAATACTTCTGTGGTATGTAAAAAATACATTACCTTCCTTGTTTCCAACATCTCACTAAATATTCCCAACCTGGTACTTTGCTAGCTTTATTTACTAACGAATTTCCCCTTTCAACAAATACCAATGCTACTTTCTAAACATTTTCGATTGAGTACACCTGGCCCTCCCTATTAGAATCCATTCACGCTGCTCTCTATTCTAGTACCAGGCACACAATAGAAAATTGTACTAGTATTAATTCTTCTGATTTACTGCCTCCCTTCCTTTACACTCGAATTATAAAATGTAAAGATTACCACAATTCGTCAACAAAAGTAATGTCATGCTCCCCATCCTAGTTCTTCCTTAATTATAATTTCTAGAAATGCACAACACGTTACGTCTAAAATTATCTTATCCCCAAGCAAAAGTTTTGCTTCTTTTTCATTTCTACGGCGCGTGCCTGTTTATGCGTTTTATTTTCAGTCTATTGATTTGTGTTCAATCTTGCTGACGTAACAAGTCGCGCTGTCATTTTTCCTGATCTGTTACGTTTTCAGTCTTTCTATAAATAAGGCGTTCGCGAAAATTTTATTTTTGTTCTTATTCTTTCTACCATGACATTTGCATACACCAAATATTGTAATCACCCAAATATACTCCCCTACAGAACCCCATATAAAATAACTTTATACCAACTCTTGTATTGAAGTTATATCTTGTTAGAAAATCATCAATCCATATTATCACTCGCGAGAGTTTAGTTCTATACTAGCTAGTTTTTCTAACAGTCTGCTATGTGGGACAAGATCAAAAGCCTTCCTAAAATCTATTATCGACCCATCTATTTTATCGTACTCATCTAGAGAATCGCTATATCCTGGGAAAATGATATTGTTACACATGGTGATGTTACACAATGAGCGATACTTTCAAAGCGCACTTTATGGTCTTTGAAGTTTCAGTCCAATTGATTATGAGTGAGAAGTGTAAAAGAGTATGAATTTGGTGGCATAAATGGTTACGCTAAATGGAATCTGTAATTAATTTCAATTAATGTAATATATCACAATTGGAGCCTTGCTGTCCTTCAAAAATTGCTATCGTCTGCCCTAAATAGAAAACGAATCTGCTTCTTTGATATGAGAACAAATTATAGAAAATGATCGCATAGCAATTTGATCTAATTATATTGAAATACTATTATTTCTTAATTTTAAAACATTCTGAAGTGATTCAAATTAAAATTAAAAAATGGCTATTTTGCTGGCTCTCTCAGGTGGTAGGTTTTCCTGGTTGTACAGATGGTTGTAGATTAAAATGCCTGCATTGCTGATACTTCCATTCATTGCGGCAATTGTGTATAGAAACGCAATTCATTTCTAACCCACTTATGCTCGTAAAAATATTTCCAAAATTTTAGTATATTAGTTTTATAAATGATCTGAAACAGCCTGTAAAAATGGAGAAAAATCTGCGTTTACGTGTTCAATTTTTGGGACATGATATTAAGCGCCCGTTAAGCATAATCATTCAAAGGCCGACTTGTGAGTAAAATTGTGTTTAATACTTATTTTTAAGCAATGAGCAGTTATTTTATATTTTATTGAACGTTTATTCAGTTTTAATCAATAAAATAAAATTATTGTCAAAATGCAAATTTCAGTCCGGTCTGTGACGCCGAGCAGTGCAGACGTTCTGAGGTCGAGCTCTGCTACCGTTACCAGTGCCAGTTTTATAAAGTGTTGTGTTTCCGAGCTAGTGGGAGCTAAACTACAATCGTGTCAGTTGTAAGTGGGGAGTGCGTGCTGGGAGGTGGACCAACTTATTTCTGTGAGACATCAATAATTGCCGAATTACCAGGTAAATCGCCAACGCCTTGTATTGATAGGAGGGGCGAACCTTGGGTCTCCCAAGATAGAGCCCCCTCCATCGTTACCCGAAGCCATCTCGTCGGCGCTTTTAACTGCTCACCAGTGCGTTCCTATTCCAAACTGCAACGACAGATATTTAAACATTGTTCAAAATCCTAATTACAATATTGACGCAGTCAAATCTCCAGAAGCAAAAATTCAAGCCTTGGAACATGAAATACTATTTCTACGACAACAGTCGCAGGAACTTCAACGGCTACTTCAGCAAAATTCTTCTCACAATCCAATGGACGTCCCAAGTGAGTTACAAAATCCTACTCAAATTAGTGCATTTCATCTAAGTGAAAGTTCTCATCAAAGTGATTATAATAGTTCAAAACGTACACGAGGTATGAGCAGTGAAGAAAGTGCCAGTTCGCAAGATTTACCTCCCGTATATAATATTCCCACTGATAACCCGTTTCAAGTACTCCACGAAGTTACAGATGAATCTAATAGTACTTTTCCGAACCTAGAGCCAGCAAAACTACCCCCAATAAATATTAGTAAAACTTCAGGTACCTTAAGAAATTTCAACTCATTTATCTTAGAAATTAAGCAAATAGTAAATAATGAGTTTAGTACTAAAATTAAAAACGACTATGTTTCTATATTTTTTCAAACAATAGAAGACTACAGAAAATACAGAAAACAGTGTGGCCTAAATAACATTCATTATTTTACTTATAGGGATCCAACAAAAAGAGTACTTTCAGCTATTATTTACGACATACCAACTTCGTATACTAACGAAGATTTAAGTTAGAATTAGGTCAAACATTCTCAGTAAATACTGTTTACAGACTTTGGGAAAAAAGAAAAGCCTTAGAAATGTGTGCAGTGTATCTCTTAAACAATGATCAGAGCAGGGAGATAATCAAATTAAGAAAATGATTCAATAGTGTTGTAAAAGTCAAATTTTGAAACAAAACCTCACCAATTCGATGTAAAAATTGTCAGTTATTTAATCATACACAAGCAAACTGTAAACTGGAACCAAGATGTGTTAGATGTATAGAAAAACATCATTGTACTAAATGTAAAAAAACTTAAAAATTCGCTACCTCAATGTGTGAACTGTCTTGAAAATCACACAGCGAATTATAGAGGATATAGATTCTTCAAAAATAGTAATTCAAAATCTAGTTAAAATCCAATTGGAAAAACAGTCCAAAATCCTTTAATTTTCAACCCCCTTCAAAACCAACATCAATACTGCCAAAGACCAACTAGAAAATCCAAAACTCCACCCTCCCCTTCTTCTCCTCCTCTTCCTTTGATTAATAATTTCAGACAGAATTTCCCCCGTCTACCATCACTCTCAAGAAATTCACAAACGTATCTTGAAAATAACTTTGTTCCATCCCCACCTACTACAATAGATTTTAATAAATATATTCGAAACTTAACAACTCAGATTTTAAATATATTAATTCCACAAATTCAACAAATAATAATAGAAGTACTGCCAAGAATAATCAATAATGGATCACCATAAAATAAAATTATTAAACTGGAATGCCAACGGACTATTTCGTCAAATAAATGAATTCAAACATTTTCTAAATGACCAAAAAATTGATATAGCGTGTATTACGGAAACACATCTAAACAATGCTAAAAAAGTTAATATTCCAAATTATATCACATGCAGAGAAGATAGAGCTTCTTTACATGGTGGGGGTGGGGTAACAATACTAATCAAAAGAAAAATCAAACATTCACAAATATTTGTACCTACCTCCAAGAAATTAGAAATAACAGCAATAACGATAAATTTATGAGTCGGAAAATTAACAATATTAGTAGCTTACAAACTCCCAAATAAAAAAATACCTAAAAACACCCTGGAACTACTCTTCAATCATAATGATAAAATATTACCAATTGGAGATCTCAGTGCAAACCACCAAGCATGGGGATGTAAAACGACTACCTCTCAAGGTATATTATTATTTAATCTAGCAACTACGAAGAACTGGACAATACAAGCCCCTTCTCAACCTACCCATTATCCATATACGAGTACTAATACCATTTCTCCAGATATTCTGGACATTGCAGTCTCACAAAATTTAAACTTCCCACTCACAAAATACTGCATACCAGCATTAAACTCGGATCACAACCCTGTATTAATTAACTTTAATAATGTTATTCCACAGCAGAAACATTCTAATTCCCTAATTAAAGGTAAAATAAATTGGAAACTTTTCCAGTCATGTATGCTTCAAACAAATAATTATCCTACTTCTCTCCATACTCCATTTGATGTAGATGCAGAAATTTTAAAAATAAAAAAATATATTACAAGCTATTAAATTATCAACAAAGACAAGTAATAATTCTAACAAATCAGTCACACCTGTCCTACCAAAAGAAATATTAAATTTAATTGCTCTCAAGCATGTAACTCGTAGAAAGTGGCAAATCGCTCGAGATCCTGATATTAAAACTACCTTAAATCGCCTTACTCATGAAGTTAAAAATAAACTAGAACAATACAGGTTTTCTAAATTTAGAAACTATATATCCCAGCTTCAACCTAACTCTGCTTCCCTCTGGTCTGCAATTAAAAATATAACAAATGAGAAAAAACAATTACTCACATTAAAAAATAATAATAACAACACATTAGCAACTACTGATTCTGAAAAAGCAGAACTATTGGCAAATCATTTTGAACTCTCTTTTACTAATAACCTCCTTTATAATATTTCCTTTACCCAAAACATAGTCCAATCATTAGCCAAACCACTTCATACAGTTCCTGAAAGAATTAAATTTATTTCCCCATCTGAAGTCAAATACATAATTTCCAAACTTAAAAACAAGAAATCACCAGGCTTAGATTTAATTCCTAATATTGTAATTAAACATTTACCATATCCCATCCTCAGTTCACTAACAGCTATATATAATGCATGTTTTAGACTCGACTACTTTCCAAACTCCTGGAAAACTGCACTTATCCTGCCAATTCCTAAACCCAACACAGATCAAACTGAACCTGAAAATTTCAGACCAATTAGTTTGCTGCCAAATTTTTCAAAAATCTTTGAAAGGGCAATTTTAACCAGGATTAATAAATTTTTAAATCAAAATAATATTCTTCCTAGTAGTCAATTTGGTTTCAGACATAACCATTCTACTACGCATCAATTGTTACGTTTAACAGACTATATTGCCACCAATTTCCAAAAATTACGTCATACTCTTGCTATATTTCTAGATGTAAAAAAAAGCATTTGATAAAATCTGGCATGATGGATTACTTTTTAAATTGAGAAATATTGGTTTCCCAAATTACTTACAAAACATAATAAAATCCTTTTTAGTTAATCGAAGATTCAAAGTTCAAATAAATAACACTCTCTCAACTGATCACAATATACAAGCTGGACTTCCCCAAGGATCTCCTTTATCACCTATGCTTTTTAATGTTTTTATTTCTGATATGCCTTACCTCTTACACTCAGATATTGCCTTATTTGCGGACGACACTGCAATATTTACCACTCATAGTGATCTTCTTTTAGGTAGAGACAATCTCCAAGATGACCTAAATCTCCTCATGTCTTGGTTCAATGATTGGCAAATAAAAATAAATCACCAAAAATCTCAAGCAAAAATTTTCTCCTTAAAACGGATTCATCCCACATATCCCTTAATAATTAATAACCATGCAGTTAAATGGCTTCCAAATGACACTCCTGTTAAATATCTTGGACTTCAAATAGATACCAAATTAACCTGGAAAAACCACATAACATCAATAGCTAATAACACACATATAAAAATATTAAAATTGTATCCATTCATAAATAGAAAATCAAAATTATCAATAGACTCAGCATTAATAATATTTAAATACATTATACGACCTTCACTGACCTACGCCTGCCCAATTTGGGGAGGTGCCGCTAAAAACAACCTTCAAAAACTGGAAGTACTGCAAAATAAATTTTTAAGAAATGTTTTAAAAGCTCCATGGTATATCAGAAATGATCAAATTTTAAAAGAACTATCTATAGAACCTCTGAAAACTTGGATTCTAAAACTTTCTTCTAATTTCTACTCTTCTCTTTCATCTTGCCCAGCCACTCCTTTGTACACTCTAGGTAAATCAGCCAATCTTTTTCCACGAATAAAATCAAGATATTCTAAAGACCTACTACATCCTCCTTAATTAGCTGTAAAGCAGGTTCCAACATTTCTAAATTAAATATTTATGTTTTTAATTCAAATATTGTATGCATTTTTCTGAAGGACCCTTCCTGGGTATCCTTAGTTGTTATTGTTTATATTGTAAATATTAGTCTTCTACCATTGTTCATGCATGATGAAATGTAATTACAACAAAATTGTATACTATGTATCATAAAAACCCTTGAAAGGCATAATAATGTCGAACAAGGAGATAAAAACTATTTTAAAAAATGTAAATTTCAAAACTGCAATGGTAGTACATCAAGCAGTACACCTTTTCGTCGTTTGATAAATAAAGCATTCTTTGATTCTCATGTACTCGTCGCTTTAATAGTTTAATTGCTGAACAAAACTATCAGGATATTTTAAAATTGAATTTTATATTTACTTGGAACAATTACAACTCTTTGGTATGATATAGTGCTTTACATAACAACAGTAACACGCGCACGTATGCATTTGTTTCAGGACATATCATCAATTTTATAAACATATTAGTTGAAGAAATGATTTCAAAGAAAAATTATAATTTCACATTGGGATATTTGTTGTACAGAATGTCACAAACTTTTAGGATAATATTCACCAAGACCAACACCCGGGTCTCTGTCATTACCTCCCCTACCTTGACAAAACTCAAAATTCAAACAGTAACCACCTTTTTCGGCAGCTACCCAAGCTTTGTACCAAAGCGTGCAGGTTTCAATCTCAGAAATTGCTTGCAACTGTGCCTACCAAAGTATGGAATCATAGATTCATCTATCAGATTCAAAAGTGGCGTTCTCTAAAAGACATGTTTACGTCATCAAGAAATGCATGAACCTTAGCAAATTTATCGTTTTTATTTAACGTCTCGTTGTTGCAGACATGCAAAAATCGAAATATTTCATCCAATTTCCCGAATTCTCCCAAAACATTCGGCGACGTGTTATTGCCATGTCCCGCATAGAGTAACGCAAAAAACGTGTATATTTCGTCTTTCGACAGTAAAAAGTTAGTTTCATTATTCTCTCAGGCATCTCGCACAGTGTTTTGTACGACAGAGTCAGAGAAACAGCAGAGGAGTTATTTAGCAGAATTTTTTATTCAACGGTGACTCTCCCCGACTAGTCTTGCAGCTAGTTGCAGCAGATAAGTCCCCTTCTTTCCGTACGAAAACATCAGATTTTCTTGAAAGCTTTTTGTATTTAGAGGGTAGCGGGGACACCACGTCATCTTCCGAAGAAATGCCGTCTTCATCATCCGAAGAAATCACCTGAAATTCACTGCCGGCTCGGAGTGGGTTTCCAGAAAGGCGGTCTGTATCGTTGCAGTCTTTATCACCGCTGTTTTTGTCGGATAAATCCACCTCAAGTGGAAATATCTCGCCATCCGCATGAACAGAAGCAACACGAATCTTCTCTAGTTTCTCAATAATTTGGGGGGAATGTATGTCAGTTATACACGTGTGTGTCATACTTGTACGAATATAACACTCATAACTCAAATAAACTTTTAAAAATGTAAAAATAAACCGCAATTATTCAAAGTAAGTCAATAAATCAAACGTAATAATTCCGCAGTAATGTTGCACTGTTGTCAGGATTGCGCTCAACGGGCACTTCAGTGCCCACATTATATTCACAGTTTCCTAATTCTAATCAAACGTTACAAATATAACAACTCGCAGAGATTTGTCGATTCATATGTGAACACGTCAAACTGAAATGAATGCGGTATATTACCATTAAAACTTCTCTCTTTCGCAGAGCGCGGTGAACGCGTAGGGACATGCTGTGTCCGTAAGGCGATTGCTAGGTGGAGGAGAGAGCTGGAGAGAAAATGTTCAGCAGCAAACTATTGCCTTCCTCCTCCTCCTCACTTCTTTCAGATCCAAAAAGCGTGCGGGAATGGATTCCGGCGTGAATAAACAAATAATATATACAGTAGGCATTGAGATGCCCGTTGAGGATAAATGGGCGAAATGGTTACTAACATTGGTTTCCTTTGTTATGAAACTCGAAATTGTTTATAATGAAGCAACTGCTGCGATATCCCTATAGATCTTGAAGTATTACAGAACATTATGAATGATTTTGTTTTGTGATAATTAAAAAATGATGTATATATGTGAAAACTTTATTTTAAACACAAAGGGAAACAAGTAAGTTATTATATTACTACGCGTTTGACATGTTTTAAATCGCTACAAGGCTTTCGAATCGTTGCATATGTGAGTATAAAAAAGAGACTGATTCTATTTATATCATTACCGCCCATTGCTACTCTGATGCAGTCAACAGTAGACGCACCTCATTCCCATTTTAACATCAAAGGCATTTATTATAAATGTATGAATTGTTAATACCGATTTTTGCATATACAACGGCAATGTTTAAGTTTCCTAACAACACAAAAATGTATTCTATGTTGTCACGTGGCGCTAATGGAAATAATATATGCTGTCGATTGTCCATGCGTATTTAATACCAATTTTTTTATTTAAATTTTAACGGGATTACCAGAATATCCATTAATATAATTCTTCTATGAATGATTTATCATGAATACGGAATACCTTCAATGACAAAAATATAGAACAATCAACTGTGTACCAGAACGCGCATACCGAAGCATCATACTCTAAAGTAATATATTTCATTAAATACATTCTGAATAATTTTATTAAATATGAAGAATTCTTAACGACCAATTGATGAAATATTGGAAGGCAGGTTAACGGGGCTTGGTCATAAGTAAACACGAACTACAAGTTGGTTGTTTGCCGACGTTTCGGAAAATGTATTTCTATCCTCAGGGCTGAATAATATGAGGAAAGAAAACAACACACATTTACTATAATACTACCAAAAAACACGTGTTATATAACAAGAATCCTGACTGTAGTTAAACACATTTACAATATCTTTGTACAAAAAGTTACATGCCTTGCAACCACAACATGAAAACATAATTAATACATGTGCTGCATGCTCCTCCATCTCAAGCACCTCTCGGGGAGTGAGAGACATACAATCCTCCTCACCACACCAACACACACCATGTTGAATATGATCCTGGTAGAATGTTGTGCGGTGAGCTGTGAATTATATAAGTTGTGCCTGAATGAGCTAGTGTGTACCTCTGTTGTAACTGTGTAACTGTGTTGTTTTCTTTCCTCATATTATTCAGCCCTGAGCATGGAAATAAATTTTCCGAAATGTCCGCAAACAACCAACTTGTAGTTCGTGTTTGCTTATGACCAAGCCCCGTTAACCTGTCTTCCAATATTTATTAAATATAGTATTTCCGTTGTCATACATCTCTAATCGACACAAGTTTTTTCACAGATATATTTCGTAGTTCGTGTTTCAAATTTCATTACTTTTATTATTTTTTATTTATTTTGAAAGATATTTTCATACTTCCATATTTTTTATTTCACATGTTTGTTTGCTAAAATACATTATTTTCCTATCCAATAACGAACTGCTTTTTGCTCGAAAGAAAATCAGTACAGGAATCACTACAAAATACTTTTATTGACGTTATTTACAACGTTACTGAATTATACAGCGTTATTGAATTGATCAAAATTACTGAGGGGTGCGGGTTTTTACATATTTAAAAAAATATGATTGAACATAATTACTTTGTAATTGTTATTTGTTATGACAAAGCTGTCACATTTTATTAATCGATTAAATACCTTTTTTCTTGAGCAAGGAATTATGGAAATTTAAATTCCGTAGTTAAATAGTATGAAATACCTCTCATAAACAATGAATGTTAGTGATTATATAGCGGGTATAATTTGTTACATTAATCTCTATTCGAAAGGTTACTCATTCTATGCTCTGCAGTAGCGTTTATGAAACATTGAACAGATTGCAGCAGACAGATGACTTTCACTCTCTTCTGATGACACATACAAATATCGCAGTTTATTCTATACTAGCAGATCCCAGCAGATGTCCTGCTTCCTCGTTTTTCCTTTCTCCCTTCTCTATTTTCCCATATTTATTTTTCTTTCTTTCTTTCTTTCTCTCTCTCTCTCTCTCTCTCTTGTTCTCTATCACACTCTTTTCCCTCTCTCTCTGCCCTTTCTCTCCGTTTTCCATTCACCCGCTCTTCCTGTCCCCGCGACTTCGCCCCGCATCCCCCTCTCTCTTTTCCCTCTCTCTTGTGCTCTTTCTCTCCTTTTCCCTCTCTTTCCTTCCTTCTTTCTTTTTACATATCTCTTTTCCCTCTCCCACGTTTCCTTCTCACTTTGCCCTCTCTCAATTTTCCCTCCCTCTTTTCCCTTTGTCTATTTTCCCTTTCCTCTCTCCATCCGCAGGCTCTTCCTGTCGTCCTCGACCTCGCCCGCGTCACACAGCAACAATGATGTCCTGGTGGATTGGAAGTTGTATTTAACTGATGCCCCATCTTGTGCTGCAGCGACATCTAGTGAAGTTAGAACAAACTTTTCGATGCAAAAACACGTAGATATGCCAACCTTAATGGAAATTGAGCAATCAGCGTCGGAGTTCATCGATCTGTAACATATCAACAAACATTTATATAAATACATTTCTTTACATAACGGGAGTCATTGAATATCGCAATTGAATACAATTTAAATAACTATAAATCAACGAATGAAAATAAATTTTAAATTTCTGAATAAAAGAAATATTTTTATAAGAAATCGTCGATTCAACTGGGCACCTTTCCTCTAGTTCCCCCGTAGAGAGGTTCCGCCATGGCACATGTGTGTCTTTATTGAATGAGTTTATACTATAAACCCTTTCCATTAATTATGTATTACTGCTGTATAATACAGTAATATCAGTAGATTGAACAAAGGTCATATTAACATGAATCGGTAGAAATACCATCTAATGAGCTGTAAACTTAGAAGCGGGAATGAAGCGGGAATCGACTCACAATCGGGTGAGCTTGCGGCGGGTAGTCCATACACAGGTTTAAGTGCCAGGTAAAATCTGTTCTGCTGCATTACTATTTCTATGGAATTACAGACTGGTATGCTGAGCATGAAAAATGAAATTCAAATTGATTTTAACGAAGATACCATTTGGATTGTATAATTCAAAAAGATAAACATGCCTGTAACAAGAACTGTAAAGAACTCTACTTCACTTCCTGAGTCAATGACCCCTTTCTCAATCAAATTTTTCATTGAGTTTCCGTGATCCTTTGAACAAATACTGAGACGGCGCAATGTCTTGTTTCTGGTCGTAAATGTAGCTTTACTTTCTGTGCATGTTGCGCTCATTTATGCAAATAATCGTTCTGCATGTTCTCGCGGCACTCA
The DNA here is from genome assembly GCA_011170035.1 of Teleogryllus occipitalis. Classification (NCBI taxonomy): domain Eukaryota; kingdom Metazoa; phylum Arthropoda; class Insecta; order Orthoptera; family Gryllidae; genus Teleogryllus; species Teleogryllus occipitalis. Next base: position 42,719 of record BLKR01002497.1, read on the forward strand.
GTAGGTTCTTTTACGTAGTACACGATAAGACACGATAATAGCTTGATTTGCTTTTGCAAATAGTTTTTTTTTTCACGTGCACAAATATTATTTTCTCAATAGTTCTTGCCAATAACCTTTATTCATCATTCAACTTAATATATATTCATGGGTGAGGTAGGGATTCCAGAGGTTAAGAAAATGTGCACTGATTATTCTTTCCCCATAGTCTACTTATACACAGTTGTAAGTGTTTTGAAGTTAAATAAACCAATAAAATATGAGAATAAATCGAAAGTGTCGAACTCTCTCCCTGGGCACATTGAGCTGCGTAGATGCCATTGCCGATGTAAATTAATCATTGCTAATTTTATTTTGAACTTCAAGGAAACACGTGTGACGCTCTCTATCTCTTCCAAGTTATTCATTATGGTACATTCAGCATTTTCCATAATAAACCAGAATGAGCTTAATTTTGCCACTTTAAACGTTCACCAGTCTTTCTTGTAGGCCCGGCACTCTCTGATTACATTTTCTATTATTACGTATAATTCAAATGTATCCGAGAGTTGGTTGGAAATGCTCGACCCTGGTGAACAAGCTATTGACCATAATCAACCCTGCTTTTTTATGTTCTGCTTTGAACTCCGGTGGAAAGAGTATATGCCCTATTGATTTGTTCTGGTATATTTTTCTTGTAAAAAATTAAATGCAATAAAAATTACTAGACGTAAAACTTCCAAGTTGTCTATTATTTCTGATCCGCTGCTGTCAGATCTACTTCAGCCTACGAGAAGGCTCTTAAGCAAGATAGTAAGCAATCAGTATCGAAAGCAATTACTATCCCCTAATTTTTTGTTTTAAACTTGACGGCAATAAATTCCTTACACATCTTCATCTCTGCAAACGTTTAAAATGGTTTCTGTTTTAAAACTTTCGTAAAAAAATAGTATTCAACGATCCTCAAAGTATTTTCGCGAACGCGGCGGCGCGCCGGTTTCATACCGCTTTGTCGGTACTGCCTGTGTCTTCCGCCACTGCGGTTGCGTTTTTGTGAAAAACTGCCCACGCTCATCCTTAGATGTCAGCAGGTCCTTTTCCAACCAAAGCAATCATGGGAAGTCGACCAAGCAATACAAACACTGGGAGTACCTCGAAGACTGCCTTTATTGTCGAGCACGTCAGAGGGGTGCAATCGCTTCAGTTCGACTCCAGCGATGACAGTTTGAGGAGTATACTAGTTTATGTCGTGTGTGTGTGTTGCGTATGCGCATGCGTGTGTGGGTGTTTGCGCGCGTGTGCGTGCGCGTGTATGTGTGTGCGCGCGAGTGCGTATGTGTTCGCTGCTGTTTTTTCTTGTATGCTGTTTGCATGCTGTTTTTTTTCTTGTATAGGAGGGCTCTTACGAATTGATGATTGTATAAACAAAGAATATTCGCATATTCATGTTCCAATCCTTTCAATCCAGAAAAGCATCACACAACGGATTGTAAAAATTTAAGACGTGTAAGAAAAAGCATCCTTTAAATCTTAGCATTCAATACGTACAAATGATGCCAAACATGAAAATGTATAATAGATGCAGTTAGAAAACTTCAAAATTGCTGACAAATAAAAGTGAAAGTACTGCAAGCATTTTGCTGCATGGATAGTACAAGTCAACAGGGTAGAAATTAAAAAGAAGATAGTATTTCGGGATGGAACATTAAAATGAGATATTTTAGTGATCGATTTCAGAGTAAAATACAAGCTTCGGTAGCCAAGGGTGTAAAATTATTACATTTGAATGAAGCACGCATTTGAACGCATAGACTCATCGGAAAGGGAAGAAAATAAGGCGGAGAGAGAAATATTCAATATAGAAGAGGTAAGAGAACAATGCAATTATGAATAAATCGTAGAGAAATAGGGGGGATCAAATAAACTATTGGTAACAACATAAATTAAACTTTTAAGGATTTTCGTTTATTTGACATTTATTAAAATTGGAGTAGTTTGTCTCTCCACTTCTGGAACATTAATTGTCTTTCACATTTCAAGTTAAGAAGCATCAGATGTTTAGTGTTTGAGGTATCTTCCGTGTATTGCACAGTTTGTTTCGTAATGCTTCTCGTTATACTTTTAGTGCCTGTGTTTCTCATTCTTCGGTCAGATTTAATGACTAGCCTCAGTAGAGGGCCACTTTGATGACTGACTATATACTGTCCAATCCCCACTATTGCATGGTGCCAGGAGGCTTCAATTTGACTGAATCTTCTTCCTCCTTCCGTACGTGACGCAAAGTCTATTTAGTACATCTCGAGGGTGGGCGACATGATGCATTGTAAGCAGACTTTTGTTCTTTCGATCCATGCTTCGAATTTCTTGCATGGTTTTTCGATCCATACTTTTAATTTCCAACCCAGTAGTCCGTAACTGAACTCGGCTACAGGTAGCGCCAAACTACCTATTGCAGATATTTTATTCCGGAAATTAAGAGCGGACTGCAACACAAGTCTCTCTCTTCCCCTCTCTCTCTCTCTCTCTCTCTCTCTCTCTCTCTCTCTCTCTTCTGTAATACTAATACTCCCTGCGAATCTCTTTCACTGTCTCGTTCGAGATATTTCCAGGTTCTTCAATGCTCTGATATTTGTAATTTTACCTGGCTCAATGTCTTGAATCATAGTGTGCAACAATCACAGTCCACTTCAATGCTCTCCGGCGCTGTCACTTTGCCTGTCTTTAAATTGACTTGTACACATTTTTCTACACCAAATTTCACGCAGATACCATTGCTAAAATAATTGATGACGGACAGCATTTGGGAGAGTATCGCTTCATTCTTAGCAAACGCTTTAAGATAATCCATGTTAACCAAAAATAATTCTGGTCTTTCATCTCCACGGAGCTTGTAACCAAAGTCGGTGTGCGACAATTGTCTAGGTAGTGCAATCAAACTAATGAAAAAACAACAGAGGGAATAGCGAATCTCCTTTAAAAATTCCCGTTAATCTGAATACTTCTTGTTTCTACTACTTTCTTTCCGCTACGTGTTAGTAATATGGTATTCCACGACTACATACTAGCCTTGCAAAACTGAATAAGTCTAGGTTTAAATCGATATATCTGCAAGGGCTTCAAAATTCAGTCGTGTGGTCAGAGGCCATCTGGTAGTCAATCCAAGCCATGCTTAAATTACGTTTTTGTTTTCTTACATCATTCTAGATGACTTTATTTAGTACAAGATTTCCTTACAGCCGTAGGAACTTTTAGAACGTCCTTGGTGAACTGGCCAACTGGAACTGGTCAACTGGCAACAGATTCTTTTAGGTGTCTGAACATTTTGTTAGCTATGCCTGCAGTTATAAGTTTGTACATTACAGACAGATTGATTGGCCTGTATTTCTCCGCCAAACAGCTGTCTTTCGCTTTTGGTTGGAGATACGTGATGGCGCATGTAAGCCATTGTGGAAGTTCCTTTGGGTTTTCTAAAATTTTCTAAGAACATCCTGTACTAGAAGAGAATTTATTGCTGTTAATTTCTTAATCCAATAATTCTGGATCTTTTCAATCCCGGGTGATTTTCAGTTTTCCCATGCTTTATAGCTTAGAGAAGGACCTATTCCGAGAATTAATAAACATGTTCCATGATATCCACAAGTTGATCGGAAGTATCAACTTCAGATTGGGGCAACATGCGTCTTTGTTGTAGGATCTGCTCTCTTACCCGGTTCCTTCTCAGAATGTTTCGACGTCATCTTTTGCAGGAGGATAGCATTTCCCTGCGTTTTTGAGTCATTTTTAGGATAGAATCTCTTCAAGTCTGTTTCAAACAACCGAATTGTAACCGGAAATCTATTCTACGTTTGTAATTAAAAAAATATTTGAGCCCGTGCTTGGATTTTCTCTTTTAGCTTGCTAGTTGTTTCGTTGTGTCATTTTGAATTTGGCGCTTTTGTTGAATTTAATATTTTTGTTCAACATGAATTTCTCGTTGAACTTTAGAGGTGTGCGTTAATTTAGAAGATGTCTCGAGTAATAGTTATATTTCAGGCGGAGTGTATAGCTATACGTTTCATTATTATATTCGTCCATGGGAGAACCGAAATGTTTACTCCGTTTGGCTATCAGCCGTCGGTATTTTGGCGGGTCCAAAAATCATGTCAGATATCAGAGATCCAGTTGTATACACAATGTGATTGATTTCAGTTTATTATTTTCTCAATACACGATCTCAAGGCACCAGCACTTTTTCCGCATTAGTCAAATAAAGCCAATTTTCTCTTAAAATACATTCCAAAACTGTTTAAATGAACACACATAACTTTTGTTTAATTATTTACCGATTCACTTCGCTCTAGTCTTCATTTGACAATTTCCTTACTATCACACTCTCATTACTCTCTGTTTGTCCTTCAGTGTCTCATAAATTTGCATTTTTCCACCTTTGAATTTCAATATTATTATTTTCCTTACTTACAGTTTTATTTAGCTTGAATAATTTTATCTGTATCGTTTAGCGAGAATAACACAAACGATTTAGCCGTCTTTAAATTTGGCCTCAATTTCTACTGACGAAATTTCTCAGAAGGCGATAAGCTCTCCGGCACTTCATTTTAGTAAACAAAACCCAACAAGTCATTATCTCTTCCTAGAAACGGTCCAACAATGTAAGCTGAAATTCCCAGAAATCTCCCAGAAATGCCGTTATGGACTCTTTTGAAAGGACTCCTTTCCCTCTCGTCCGGGCCCACTCGCCGGGTACCCACAAGTTCAACATGAAACGAGGAAAATTCCAGAAATATCAATGTCGGTTTTCCACTTTAAGGATTTGCTTTTCGATCAAACACATTATTTGTTTCTGTGTGGTTCCATGTGGGGCAGATTACGCATTATACGAAGTAATTCTGTGTAGAACTTACTTCTCATTTGACTGGAACCCAGTTTCTGCTCACTTTGGACAAATTCCCAAAATATTATACATGATCTTCAACAATGAACATATTATACATGTTCATTGTTGAAGTTTTGATGTATTTCTCTTTTTCCTGGATCTACACTGGTGCCAGGGATCTCAAAATTCCATACGCCAACGATAATTTGCACTTTCTAGTGAAACGGGAGTGGAGGTTTTTCTCTTTCCATGTATTCAAGTCTAGGTATTAGCATATAATACTATTTGCTGGTTGAAATAACATAGTTTTCTGAATGGTCCGCAAACGTCTCTTACTACTCACCATTATTTTAGATCTAATTTTCAAGAACAAATTTCAATTGAAAAATATTTCTCTATTCAAAAAAGTAGTTGGTGACGGCACTTGAAAAATCTTTAAACTTTTGTCAAATAAGTCGGAGATTTCGATAAAATTTGGATCTATATCATTTTCAAGCAAATCTTACTCTCTTCGAGCAAAAAATGTAAAAAAAAATGAAAATGCCCAAGAACTGCCATGGAAAGTAATTCCAAAAATTCAATGACCCGTTTCAAATTTGAGGAGACACATCATCACCCACATCGATTGCGATATTTCAGTTTTGGCAAAAAATGTTCGTTTGGTTTAGGCATTTTGTTCACAGACAACAGTCCGTAAGGGCGTGGGTTCGAATCCCACCGCTGCCAAATATTTAGCATCCTGCTGGGAAGACGGGCAGACAGAGAGGAGTTTAATAACACTCGATATCAGGGACCCGCAACATACCTTTTGGTCAAAATCTCGTGATCGACATTTTGGGGTATTACGAAACTTCTACTATGTTAGAGTAAAAGTAAACAATTACACCGTCAATGAGCACACGTTATAGCACACAGTAGTTAGTGGAAAGGCATTTTCTTTCTTTTCTGTAATATGAGTAGTAATAACTAGAGGTAACCCGTCAAAAATGACGGTACGAAATCAGAATACCATATTAATAATTCATTATCATTAGGATTTTACCACAACGTAATTTCCGTATCATTAAATTCAAGGTTTTCCTTTTTCAAATTTGTTTTATTATCAATAAAAGTTTTAAAACTGGGGTTCGTGGTTCTCTAGTGGTGGGCGAAGCAAGTTCAGGGAGACTCTGAAGGTGCCACCATGTCCAACTTTGGGTTTATTGCTATTATAGCCACGTTCAGTTTAGGATCCGAATTTATCCTGTTTTTTCTTAATTCTGAAGCGGCGTGTTTCGCGACAACGATCCTTAGTCATCTTTAAGGTATTGAGCGCATATACTACATACTTGGAGTAATCATCCGAAAAAAATATTTGTCTCATAACGTCGAGTCAGTCATTGCAGTGAATGTCGGGTTGCTTAACTCCCGCGATTTCAAGATCCGCAGTTAAACATTTCGGCTAACGACACAGGCTATTTCTTGTAAAGGTTTAGGTACAATGCATTCTCGGAATCCAACAGTATGCATCGAAGATTAGCTATATTATGTTCCCAGAAATCGCACGTACGTGCGTGCAGTCAGCCCGTTCGTCTGGCTCGGGAGCAGGGCATCTCGGTTTTATCTCTTCAGGTTTGACCTTTTCTGTCGGTCATATTGTTATTATATTCTTATCAATTTGCTTTTGCAAAATCAATTTGTATTATGATATGTTCGTAATATAAGCCGTCTACCCGTCTGAGGTGCCGTCTACCCGTCCGTTCATTTGTCCGTTCGTCCGTCTGCCCACCGATCCGTCTCTTGGTCTGTCGGTCTGCCCTTCTGCCCTTCTGCCCGTCTGCCCGTCTGTCCATCTGTCCGTCAACAACGCGAACCGCAAAACCGTTTAGTCTATTTTCTCCAAAATTAATATTCCTCAATCGATCTGGCTGATGTCACGGTTCCTTGAATTTAAATCCGATTTTTTTTTATTTTTAGTGCGTTCTTTATATAAAGCTTCTGGTACATTTTCAAAATTCTCAGAAAAAGACTCCACCGTTTTTAATTAAATTTTGGCGTTTTGTAGTGTGAACGACGTGTAAGAGAATGGTGCAGGTTTCATGTCCGTTAAAAACCATAATTTTTGGAAGTAGCGAAAGTTCAAAATTATTTCGGTGACTTCCTACTACTATAATTATGAAGATATAGAATTTTCCCCTTAATGAAATCTATTCCGTAAAGATAGATTTTGAATTAGGTTATGTACAATTTCTCGAAAATTTGAGTTCTTTTCACGTAATTTTGCGTAAAAATACGGGAGAGAAAGTACGTGCTGTTTTAGCAGCAATATTTCTCTACTTCACTGGTCGAATGACCCTGGATCTCATAGTCTTGACCGGGAGCGGTGGCTCAGTGCATCAACTGATGTCAATGCAGCCCTGCTGACCGGGAGGTCCTAGGTTCGAGTCTCGACGGTGGCAGGATTTTCGACTCTAGCTTTTCAGTTAGGTCGAATTCAGTCGTTGTCGAATTCTACCGGCCGGCTGCTCTGATCGGTAGTTTTCCGTGGTCTCTGATCGGTAGTTTCTTCGCTCAACACCAGGCGAATGCCTGAGCAGTACCAAACGGGTAACAAACGGGCCACGGACCGCGCGCGAACTTTCCTTCCTCTTACTTGTCCTATCCTCACCCCTTACACTAACATGCACTGCATTACCCCCCATATATATATATATATATATATATATATATATATATATATATATATATATATATATATATATATATATATATGCGTGCTCTACATTACCACAAATCGGAAAACCAGTAAAGAAAAAGCTTGCCTCTGCTGAGGACGTGCCATACAAAAAAAACACTGCCCATTGGTATACAACCTTTAAGATCCACATGGCTGGCTAAAAGTATTGATGTGTCTCCAGCCCAACTGCAGTACAACGAAACGGTGTGAAATATTAATTGGTTGGTTGATTATTTCGTTGCTCTGAAATTCAGCGTCGACCTACTCGTCGGTTTGTGAGGCTACCTCCTCTAGATATCTCCACCAGTATGGCACCTCCGAAGTAAGGGCACGTTCTAAGTTCTTTACTGTCTTCCGATTTGTGGTATTTCACTGTACGCAAGTGTGTGTGTGTGTATAATAGTGTTTGTGAGAGAATAGGAAGAGATATGAACGAGGACGGACAGATTCTATGGAATCAGTAGCCCGTTTGTTAAGGCACTGCTCTAGTATTTGGCTGGCATTGATCATAGAAGTATAGGAAAGCTATTGATCAGAGCAGCCGGCCGGCGGAGCTAGATTTGTCCTCTAGATAGCTGCAGAACTCGGCCTAGTGATATATCTGTTTAAAATCCGCTCCTGTCGTATTTCGAAATGTAGAACCTCCCGGAGTTCAGCGACGCGCCAGTAAATCAGTTGTTGCCCTGAGCTCTTGCATCGGGTAGGACGTGAAAGGTTTGCGTTGCACCCTGTGCGGGGACGGGCACCGCGCCGCGCCGCGCCGCAAGGCAGTTCGAGCGCCCGCCACCGAGAGTCGCTCGGGGAGAAGGAAAGACGTTGCTGCCAATTTCGCGTTTCGAATGGGTGGGATGAGCTGTATCAGACGAAAAATGGAAGTTTCTTAGCTTTCCGAGACATCTTCCGGCGCTGCCTCCAGCGAGAGGTGAGGTTTCAGACCGACTCTGATAGCGTGTTGTCGTTTTACTCAATTAAAAGTGGAAAAGACACGTGAGCTTGACGTATCTTCTGTGTGTTCTTCTGGCCGGCTTTATTGGCGATTGATTTTATGTTGATTGCAGAGTGGTTATGTGCACGGGTTTAGTGCGTTTACAAAGAGTGGATGATACAATGAACTTATATTACACTAGAAAAAATGAAAAAATAAACTCGATTGATATATTGAAAATAATTGGGAGGAAATTTTATTTTTTACTAGGGTTAGGGGTGATACATCCAAAGCAAGAGAACAATGACGAGGTATGTTATTAAAAGCATTTGTCCAATACAAAAACGTATTCGCATAATTAGGGCAACGTAACCAGAAAAAAGCAACCTGGTATCAAAGGACACTTTAAGAATAAGATAAAAATAACAAAAAAACAAATATTTGGCTTCGCACTTATTTAAAAAATCAGATGACTAGTAGAGTTGATGAGCAGAACAAAGATAACTTATTTCTGTTCTCATACTTATTTCGTATAAAGAGAAAGTTATATATTAAAGCTCCGGGAACCGCCGAATTTTTGGAAGAAAAAGTTATTGCCGGACCTTGGTTCCGAAAAAGTGGATCAAACCAATTGCTATATACAGTAAATTACTCACACTAACACTTGATGTACCCAGGATCCATGTTTTGTTGGTCCATGATACCGAAAAAAATGACAACAGAACGATCTGCCTTTCCGTCCGTCTGTGGTCAAGCTAGCGCCTAAACAGTTCTGTCGATTTTCTCCAAAAATAATCTGCAATAAACCTTAACGAAATCTAGGATTTGAGAGTTTCAAACCGATATTTTGATATTTGAGTGTACTTTTTATGTTTTTTAAAATTTATTTTACGTCAAAACAGTTAAAAACTGTGTGTGACGTGCTATGAGGAGACTTTAATGAAATCTCAACTTTTTTTCTCAAAAAAGGCACCAAATTTCTTGATTAACCTTTCTCCTCGGATAGCGTAAAGGACACTGAAGAAAATGGTTCAGCTGTCATATTTTTTAAAATTTAATATTTTCAAAAATTGCTTAAGTGCAATATTTTTTGGCGTCTTTCCACAACTATAATATTGAAGGTAGGGACCTTTCCTTAATAAAATCTGTTCATTAAAGACACATCTTGAAATAAGGTCAAGTTCAATTTTTCGAAAATATAAATGTTTGTATAATTTTGCTGGAAATATAAGCAATTTTAATTTTTTAAACATTTTTTCTCAAAAAACACTCCAAATTACTTCTTTTAATTTTCTCTTCCTATGTATCAAGGGACGTGGTAAAAAGAAATCATTTTCGTCGAATTCTTCGTTTTTCTCGAAAATTACAAAAGGTTAACATTTCAAAACAACAGAATTAAAGATAGAGGTTTTTGTCTCGGCCAAACTCAACTAGAAAAGAACAGCTCGTTAGAAAAAAAGGTCGTGTAGAATTTTCTGAAAAACGAGTAGTTTTTGCGTGATTTGTACTTGACGTTTATGTAATTTATAGAAAACTATATTCTCAAAAACTACTCCAAATTTTTTCTTCACATTTTTTCACTGATAGAAGAATAGATGCATAAAAGAATGGAGGGGTTTCAATTTTCGTTTAACTCTCTGATTTGTCGAAAATTGCAAATTCCGAAATAATGCGAGAAAGTATGTGCTGTTGAGCACCACTAGTTTATATTTAAATAAAAATTTTCAAACGTTTTACTAATATTGGCACAGCAATAATGTAAGTTATTACACATTAAGTTTCTCAATCACGTTTAGGAGTAGGGTATCGATTGGCCGCTGCCAAGTCAATTTTCTAATCATGAAACGAAGTTTTCAGGTGGGCACTACCAGAGCAAATTGTGGTTTAGAAATAAATTAATAAAAAATTCAATAAACTGAAAATGTGCCATTTTTAACCAAAGATCTCTTACAAAAGACATATCATCGCCGTTTGAGTTTCACATAACAAATGTAGAGTTTAGAAAACTCACAAGAATTTTAAGAAGACTTCGAAAAAGTTCTTAACTATCGCAAAAACAGATGCTTTTTATCTAACTTTAATGCCATTACAATTAGCAACAAATAGTGCCTTTCAACACCGCATCTTCCTTCTCCGATTGATTAATTGGAGTTGGTTCACTAATGTTTCCGTGCACGACAGCTGTTTTGATCATTAGCCCAGTTGGTGTACTGAATGATTTGAGAGAGACGTGAGAGTGATTCCCCTGCTGGATGGTGAGATCCACAGCCACCTTACACGTCGGCTTGCGGGGGATTTTCTTTTTACAAGGGTCTCCAAAAAAGGAGACATCGCCGTAGCCAAGACAAGGTATAAGCTCCCGACCGTTCTACCGACACGTGTAGTGTAGTGCATAGAAGTGTATGTGTGTAAGTAAGGGGAGAAGAAATTTCATTGCAGAGGAAAAATATAGACGCTGTTGTGTAGACCTTTTGTTACAGAACTTCAGTATTCACCTAGTATTAATCGGAGGAACCACGGAAAACCGATCAGAGCAGCCGGCCGCTATATTTCTCCTCCAGTCAGCGGCTAAATTTCACATCACTATAGAATTTGTGTCGAAAATCCGTCCCTTCGAACCTCGAATCCGAGAATCTCCTGGTCAGAGTCCTTGCGCTGTAGAGAGCTGTAATGCTGGCTCTAAGCTAAACACAGATGTTTGCTTCTCCTAGGTTCCGCTTCGACCTGAGCGGTTGCTCTCAGTGGGAGCTCATCTCCTATTCCCGGAATAGTGTAATCACTCACAGTGTAATAGTTGGGTTGCCGCTCTCTCCAACGCGATGACCCCTCCTCTCTCGGATCGTCGCTCCCTAATTCTTCTGCACGCGGCCTCCACGCAAATCCCATGCACTGACCATATACAAAACGAGACATTTTCTGCGAAAAAAAACAGCATAGTACTCGTAAGGTAACTAAAATATATCATTTTATAATTTTGGCTTCATAAAAACATAACTGTCTTTAGAACGTACTTCGTCTGTTTTTTCAATTGCGACGCAATGATTGTCATAGGAAATTTGTGTCCATTTACCACGACTGTGTGTGTTGTACACTCGAGGGGTCATTCACGTGATTTGCAGGCAGCAAGTACACTGCAATTCTCGGTGCCGGCTGTAGGGCTAAGGATCTGATAGCCTAATGTCGGGCGCGGTGTCAGGGCCGCACTTGATGTAGAATTGTCGTAATATGCGCCCGAATTCCCTCAATCCACATCTTACGTTTTCGTCTTGAGTTTTCGAAAAAAGTAGCTTTTCTTTTGGCAATACTTAGATACTTTGATTCACTTTGTTAAACATCAATTCTTCGATTCACTTTATGAAAAAATATCTGGACTAGAAGGGAAATTGTGATAGAACTACTGTAGAGTATTGAAGCATTTCTCCGCAAGATATTATAAACATTTATTCATATAAATGAGGATACGACTGTGATGAGTGATTTTCGCATGAAATCACTTACTGTGTGTGTCGCTTCAAGACTAGGAGCAAGTCTCTCGTCAGGAGGCACGTTAATATTTTTATTGGAATGTTAGTAGCATTTTTCGTAGAAAAATGTATGTTTACACCAAAGGAGCTACACATGTCATAAAGTATAAGTCATGTAACAATTGTCTCTTATTGTCTATTCTCGAACCCGCATGCATCACAGAGTGAGTTACTCCTTTAAAACATTCAATATTCACGATTTTGTCCAGGTTGTGAGATATATTTATTTACTTCGGAACATCTAATTTTAAAATGGGAATGCGATAGAAATAAGATTGTACTGGTTTAAAGTTCCAGAGAAGCGCGAAAAGGGGTTAGGAGAACGTCAGCGAGCGGTGAGAATGGATCCGACCAAGTTTCCTTATCCAATACACTCTTATCGCAAAGCTCCACTTGGAAAAAGCGGCGAATACTTCAAGCCTTTGAAAGCTCTCCGCTTTACAACGTTCGTTGTGCGCTTAGAAATGAGAGCGATTGTCGGAAAGCCAAGAAGAAAACCTAACATTTTCTTGAGAAGGCCTGAACTGTATCATTTTTATTAATTCCGCAGTTACACGCGATATCACAAAAAAATCTAACATTTCTCTATTTCCATTGGATCAGAATTTTCCAACATGCTTTCTCTCTACAACATAAGACGTCGGGGACGTAAAAGTGCTAAGTGACAGTGATGTGGTCCATCGCTGAAGAAAGTGCATGTATTTGCAAATTACATTTTCATCCACAGAAGTAAAACACATTAAAATTACTTACTTTTCCCGACATCTAGACTTAATATAATGAAATGAGACCTTTTCAAGACAATTTTGAAATTTTACTAATGGATGAATTTTTTACATCATCAGCAATTAGATCTGATGTGATTTTGTCGGCATATTTTGTTTCATATTCTAATGTACAAACTTTTCCTTTGAAAGAACATATCTGAACCATATCCCGCTAGTTTCTCTGTCATAGATTACGACTGAGAATTCTCATGTATTTTTTAACATTTCGTGTATTATTCCGTAGATAAATTAAATACGAATAATGCAATCTGGATAACTGTTTGTCCATATGTTTTACATCCCATATAATTAAAACTTACAGTTTACTATTATAATTACATTATCTAGAAATATTTCCGATCGGATGATTTCTCGGCAATATCATTATAATAGTTTTCCTCTTTTGATATGCTCTAATTTTACATGTTTAATACTAATACGATGTTCATGCGGACTTCGCTAAACAGAGTAGACAAGTGCACCGGCAAGCTGCATCGGTATGAAGTTTTGAAATCTTGTTTGTACCGGGACGGCCCCACTTGGATTAAGTACCACACTCTGGCAGAGGGGTGGGGGCGTGTACGGAGTGAAAAAACGACTACCGAATCAGTAATTCTTCGAACCCGACTAGGTCATCGTAAACCTCAAAAGAATATTAATAATATTATAAATTTAATTATCATTATAACACGTATGTGTTATATTTCAAATGCTCTGCCTAAATTTGAAATTATTACGATTTGAAATTTGAAACAGGGTATATGAAAATACATACAATTTCCGTTTTGATGCGTCCGATGCCGAGCCGAAAAGTAGGCCCATTCGCTTTGATCACAATAGTTGTGAGAATTCAAAAGCGAGCGACAAGAGGACAGCGGTAGCCCAACCTTTGTGTGGAAATAAGAAAAAACAGATTCGACGTTGCGGGCAAATTGAAGAACAGTATTGTTGTTGTTGTTGTTGTTGTTGTTGTTGTTGTTGTTGTTATTATTATTATTATTATTATTATTATTATTATTATTATTATTATTATTATTATTATTATTATTATTATTATTATTAGACTTTCAATTACATAGATTTCATGAAAAAAGCATAGATATGAAAGCGAAAAACGTAGGGACAAATAACAACACACAAAAATTTAAAAAAAGTTCAGCTCTTTCTCATAGTTAATTTCTCTCGTAGTTTACTGTAATATTTTATTTGTTTTAACTGTTGTGAATATACGCTTAGCACTTTAATAGTTAACGCTAGAGGACCGTGAGATGTGGTTCAGGACAACAACAGATGTCACTACAGTGCCTGACCCGGGAGGCCCTAGGTTGGAGTCCCGACTCTTGCAGAAGTTTCTACACTAGATGCACAGCTAGGCCGAATTCAACCACTGTCTGAAGGAGAATTGTTGCGGCCTGCTTCTCTGATCGATAGTTGTCTGTGGTTTCTCGAATCAATACCAGGCGAACGCCGGAGCAGTACCCGAATAATGTGACCACGGACCGCAAGCGATGTTTCGTTCTCCTTGTCGCATCATCCCCCTTTACATAAACACTTATACTAACATGCACTACACTACCACACATGCCGGGATACCGGCCTGGAGGTTAGAACTTACCCCGGTAGGGGCGGTGCCCAGCGGCTGGGAGATACCTGGTTGGGAAACCCCGATAGCCGCCGGTAGGTCGGCGTTGGATCTCACCATCCAGCAAGGGACGATCACCGCCACCTCCCGAGACAAAAACACACACTGCACTTACAGGACTAATGACCTTAGTAGTTGACGTGCCCAGAATAAAGAATCAATCAAAAAATCAATTAACGGGACTGGAAATAGCCCAAGTGAAATAAACTTCGGCGAATAAGGGTGCACGAACGTGCCAGCCGACTCGCAGGGCAAGTTCTTTCCGTTTCTCCTTTTCGGTGAAAGCGAACTCAACGCGTCGCCATCGCCGCAATCGCCAACCGCACTAATACGATTCCGCTGCAGGCTCCTCCCGCAGCCACGAGCGAACGCGCGCTCGTTCCTGCAGCGGCGCGCGCGCTCCACTCGCACCAGCAGCCAGGGAAAATAACGAAGAGCGCGAGGCACAGGGCCAAGGATAACGAGCAGGGCGGTAAAACAACAGCTTGTTAAGGATGAAATATTCTATAGTTTGATGTTATGTGAAAAAAATCGCGTCCCTGGTCTACGTATGCTAAAAGTGTAGATATACCATAAGGCGTGCATATATATATATATATATATATATATATATATATATATATATATATATATATATATATATATATATATATATATATATATGCGGAATTTACTAATAATCACCGACACAAATACATGGCAAAAACAAATTTTGCATTAATGGAAATTTAGTCGGAGATTCTTGTGTTTCAGCCTGTTTGTCTCAAGAGCACATTTTTGTCGTGGAAACTACTAGTTCATGTATTAAATGTAATTTTTCATGAAACAGCAAAATAATTAAGGTCTTAACAGATGCTATCAAAGGATTAGCGTACAACATTTTAACATGCATTTCATGTTTTGAAACACGTTTCATAATAGTTTGTGTCGAAGCAGCATCAAGTAACATTTAACACAGCTATTTATAGCTGCTACATTATTCATAGGAATTCATTTTCTTGGAAAGGTCTAGAAAGTGGAATAACTGGTATGGGTTTCCATGCTACTTGTGAGTTTTATTGCTGGTGCCTTGAATTGAAAATGGATTTGATATTTTTTTTTTTATTTAAAGCTTTTCAACCTCCTTAAGGAAGTTATTTGCTTTTCTTAAATTTTTACAATACACATTACTTCAATTTTTATACATTACATTGATTTGCATTTTACACTACATTTCAACTTTTACATTCAGTAAATTTCTCTGTTTCAACAATTCCATATATCTTATACTTTTATTTTACATGATGACAGAAATGCATAAATGTATTTCATACCTGTGCTATTGGGTTGTGCAAGGAACATTTTGACATCTAGGGGTAAAAATATTTTTATCTTATTCAATCTTTTGATTAGGTATTCCCTTTCCTTTTTATATATTGAACATTGCCATATTACATGATTAAGATCCTGATTATTGTATCCACAATGACATGTTGGATCAGATATCAATTTAACTCTAAATAATGAAGAGTTTAGACTGTAATGGCCAGCTCTACATCGGTTCACCATTGAAGCAAAATCTCTCTCAATGGATTTTCCATGAAACCAAGGTCTCTCAGCTTCTTTATAAAATGATGCAAAGTATTCCTTGCCTTTGATGTTAGCAGCTTGCTTAATACTATTAACCGTTTCCTTCATAGCACTGCTCTTAAAAATATAATGAAAATCGGTATAAGGTATTTTTAAATTTGAAGGTTTCTTAGTTGTAGCAGTTTTTGCCAGCGAGTCAGCCATTTCATTTCCACTAATCCCTTTGTGTGCAGGTATCCAAATAATATTAACTTTAAAGTTATTGTCAGTATGAAATTCCTTTAACTTATTTTTAATATCTAGTAAATAATAATTAGTTCTTATATTTACTGTCTTTTTTTCTAATGTTAATAACACACTAAGGGAATCAGTGTAAATATCAACATCTCTGTCTTTGTGCTTCAAAGCTATGTCCATTGCATCTCTGATAGCTATACATTCAGCGGTGAAAATTGATGCATATGGATGCAGACTTCTAATTACATGAACATTGATATCAGGACAGATACAAGCAGTTCCAACTGCTTTGGCATCCTTGACTTTACTTCCATCAGTGTAAATGGATATAGCTTGTGAATTAAGTATTGATTTTTGGAAGAATTCATTAGGATTCTTTGCATCCACTAACAATTTTCCATATTCTTTATCCAAGAATACATGGTACATTAATGTGTCATAATTAAACTTATATAATGGAAAATTTTGATCAGCTACAACTATTTTATCTAAACATATAATGTTTTTCATACAATTCTGTAATACATGGACTTTATTCCTGTGATCAATTGTAATATTTTTAAAATAGTTTTGAATTCCTTCATATGTTACAGACTTTTTGTGAGTAATGCTCTTAATTAAGAATTTATTACATAAAAATTTTACACGATCCTCAATTCTCATTAATTTGGATTCAGCCAGAAGTACATTAGTGGGAGTGCTATTCCTGTATCCTAGGGCTAATCTAATCGCTGTGTACTGTAATATTTCTAATTTGTCCTTTAAATATTTTTGTTTGGGGTAATAAACAAAACAGCCATAGTCTATTATAGATCTCACATAGCTCTTATAAAAATGTAATAATGTAACAGGCTCAGCTCCCCACCATGTACCTCTGAGAAATTTAATGATATTCATTGCTTTACAACATTTTTCTTGTATATACCTTATATGTGGCATAAAAGTTTTTCTGAAATCAAATATTAGACCTAGAAACCGAACAGATTCAGAAGATTTTATTCTGGAGCCTCCTACATTGATATCAATTTCCCCTGGGAGTATGTTTCTTTGATTGAACTGAATAAAAACAGTTTTGTGATGTGAAAGCTCAAGCCCTAACCTTAGTAGTTCTTTTTTTATAGTTTCAATTGCATTCTCCATTATTTGTTTATCACTACTTGGTCTTTTAGTTTTCATATATAAAGCTATATCATCAGCAAATTGAGATACTTTAATACACTCTGGAAGATCATTCATTATTTTAGATATGTACAATGTGAATAAAGTTGGACTCGACACTCCTCCTTGAGCCACACCTTTATAAACATTACGAAATTCACCCCCATCACATTAGCGTATAAATACCTCTTACTGGTCAAAAATTTATAAAACATTATCATGCGTTCAGGACATCCTATTTCAGCTAACTTTTCCATAAGTAAGTCACTATTAACATTGTCAAATGCTTCACTTACATCTAAAAAAGCAGCAAGAACATCTTCTTTATGCATAAAAGCATCATCAACACATAAGTTCAGGGCAGTAATATTATCAGCACAAGACAAACCTTGTCTGAACCCAGTTTGATTCTTTGCTATTATATTATTTTTTTCTAACCACCACTTTAACCTTTCAGTTACCATTTTGTCAAATAATTTACAAATGCATGAGGTAAGAGCCAAGGGTCTTAAATTGCTACTATTTGGCTTCTCAATGAAATGAACATATATTTCCTTCCAACTGTTTGGGTATTTTTTTTCTACATACATTCTATTAAATATATCCAATAGCATAATATGATAATTACCAGGTAAGTTAGTTAATAATTCATAATTAATACCATCAATGCCAGGAGCAGAGTTCTTATTCCTTGTTTTCATAGCTCTGCTGAATTCAACAAAGTTGAAGGGATTATCTAGAAAGGGAGTATTTTGACATACAGGCAGCATACTGGGATTAGTAGGAACCCAAGGAGGGCATATTTTTGATAAAGCACTAACCACTTTTTTTCTTGCTGTAAATTTTCATGTACATTATTCGTCTTAATTTTTACCCATTTATTTTTGAATATTTTTGCCTTATTCCATGTATATGTTAGATTAGAATTAATATTTATTGATTTTGCAAAATTTCTAAAACTTTCAATTTTTTTCCATTTAAATAGTTTTTTAGCACAAGCTACATTCCTTTTATATTCAATAAGATCTTTTAATTCTTTGGTGATTTCCCATTTTCTATATGCTGCCTTTCTTAATCTTTTCATTTTATCACACTCTGCATCCCACCATGGCACAGGATTGTGATTATTTTTAACTTTTCTTTTTTTAACCACAGGAGTATTGTCCTGAACTGCTTTTGTCACAATGTCTACAAAGATATTATATTTACCAGTACCACGGGAGTTAACATATTCTGGCATTCCAAATTGATAATAGTTATCTTGAAGATGATTCCTCACTTTCTCCCAGTCTGTTTTCTTTGTGTTTATTTTAAATGTTTTCTTGTGATAGTATTTTTTTCCACATTTACATTTATATATACTGGGAAATGGTCTGATCCCCAAGTTTCATTTTCTACTTTCACTTGAATTAGGTGTGAAATATCAGTAGTAGAAAAAACTAAATCAATGTTTGATTTAGCACCTGTAGTAAAGTCCACATGAGTATAGGAACTGGAATTATGCAGAAACAGATTATGTGTGTTAACACTGTTATTCAACAGGTTTCCATCTGTTTTATTAAGGCGACAGTTCCATAGCTGATTGTGAGCATTAAAGTCACCCATGATTATAGTTTTACTGTTTGGATAAGCATTTCCCATTATTGAGTCCCAATCTTCCTGACTTATATTAAATTTTGGAGGCTTGTAACCAGCAATGATATTCAAGTTTTCTTTCACATTAGTAATTTTAATTCCACCTAGTTCACACATACTGTGTGGATATTTTAGGTCTTTAATCTCTACAAAAGCTATATTTTTCCTTACAATAAAAATGATTCCTCCACCTCTTTGCTGAACCCTATCTTTTCTGACTATTACAAATCCTGGAAACTCAATATTACTTTCACTCCTATTTTCTGTAAGCCATGTTTCAACACAAATCACAATGTCCATATTTTCTAAGGTCTTCTGCAGTTCCTCTGATCTTCTGAGGATGCTTCTAGTATTCCAAAATAATAATCTTAAATCACAGCTTGTGAATTTATGTTGACTTGGACTTCTGATCATAACTAGATTTTGTTTTCCAACTCCTCAGTTGACACTTCTGATTCTTGTTCATTGTTTACTAATTTTTTCATAATAGTAGTTATTCTCCTTTTCACATTTTTCTTATTTATATATCTGTGTATCTCTTGTAACATGACAACCAGTCCTGGAATATTCTCTGTATATTTTTTAGCTAGCATAGGAATGTCATTGTATGGATGTTCATATGATTTAACAATGAAGTCAATAGCACTTTCCATTGGGATGGGAAAAATAGAAATTAATGTATCTGAAATTTGATTTTGTATTTCACTGATGTGTTGCACAAGATCTTCAGGTACTGATGCTATTTTCACTTTCTTTTTAACACTCTGAGATCGTTCTGCAATTTCATTGCTGTCTGAGGTGCTGGAATTATTTGTTGAATGCAATCTCTTTCCTTTGTCTGTATCCTGTGTTTTGGCTGTATCCTTCCTTGGTTGTAGCTTGTTATCCACACTTTTCACTTTTGTATGGGAAACACTAGGCGAGTTTAAATTAGCACCACTTTGTTCAATGATTTCTTCAACACTAATAGGAGCATCCTTTTCCACTTCCGTATTATCCTCTTGTTTACTACTCTTGCTTTTACTAGCATCAGTCACATTGTTCTCCTGTTCCATAACCTGTACATCACTGCTTACTTCATTACTCCTACACAGACTCACATTTTCATTTGGTTCAACACATACGTTCTCTGTCCCTGTTTCATCATTGTTAGATCTTGTACAATATTTGGCCGTGTGTCCTTCCTGTTGACATAAAAAGCAGCTTATTTTATCTGTAGAGATATACACATAATACTTGGTAGAATCATATATAATTGACATATGTTCAGGAAGTTTATCTATTTCATTATGTTCCAGATATATTTGCCTTCTGAAGCTTAAGATGTGTTGATAACCAGGATTGTTTATACCAGCTTTTATATAGGTAATAGTTGCACTGGTGTTAATATTGAATTCTTTGAGTTTTTCAATAAGTACATAGTTAGGTATGATTGGACAAACATTTGAAAAAATGACTCTTTTAGTCTTTGTGATCAAAGGCCTTATTTCCAAATAATGATTTTTAACTTTTATTTTGTTGCAGCCTTCTGCAGTAACTTTATCTGCAATACTAGGATTGGCGAGGTAAAAACATATCCTACCTTGAGAAATACGAGATACATACCGTATATTTTCAGGTCCAACTATTTGTCCGATCGCTACAGTATATTCTTGAACATTTAACCCTTCAACAGAATCAATAATTATAGCACTTTCTTTTTTTGGATACATGTGGTTCTGTAACACATTGGCATACGATTTCTGCTGATTCTCTGATGGCATCTTGTGGGTTTTCATTTCACTAGGTGTATTCATTTTCTCAGAAAATTAGTGGAAGGCAGATAAACTGCCCCCGCTACGTGTAAACTTTACAGTTCAGTTATTAATTGAGACACTCACTTTAAAAACAGTTTGCAAGCAAAGCAAGATTATTCACTTAACCTAAACTTGTCAAATAACTCGCCGCACTCCTCCGATCCGTACCGGACGGTGGTTCACAACCGACTCGGATTTGATATTGATATCGAGAAGCGCAAACCCGTAGATAACTTGACAAGTTTTGGAATGAGAGATATGAACAAAAACAATTATTGTTGTAAAAAATCAAGAAAATATTGTGTTCGTCTTCTGAAAATACCAATGACTTAAAGAAATATAATACACTAGTAGCCCGTGCGAATAATTCGCACGGAGATCAATATTTTTAAAAGTCCATTAATTACAATTTTCTTTTATTTATACTGGAAGTTCATTTTTTTGTATAAAATTTTTAGCCACTGCATCTAATTCAACATTGTAATTTAAGTGTTTTATCACAGCAGAATGTACTAATTTTCTTCAACTCAGATTCTCTGTAGGACACTAACAAATCAAAATGTATGAATAATGGGACTTGATGTAATTAATTCTTCCCAAATACAATAATTTAAGAATAAATCAATTCAAAATATCAATAACATTCATGATAATGTTGACCAACACGATCAATAACAGGACAAAATATCAATAACCTTTATTATTGAAAATTACAATCCATGTTCAAAAATCTATCACTAAAAATAAACTATAAAAACCAACAAAGAAAAAAATTGCCACAATAAATAAATAAAGCCTTTCTTGCTCGCGAGTGAATATAACTTACCACTTTCATTGAATTGGTCCTTCCCTTCAAGAATGGATATGAACACATTTATTAATAACCTTGCTTGTGAAAATGCTAAATAAATGTGGAACAGGCATAGGTAAATAAATACTAATTTGAGAAGAAAATAAATAAAATTTAATACACAAATAAAAATAAAATTTATACACTATAAAATGTACACACTATAAAATTAACATCATTAAATTTAACAAACAAATAAAATTTCAGGTCACTTCCCTCAATGTAATATTTTGAGTGAATAACTTGCCATTTTCTTTGAATTGGTCCTTCAAGAACAGAAATGAACACATTTCTAAACGACCTTGCTCGTGAAAATGCTACATATAGCTGGCCAAGTGAGAAAACAGGCGTAGGTAAATAAATACCACCTCGCTCAAGTGTCTGTCCTTGTGACTTGTTAATAGGCATAGTGAAGACAATTCTTAGCGGGAATTATTTTCTACACAACATAAATGGAAGGCTTAAATCAGAAGGACAACTGAATTCTGGGTATTAAAACAGTCTTCCCTGAATCAATAACTACTGCAGAAATACAGAGGTCATGCAATGCCTTCACAATCATGCGCGTTCCATTTACCAAACCTTCTCTAACATTTAAATTTCTTATTAACATCACAATTGTGTTAATTTTCAGTGTAAGAATATGAGGTGGGAGACCTGATGGAGTTAAACTATTCAAGAATTCTAGAGGATATAACTGGGCAGAGGAGTGATCTTCACTTTCAACACAGTCAATACTATAATATGTTTTAGAAGGACCTTCCACCAAATTTTCAACAATGTCTTTATTAATTTCTGAACAATAGTCTTTTTTGTGCACAGTATTGCAACATTTGTTAGAGCATCAATATTTGTTTCATTAATTTTGTGGGTAAGAAATACATTGCTTATTAAGTCATCGTAATTGCATATACACTGTGAAGGTATTTCCACCAATTCATCTTGTAAGTGGTGAGATGACAATGTTCCATTTCCTAATTTTAATAACCACTCACTAAATTCTTGATCAGCAGCTGCTCTAATATTTTCTGTAAGTTTTCTTTTTTAATGAACTTCCAAAATAAACAATTTTTTACACAGTTTTCAACAATGGATAAACGGGTACCACGTCTAATAACTGGAAGGGTCCGTCTAAAATCAAAGTTGAAAGTTGTGGTGAGGCTACGACCTGAATGTGCTAACACCAATCGCTGGCTCTGTTGAGAGGTATTTGTAGTTTCGCTAAAAAACCAAGAATTCGGGAAAAATATAAACACATCTGTGTTACTAATACGGCATAATTTACGTTACGCTTTCTCTTCAATATTTCTTATTGATGTGTTGCGTTATGAAACAGAAACTTTTTTAATATTATCGGTATGTGAAGAAGTGTATCATTAGGACAAATTCCACTAAATATTTACTGCATGCAAAACAGAACAAAATACAAAAGTGCTGCGTTAGCCCAAAGGTATTAAAATTTTTGAAAAGTTTTCTCTCATTTTGCTTAGGGGTTTGGTCGATTACACTGCAGAACTCCCCCTGATAGTGAAATCGTAATTCACTTACTAGAGAATAATCCCAATAATCTCATTCTAATAACGAAACGTACGTTTCATGAATATTTAAGCCTCAGCTCTTACAAACAGGCAACAGATTTTTAATTATGATAGTAGTCTACATTCTACCTTCTTTTTCTTAGTATTTCGTCCTTTCCCTACTTTGAAAACATTCCTACTTGAAAACAACTACTTGTAAATTCTCCTACTTAGGAAACATTAATGGAATTCGTACACGGAAGGCTATGATAAGAACAACTTCTGTCACTAAGTGAATGCACATTGGTGGTGGGGGTGCGTGACCATATTACGAAATCCATGTGATATTTTACAGAATATTGCGTCACTAAATGATAGGTAGAAAGGAATTAAACGTTTCCTTTTACTGCATAATTTTGATATGCTCTTTAAAATATTTCCTCGCAGAGCAAAATAAAATACTCCATGGGAATAAACGAACCTTCTCAACATTCACGAGTGCGATGCATTCAGAAGCATGTGATAAAAGACAAAAAGATTAATAATTGTTTGGAAGTTACAACTAGAAAGCTTTGCTCCTTTTGTTTGACTCGCTCCCTTTCGTTCAATCTTTTCATTTTTCGTTTCCGCAACTTCAATGTAACATTGCATTTCATAGCGAATTGTATGGAGCTAGCCTTTCCCGATGCCGTTCTTGTAGCGTCAATGATAATGGTAGATAACCGGCCAAACGAGAGTTAATGAATATCGAGTCCACAAAATGATTTATGGAGCGATTTGTAGTAGATTTAACTTGTGTGCAATGGGCGATTAACTGTTCTCAGGACGCGAGTCATACAGCAGCGCACCGATAACAAATGATCCACGAACGATCGATGTTTACCGCTGGGGCGCCTCAACAGGAAATCGCTCTGATTTAGTGCCCTTGTAAGTAATAATACAAACGGGAGATATTTATTCCGAGTTTGTGATAGAATGGTCGACAGAAGCACACGTAATTCACAAATGAATTTGTGTATTCCTGTGAGGTGGGACTCGGGAGCTCAAAATTACCGAGCGTCAGACCGCAACGAGGGACGTACCTTAGCGATGTACTTCACAGAGGAGGAAAAATTGCAACTAGTTTCCTTAACTTATGGTGATTTACGAATGCGCGCAGTTAAAATTTCTTTGAATTTACTTTTTCTGACATAGACTCACAAATGCTTAACACGAGATACACTAGTTCTTAAAAAACTTATTTTTCATATTTCTCAAAGTCACATACACCATCTAATATTATTAATTGACTGATTTTTTCTTATTTCCGGGCGCGTCAACTGCGTTTTCCCCGTAAGCGTAGTACATGTTGTTTTTTTCCTCGGGATATGGCCGAGATCTTCCCCCGCTGGATGGCGAGATCCGGCGCCGACCTCCCGTCGGCTAGTTGGGTTTCCCCCTAACCAGGACTCTCCCACCAGCGGGGCACCGCCCCAGCTAGGACAAGCTCTAACCTCCGATCGGTCTCCCGGAATATGTGATAGTGTAGTGCATGTAAATGTGAGTGTGTGTGGAAAGGATAGGACAAGGAAGAGGAAGGGAAGATCGCGCGCGGTCCGTTTGTTAGGGTACTGCTCCGGAATTCGCCTGGTGTTGATCGAAGAAACCACGGAAAACTACTGATCAGAGCAGCCGGCCGCTAGAATTCTCCTCCAGACAGCGACTGCATTCGACGTAGCTGAAAAGCCAATGTCGAAAATCCTGCCACAGCCAGGACTCGAATCTAGGACTTCCCGGTCAGAGGTGCTGCAGTGACATCAGTTGATGCACTGAGTTACCGCTCCCAGTCTAATGTTATTAACTTGGTGTGAAAATTGTATTAGCGGATTGTTGTTTCCATTCATGAGTATTGACTAAAAGAGAAATAAATGCGATACACGGATGAAAATGTTTTCGGATATCCGCGAGCTCAAGAAACTGGCAAAAATATTTTTTGGAAGAATATTTATGATTCTTAGAGGAAACTGATTGAAGTGTCTCAAAATTAGCTCCCATAATGAAGTCGGGATTATAATTATTGAATGTTACTCGGGTTATTGTGATAAATAACACTTATTTGCAAAGGACGCTTTGTTGAATTCTCTCACCTAATGCGTAGTAAGAAAAAGTTGCGTAATGCTGCAGGGATGTTAGAATGTTTGTCAACACTAAATATTTCTAGAACTTGCGTGTCACCTGTCTTAAACTCATTTCCATATTTTTTTCCCAAATCTCCGCGTGGCTCCGTCAGCTGTCTCTTCTCGCGAGGAGCGCGTGTTTACGGAATAAAATTCACGTTTCCACCAAGGTTTTTTGATAATGCACTTAAAGACAAATAATAACTATTATTGTACTTTTCTTGTGGATTCTGACGACACAATGTGTTTGTTGAAATAATTTACTACATTTTGGAATAAAATATATCTACTTTCGTATTACCAAGACCGGCAATAATTTTTTTCTGTTGGAACTTCGCCGCTTCCGGCGCACTATTGCAATACTATCTGTCTTACGAAGTTAGGTCTTGAAAGTAAAAACTGTCCTCTATCGATGACGCATTATCTATAGAGAGGATTGCTGTCCTGCAAAAATAATCAATAGCCAGAATCCTACGTTTGCCAATTTCACTCATCGCATTCACTACCGAGTTGGAAGTGGCAAGCGCAAGTGAGGCGTGTGACGTAAGGCCGACTGAACACGAGCTATGCGTGGACGGGACACGGATGATCAGAGGGGAATCACAAAGGCCTAAATGAGGGCATTCAGATGGACCGATATCGGCAGTGCGTTGACCTGTATTAGTTGGACGTTGACATTTTCCCACGAAGGTACTTCCTTTGTTGGGTATTCCATGCCCTTCCATTCAAGGATGATTGTTATATTGTTCACACAAGAGTCAGATGCCGTAGTCACAGTCACGAACGTAGGTGATAGCTCTGTCACAAAAATGTGAAATGAAATGTGAGATAGAATTTTTATAAAATAGAGAATTTCGAGACGCGATTGTGTAAATATAAGTGAACTATTTGCAATAATGTTTCCTTTATAGAAGATTTGTATTTTAACTTATAAGAAAATATTCCGATGCGCCCCATTCCTAGTTCCCTGAATTTCTAATGTTTTTGCAATAAAAGTCTCTCGTTAATTTTTTCTATAACAACGGTGTGAAATGTCCTGGCAAAAGTGTGCATTTAAAGATGTACTGTTTATAAAATTAATGTTCCTACAGCACATACTCTCTAGCATTAGTGGAAAAAGTTTAGGTCATTGCTCGTCAGGTCGTCTAGATCTCCCGCGCGCCAATCTCTGATCTTGTAATCCAAATCTCACAAGCTCCCGAAGGATCTTTTGTGAAGTTGTGGCTTTGTTGAATTTGTGAATATCTTATAGTCTTACAAGGACGCTGCATGGAGTCAAACAAACCACTATATCTCAAAACATGTTTCTGTACTACTAAAGTCACAACTTCACAAGAGTTACTCGAGACATATGGAACTATACATGACAATTTTCATCAAAATTCGAGATGGTCGCTTGGGGCACTTCTCCAAAATTAAACAACTAGATACGGAACCACTATTTTGCAATTAAATCTGTGATTTGAAAAGGGAAATAAGTATCTTTCTTCAATAGTTCTGAGAAAGAAAAACAACTTAATAACATCGACAGTTGCTTCTGAGACACACGCGTTGTACCCAAAAGTTGTAGAACTAGTCATTATTGAGTAGTTGGTCTACACAGTAACTTCAAATATGCATTTCTGTGATGTACAGAACCGTTTTATACTTAGGATATATTTTCTGTAAAAAATAGTTATGAAATATTTAATAAAAACAATTTTATATCTTTGTTTTGGACGAATGAAAAAATATAATAATAGAATAAATATATAATCCTGTGAATTACATTTTGTGCTACACGGATATGAAAATTACTTCTACAAAATTAATAATATCAGCATATACTCATCATCGATTTCCACTCCAGTCTGTGGCTGAGTCAAAACTTTGTGGAAAAAATCACATTCATGTGGGATGTATTTGACTATTTTTCGATCATTGGTAACTAAAATAAATTCACAGAACTGTTGCAGTCATTTTCGAAGTATATTTAAAGTCAATGTGATTTAAAGGCGGGAAAATAGTTTTTATTTTTTTAACTGCAGCCCAGCTGTTGAAACAATCTGAAAAAATTTACGACAAATTGTGTTTTAAAGGAAACGTTTGAGATTTTTTTGAGCCTGTTTCATTATTCTAAGGCATTTTTTTCAGATTTTTTGTGTTCGAATTTGGATCTGAGAAAATATAAAAAAAATGTTTTCTCATAGTATAAATTGTCTTCTTATTTATCATATTTTTTCAGCCAGATAAAATAGTGTTAAGTTGGCGAAAAAAAACGTTTTTGGCTCTAGAGGGGTGTGGGTGTTGGGACGGGGGCTAAGAAACCTTTCAAAAATATTTTTTATGTTAGAATTGTAATGTAAACACTCATATGTCATTTAGTTGAGTGGAACGTTTTACCATCTTATCTAGGGGTACCCTTTGAATGCGAAAATGCTTCCTAATAGACCCAATGAAATAGAAAAATGTCTCAGAAAATATGTTATATTCCTCTTCGATACGAACAATATTCATTTATTTTGACCTCAGAGATCCTTGAGTTATTTATGTTTCAATGTTTTAGGAACTGCAAATCGTAGATATGTGTTGCTTTTTCGAATACGCTGCAACATGTTTTTGTTAGAATTCGAGTTATTACAGTGTCTTTGGTTGTGGCTCTCAGAGGTCCTTTTCCCAATGGTATTGAATGTGTTATATTATTCTGGAAGAAAATGCTTCGCAGTTTTTGCATTTTAAAATCGTAGATCAACATTCTGAATAAAGTAAGTTACTAGTAGCTTGCAGTAGGAAAACTGCTGCTTAACAACTCCACTAAAAATGTGTATACCAAAAGCAGCATTGTCACTATGCAAGAAAAAAATACTCTTGAATAACATAAAAATTAATTAAATATTTTAACAAAGGGAGTATACACGAATACTTCAGTTTCATATTAAACTGTATACGTATTCACAGTGCAATGGTTCTTTACACATCAAATTATATCAAATATTTAATTTCATGAAATATGAATGATTTTATCAGCTAAATTTGCAGTCCAGTCACATTAATGTGACCGCCTGTCAGAATCCTAAATAACCTCCCTTTTGCAACGCTGACCGCGGTGAATCGAGCAGGATGAGAGTCAATTAGGTTCTGAATGGTACGGAGAGGGATGTGTAGGCATGTCGACAACAGTGCCGTGGCCAACTGCGCTAGGTTCCTCGGTTGCGGATCCATGGCGCGAACAGCTAGATGGAGATCGTCCCACAGATTCTCGATTGAGTTTAATCGGGAATGTTGGGTGGCAAGGGGAGTACTTTAAAATCAACTTGGTGCTCTTTAAACCACGCACGTACACTGCGAGCTGTATATCACCTTGCATTGTGCTGATTTTAGATGTCATCTTGCTGAGGAAAAACGAAATGCATGTAGGGGTGGACATGGTGCCCAAAGATGGCTACCTACTTCTGTTAATACATTGTGCCTTCCAGAAGGGCGAGATCACCCAGGGAAGGCCATGAACACATTCCCAACACCATCAAGCTCTCTCCTCCGCCCTGGACCCGTCTTGTGATTGTACCAGGGTGTTTGCGTTCAGCTGTTCCATGCCGTAAACGCCAATGATCATCTGTCCGATGGGGCATAAAACGTGATTCATCTGAAAAGACTAACTGTACCCTCTTAGTGGACATCTAGTTGCGGTATTGGCGTGCAAATTCCAGCCTTGATCGTCGATGAACAACAGTCAGCATGGGTGCATGAACCGGGGTTGAACGGTGGTGAATGGGTGCATGGGTGCCGGGGGAGAATGGGTGCATGAACCTACTGCGGAGGCCCATATGCAGCAAGGTTCGGTGAACGGTTGTTGAGGAGACTCTGTTGGAAGGCTGTTCGTTCATCGGGGGCAGACAGTTGCTCTGCAATAGCATGTCTATCCACCCATACACATCTCTGCGGTCGGCGTTCTCTCCTGTCATTTACGGCGTGCGATGCGCCCCAGTTGCCTCGGCGCCGGGTTTGGATATCGCCAATTTGCCATCCACCGTATACTTTAACCACAGTGGCACGCAAATAAATTACAAACTCCGTTTCGGACATGCTTCCGCCCTTGGCCCGAATGCTGATGATCATTTCCTTTTGGACGTCCGATGAATCGTTTTGTTTATGCATTGCGACAACCACCTCACTGTTTTCCGCTTCCACTCGACATCCTTTACATACCCTCCACTGTTAGTGCTACCACGTGACATCTGTGAGGTGTTTTTGCACATTTACGTAGAACATAGACGGTGGTCACATTAATGTGATTGGACTCGTAATTATTATGTGCTGTTCTAAATAAAAAATGCCAACATTTTCTATGTGATGTATAAGTAAATTACTTCTTCCAAAACATTGTGTAGTTAGAATCCATGCTTTGTGGAGCTTTGATACCAAAAAATCATTGATGGTAAAACGTCCGTCCGTCTCTCTGTCAACAATAGCGCCTTAACCGTTCAGACTGTTTTCTCCAAAACTGAAATTCCCCAATCGCCCTGGAAGTTTAAATCGGATATATTGATTTTTGAGTGTACTTTACATAATACTTCGACCATATTTTCAATATTTTCTAAAAAATGGCTCCCCACTTTTTATTAAATTTTGTCCTGGCGTAGTGCAAAGAACAATTTAAAAATGCCGTGGATCTAATTTTCGTTGAAGTTCCTGATTTTTCGAAAACTGCAAAAGTTCAAACTTTTACGTCGTTTTCTTACAACTATAATATTAAAGATAGAGATTTATCTTAATGAAATCTGATCTTGAAAGACTATCTTGGAATAAAATAATGCATAATTTTTTTCGAAAACATGACTAGCCTTGCGTAATTTTGCTTCAAAATTAGTCGAATTGTTAAACAGTTATATTTTAGAAAATGGCTTGAATTTTTTTAAAATGTTTTCCTCGTATGTGACAAATGACTGTTGAAAAATTGTTGCTTTTCCCGTTATCGGTGAACTGTCTGTAATTTCACAAATTACAAAAAATTAACATTGTAAAACAACAATATCAATAATAGAGATTTTTTCTTTACTGAAATCTGTTCTTTACAACTAGGTTGTGGAATAACGTAAATAAACGTTGCAAATGCATACGATCAACTTTTTTTAAGCGTCGTGAACGTTGATTTTCGACGTGCGACTGCAGGTGTAGAAGTAACGAGTGTTAACTCTAACTACATGTATTCGAAGAAAAAACAGAGAAAAAACGTTGAAGCAAGCGATTATGTGTAAAACGCAAGTCTTGTTTATGTGCTTTAAACTTAAAATACACGTGTGCACGTCACAATGAAATTACCATTATTCTTCACCGTGTAGTTAAATTCCCTTACCTTCTATTCCTTTACCCACATGCAGATTTCATTTAACAGCTTTAAGTTCTTGGACTATTCAGAGTAGTGTTAATACATTCAGTGATGAATTCAAATTGTCTTAGCTAGGGTAGCAGTTTAGCTGTTGTGCAACTCTAAGTAATGAAGCTCTATTTTCTTTAAGCCACATGCAAATTCATTTCACTGGCGCTTAACGACCAGCAAGTCTTTTTGTACGTTCTCTATCCACATTCCTTTATTGCGGCGAGAAGTACACGCAACCTTAAGGCACTGAATGGTGCACATATTATTGTTTCTAGTTGTCTTCATTACTACTATCTCAAGGATTCTGTAAATTAGTACCAACGCTGAAGGTCATAAAGCTGTTGATGCAGACAATTCTTTTGCCTTGTTTAACTGTAATATACTAATTCAAGAAAGTTCGTAGAATGATAATAACAGGCAATGAAATTGATATATAAAAGCTTCAAGAGAAAATTTTCCGTTAAATCCTTACCTCTCCCAGAACCCTTCACGTCATAATCCTAGGTTAACTTTTTCTTCCTTCCTTGTCACTGTCTCTTTTGAAATCCAATCCTTCCAATCGGTGTGAAGTGATTTTGACACCCTCCAAAATATTTCTTTGTAATTTACGCTAAAAATATTAGCAAAATCTAGAGTCTGGGTGGCCCTGATAAGTAGAATGTATACTGACAGGTGTCTTTATCTGAAGTGTCTTCTTTTTCCTCTTCATCCAACTTCCCCCTTTCCTCGTTTGCCTGCCCCTCCTTCTCTTATTCCCATTTATTTCCTCCCATTGCTCTTTCTCCTCTTCCTCAACATCATCTTTCTCGCTTTCCTTCTCTTCCTTCTCCTCACCTCTTGTTTCGCCCCTCCTCCTCCTCCACTGAAGCTGTAGCGACAATTAAACTTGCTGCCCAAGGTCATCAGCTTCTGTCAAATAGTTGTTGGAACATCACCACCCATGGCCCACGCTAGCAGAGGCTTCTGCACCACACGCCGGGAATGCAATTTAAGGTGGTTGGAAGCGCAGAGAGGTTGTGGTGCGGGGGGTGCGTTGTGGTAATGCGGGGAAAGTGAAGAAAGTAAAGGTGAAGAGGGTAGATGTGCTGGGAGGTTTGGGGCGATGAAATGCTGAATTCATTGTTTCGTGATTCCAGACTCGTAAACTGCAATGGTCATTCTTCCCTTAAGTGTTGTACATGTTATTTATCACGGGAAGTGATTCTCCCCCGCTGGATGGTGTGACCCGGTGCCGACATACACGTCATTTTTTGAAGTGGGGGTTTCTCAGCCAGGTATCTCCCACCAGCACGGAGAAGCTCTATGCTCCCAACATATGTGGTAATGTAGAACATGTAAGTGTATGCGTGTGTGTATCAGTAAGGGGTGAGGATATTTAAAAGAAATGGAGAAAACATCACGCACTACGCGGCCCATTTGTTAGGGAACTGCTCCAGCATTTGCGTAATGTTAATGGGAGAAACCACGAAAAACTAATCATCAGAACATCCGGTCTCTCTCGCGCTAGATTTATTTTCCAGGCAGTGACTAAATTCTATATAATTAACTATTTAGTACCAAAAATAGTGCCACCGACGAAACTCGAATCCTAGAATTGCCCAGTCAGAGGCAATACAGTGACATCAATTGATACCCTGAGCCACTCCAGCCGCTGGAAATTTGGAGATTCGAGGAGGCTGAAGGTACTGAAAGGATAAAAGTACGAGAAGGTGCTGTTTGTGTCGAAGTTGAAGGTGAGCGGTGATTGAAGATGCAGTGAGATTTGGTGTTCGGGGACTTAATGGGAGCAGGGAGGTTTGAGTAGCGATGATGTTAATGTTCGGGTACGTAGGGGATGTGGGGAGGTTGGAGTATGCTAACTGGAGTGGGGTTCCCGGGAGGTCACGGGGTGCGAGTTTACTTTACTACACTTTAGTTTCGAAGAACATTTTCATAGCCATTGTTTTTAAAATACACGTTAAACATAAATTTGTATACTCTTCTGGTGTTTTATTTTTTTGCTTTTCATTTCGATATAGGAGCGAGTGGAAGATTTTCAAAAATGCACAAAGAAAATCTGGACAGATGCTGGCGGCGACGGCGGCTCCCCAAACACGCTTACCTGCTCAACCAGTCCTTTTCCTTATCTGGGTTGGTTTGGACCTCAAATCACGTGTAGAATTACAGAATAAGTTTATCGAGAAAAGATGAAGGTATTATTTGGTCCCCAATAGGGCCAAATAGGGCCGCAGTTGGGCAGGGGTTGACGAGGCGCACAGTTCAGAATCGGCGGGGCAGGTGGTCGGTGGAGCCCCAAAGGGGTGGGCAGCCCTGAGCTGGTCTGGGGGCAGGGAGCTTCACGGGTGGTGACGAATGATTTGCCCTGTTCTGCACGCTCCACGTGCATTTTCAATGTACTCGCGTTAAAGAGCTACAAAATCATTGCAATTTCGTTAATACTCCGAAATCAAATTAAATATACATCAATGGGCGAGTAAATGAACGATGTGGTTAAGCACCGAGACATAGGGAATAATTCACAATGCGATTATACCGTGATGCTATCCATCTAATGGATCTGTTCCAAAAATTGAATTATCTGGACGCGAATAGAGAAAGGTAATGGAACTAACTGAAATATTGTGAAACCTTGATATATAATAAATTGGAATGTAATATTACGTTTCTTCGAAACCATTTCGTTTGATACCCAGATTACTTGTTCAGCATTTACGGCAAAACTATTGTACAGATATGTAACAATTTGTGACGCTCCTCAATATGATTATAAGATCTGCATGTTCCATTTCTATTTTCATGTAATTTGTGGTAATGATAATAATTAATTATACGTAATCGTTAGGAATTGGCTTTGAAGTGTAAGATTTACGACGAGACTGCGTCACAGAGTGCAATAAGGATTTCATTTGATGTGACAAGTTCAACAAACAATACATTATTTTTATTGTGGTTTATTATATGATATCATATCAGTATTTAATTTTTCCATAATAAACAATTGAAAAGCTTTATAGAAAAATGGCATTTTGTCTTGAATCAGCATATTACATTAATGATTAAAGACACTTTATGAAGGAAAAACATTTGTCTTTCTTTTATCAAATGTTAGCTTTACAAACTCATTTGCTACAAACGCTTACGTTACCAAAACAATAATTTCTTTACACACTCTGATTCAAACGTACTATTTAAACGAACCTATTCAATAATGCAGTTCTAGGGTATAAGAGGGAGGAGAGAGTATTTTATTCCTTCAGGATAGCTAAGTAACTTGTACAATTTACTCTTATTCAAGGACAGTCATTTAAATAATAGGGTTGATCGAATAAAACAAAATCAAGAAAGTCAACAAAAAAGTCACTTCCCTACCTGCTTCAGATAGAGATTTAAACATTAAAAAAAAACACTTCTCTATAGAATTTCACAATAAAAGTCGTATCACCGTGTTCAGGAAGGTCTAAATACTTTTACTAGCTTAAGTTTTTAAAATGTCCAAATTTTCATATTTTTGCTGTCAGACTCTCCTTAATCAAGTGAATTGCGGCATTACAAAAATATTTCCCGATAAGACTGCAGTTTGTGGATCCCTATTTGATAGTGATGCGTTGGAACTGCGTTTATTGCCGATGTAAATTAATGAATAAACCAAGCCACTTCATTGAGAGCTGGAATCTGCTTAATATGCTATCACGTTGCATACTGTCTATAGAATAATCTAAATGGAATCTCCAATCCTCACGGCATTACTATAAATTTGCGTGTGTAATGATTCTCAGATGTATGATTATGCGAAAAACTGATATCAATCTGTTATATTTACAATGAAGATTTTCGATGTTTGATACACTCCTACAATCGAAAATTTACTACAAAAAAAACTTATGAATTTCGAACGTTTGCAATTTTTATCGTTCATCTCGGATCTTTCTCACTCCTTTTATTGTTTCTTTTTTCCATCAAAATAAATATTTCTCGATCGATCTGGGTGATAGTGCAACCATTCGAATTTGAAACATATCTTTAAAATTTTGGGGATTCTATTTGTAGGAGTCCCCCAAGACATTTTCAAAATTTTATCAAAAATGAATATTTTTTTCTTTAAACAATTTGCTTGAGCTGTTTGCTAAGTAGACATATAACATGTTTTTCAGTAAAATGTGTGAATTGTCAGAGATTGCAAAATATGTTTACGCCCTAATGCGAAATACATTGTTGATTTTCCCGAAAGAATTCTGTCCTTAAGCATTATTCTATCCCTTATGGTAAGATAATGGTAACCCGACAAATTATATAGGATGTTTCAAAAATAGTAGGCATGATTTCAGATACGTATTTTCCACATGTAGACAATCAAAATAGTTCATTACAACATGTGTCCGTAAATGCTTCATTTCCGAATTTCCATGGCATTCACAACACTAAAATTCACAGGAACCCTATTCCTTCCGGAGGACATTGCCATGAAAAACGATATTACCAGGACACTCTAACAGTTCATTCCGAGGCGAAGGTTACTTTCAGTGTTGTTTTTGGCGTTCGTCTGTGCGTAATGTACTCAAATCAGGAGCTGGTAGACATGCACTTCATGTACGGTGAGACTGACGTCAAATATCGAACTTGCAAATATCGAACTTTCCTGCCTTAGTATTATTTACAGATGTAGAACAGTACACACGAGAAATCATTACTAATTTCCACACTCAGCAACCCACGTGCAACCGTTCTATCTCATCACCAGGTGCGGTTCTCCCTCAACATGTGGGCCGGTATCATTGGTGATCGATTAGTTGGACCCCCGTGTACTTGTGAACAGATTTACGGTCTGGGCGTACACAAACTTCCTGGAAAACACCATACCTCATGTACATGAAGACACTTCACTTACCAGTCACCAACACGCTAACTTCTTCAGCGATAGGACACTTCATTTGTGCTGCTCGACGGTGATAGCACCAATTGCCATTGCCAATCGTGGGGACCAATTGCTTGGCAGTGTTTGCTGCTCAATGAAACATCGGTGTGAGTTCTGCATTCAAGCAGGAGATGGACATTTTGAACATCTTCTGTAATGATAACGACCTGCGAAAAGAAAAATGTTCCACTGAACTTCAGCGTTGTGAAGGCCATAACTCGGAAATGAAGCATTTCCGGAGACGATATAATGAACTATAGTGATTCTCAACATTCGGGGAATACATACCCGAAATTATGCCCTCTGTTTTTGAAACATCCTATATATTTCTAATAATAATGATTGTGAGCTAGGTCGCCATATAGAGTCAAAATATAAAACCAATGGCAACGATACTTCCGAAGTGGCACGATGTTATCCCACACATCTAGATGGCAAGATATAAAAAGATTCGTTGATCTATTTTGAGTAGTAATGTAAATAAAGAAAGTTATGAGAACACTGCATCTGATGGCCTGTATTATGCTGCAACTTCTTCAGAAAGCTCTTATTATTTTGCTGTCTGAAATTTCTAATTGTGCTCCATGTGACTACATTGAACATAAGTTTTTTTGTTAAACTCCAAAGTCGTGTTCATAAAATCTATATCATTACTTAAAGTGTCTAAAGTGTTTATATCTCGAAGTCATTTGTTACATAAAATGAAAAAAAAATTAAACGAATCAATAATACTGCACAGTACATTTATTCATTCATTTAAATATTTTGTTCGATGATTCTGGGTCAACACTATTTTGCCCAATATTTTTTATCCGAAGTGGTTTACCATTATATGGACCTACAATGTAAGGAAATGGACTGTGGCTATTCTTTTTCACATTCCAGAAGGAACAACCGAAAGATGAATGGTTCCAAAAGATTTACGCAACACAAATCTTAGGGAGTTGTCTCCTCGTAGGAGAAGGAAAACGCAATCTAATGCAAAGAAAAGAAGTCAGCGCAGGATGTAGCATTTACGAAATTAGAGTTGATCTTATGAAAGTTCAGCCAGGAAACAATTTGAGAGAACAGGAAATGTGTCTCCTGTGTACTTCAAAGGATGCTTCACTGTACGTTTAAAGAATAAAACGTGATTATTTAAAGAATTTTGGGATACATTATATGTTAATAATGCCGTAAAGGCCGAGGTCTCTAAAATTCTCTTCAGAAACCAGTGACCTTATTCTTCACAGCCCCTTGTTGATATCAGAGTATCCACCAACAGTGCTGTCCAAACATAGGACCTCTCAGTTTCTGTCAAACTGAAGTTGAACGAGCTCACTCTCACACTGACTAGGACTGTGTGAAGTAGTGTGTTCTGAAATCTTCTAATCCTTAATAATAAATGACCACAAAGGAGAATCAATCCAAAATACAAACTTATTAAAACAATGACAACAAAATATGTTTTCGGGAATTTTGTTCATCTTCAATTGATCTATAACACCACTAATTATAATTGAATTTTGGCAAAGTAGCTGAAAAAAAATTATATAACACACACACACACACACACACGTTAACCGAAAATGAAGATAATACTAACCCAAAAAATATGAATTAAAACAGGATGTAGCATTTGGTCTGTGATGGATTGAATGTGCACACGTTAACACAAGCTTATTTAGGGAGCATTGAACTGGGCAGAGAAAGATAAAAAATAGAGTGGAAAAATTGCATATTATGCTATTCATTGACACTTTTTTTAAAATTGAGATACTTACCATGCTATTGTTCATTAATGCATGAGAAACATTGGTTCTAAAATGTTTTAAAAATTCTAATGTCTCTTAAATGTAATTTTTGGTTTTACTGGCCAAAGGTTAATCTTAAAATTTCAATTGTGATTGAAAGATGTATTTAATTAAGGAGTTTGTAAAGGTTTTATGTAAATTTAGTTACCAAGATCTGAGAATTTCTTTTATTCTACTACAAATTTGAATTTGTGAAGACTTTGTAATGTTTCATTTTCATATGCATATAAGTTAGTTCATCATGATAGTTCGAATATATCAACAAAGCTGAAATTATTCATGGTCACCCAATATATTATGCAAATTTTTGGCAGTTCCCTTAATCAAACTAAATAAGTCAACGTATTTGGAAACGTTTGAGAAACCGTTCAACACTGGATGATGTAATTTTTGACTGGATGATACAAAAGTTATTTTTGTGAAGAATTAGTTTTTTTTTAAAATAAGTTTTATTATCCTTGTTCGACAATTATTATGTCTTTCAAGGGTTTTTATGTTACATAGTATATACAATCATTTTTAACTACATTTCATTATACATGTACAATGTTTGAAGACAATAATATTGGAAACTAGCAACTAAGGATACCCAGGAAATGTCCTTCAGAAAAATACATACAATATTTGGATTAAAAACATTAATATTGAATTTTAAGACTTAGTAATATTTAATTTTCACTTATATGTTATTTAAATCATCGAGGTCGTGCGAATATATCAACACAGCTGAAATTATCCATGAAAACATAATACACTACGAACATTTTTTGCACATCACTTAATCGAACTAATAAGTTGCGGTATTTGGAAACGTTTGGAAAGCCGTTAAGCCCTGGATGATGCGGTCGCTTGGAACCACCTCAATCGTCGCCGATTCAGACGATATTCGAAAGTTAACCCTATTAGCAGAACTCTCGACCAACAATTGCGAACTCAGCTCAATTTGTTCGACCCCTCAACGCCAGCTTCGGAGTTACCACCCCTTCCCTGACTCTCGACTCACCAGTAATCTTTGCAAGTTTCTCGACCCTCTCTCAAAGCCACTCTACCCTAACCTCAAGCTCTCTTTCGACATTCGTTAAAATTAAGTCTGAGAATTGTCCCACGATTCCATTAACTTTATATCATCGGGTTTGCCCTTTAGGTTTTCTTTATCTCACAGTTACGGTACACTATTGTTTAAAAAAATCAAATGTAACTGTACAGCATTGTTTCAAAAATCAGTAGTTTATTGCATTCCGCATTTCTTTTATTGTTATTTTTTCTACTACTTGCTCTATATAAATTGAAAGAGATTTTGAAGGGTTTAAGGAAGAGAAAAGTGATAACAAAATATAGTATTTAAAACTCAGCCTAACGATTAAAAGCAGTTGAACACAAGAAACAACGTTTTAAAAGAGTAGGCCTATCAAATAAGTATGAAGAGTAAAAACATTGGTTTTCATCTATAACGGAGTATTGTAACGTTTTGAATTTAGTGCCTAAAGCACAAAACATGTTGAATTTTCTGATGTCACTCTCCATAAAATGTTGTCTTCTAATTATTTAATTAGTTAGCAGCTTACATCTATTAGATAAGATACTTTAAACTCCACTTTTTTGCAATTCATCACTTTAAACACCTACTAATTATAATCGCACAGCTTTTGCAATTTTTTAAATATTACTCTACTTAAATTCAATTAATTAAAAACACAAAAGAATTTTATTCAAAAAAATATCATTATCTTCCTTTGTCCTTTTGTATATGCTGTCATATTTTCCGGGCAATTTCATATTCATTTGTGTCATGCTTATTTTCCTCTACATTTTCTCTTTTCTTCTACACATTCACCATTCAAATTTGACTGATACCTAAACAGCACAGAAGAAAACTTCCTACACCATTGCTTTATTGAAATTTACTGACAAATTTACACTTCCTTATTTACATTTTATATTGTTATAAATTTTCTGTTGTAAATTCCTTATATTTCTTATTATGACACAATTCATTTGCAACTTCATAACATATTTCACACGCAATATGAAATCAGTCGTCGTAAGTACTACTTTTATTTCTTTTCAAAATTGACAATAATCCTTTCAATTTAATAAATTAGTGTCCATTAGTCAAATTAATTTATTAATTAATTAAATATCCAACATATTCCGCCCATGCATTCAAGGCTTTATTCACAATATGAATACAAATACCAGCATATGTTTTACCCCAAGGCCTGCTCAACTGAGTGGCTCGTGGAGCCAGCTCACCTCCCAGAAGCTCGGAAATTGGCCCGGGAGCTGCGTTTTGGCAGGGAGGGGATGGGTATCACTCGAGGCAGGGAAATGGCTTGGGAGACTGCAGGGCAGGGCGGTTGAACGCATACCAGGGTTCCCATCTGTCCTCCTTTTGGAGGACATGCCTTCCTTTTCTAACATTGTTCTCCTGTTCTCCCTCCTTTTTTAAATTTACATGGAATGTCCTCCTTTTTGTTCTGTTGAATTGAAAATAATACTGGCATAATTTTAAAGTAATTAAATTAATAAAAGGGGCTCCATGTCTTGAATATCTACATTTTTACTCAAATAAATGGCTTCCATAATAGAACATTAGGCTTATTGTGATATAAAACTTATTTATGTTTGTTTGGCGGATAACGAAGATGAGTGCGGGGGCGAAGTTATCCCGTCGGAAGCTTTCATATTTAATGACGCAAAGTCTAATATGATTTTCAAAGACTATTATGGTTTGGAATTGTTGAGTACATTGTTTATACATCGTGGACTATAAAAAATGTAAAATACCCGTCTTTTCGTTGAAATGTCCTCCTTTTTTGGTAAAATGTCCTCCGCCGGGGGAAAAAAATCTGGTAACCCTGACGCATACAGCTTTCGGCTTCGGGGAGCGTGGCACAGGAGCAAATTATTGAATTATCTTTCGTTTTTAGGCTTCCATATGGGGCTGTGTGCGCAAATAAGCAAGTCGGTGCGAATAGAATGAGAAAGTAGTGTAATACATTTAGTGACAATGGATAGTGATATTGAGCTTCTTGAAAATCCTTTTGCTGTGGACATATAATTTTCATGACTGCAATGTGAATGTTTGTCAACTGACACCTTCTTAAAAGCAATAAGCAAGGAACACTGCATTTCTAGTCTTTCCCCAACATTTTTCCACACCAGTTGCTTTACGTGCGCTCTGGACACGACACCTCGACTCGTTGCCTTTCTACATATGTCTAATGCTTTGCTTCCGAATTGTCATTCGTTTTTATTAATGATTTTAGCCACTTTTTTGCACTTGGCTTAATGCAATAGTTTGGCTTTCTCTTCAATAATCCCAGTACGCTATTCTGTATTCCAGTATCGGACGAACCAAGGAAATGTGGCCATATAATTTTGTGTTACATGCATATCTGGTATATAATAGAGTATAGAAATTGAGTGGTTAATCAGATCCGTCCATATCAAAGCTTTATTCAAAGACGCGAGTGTTTCCATTGAACGTGTAATTTGGGTCAATTTCATGGGTTAATTAGGATTTATAACACTAAGAGGGGTCTAAAATGAAACTAAAACTTGGACGGTAATTATATCACTGGGACAAACAAGGACGTCCTTTACTTCATATAAGAACATGATTTATCCACTTTTTCCATAACAGGGCGTGTTTTCTGATGAACAATCACCGCGTTCCGCTGCAGCATTATAATACTTCTCTTTACTACGTAAGTACGTATTAGTTGACAAAGGAAAAACAATACGCAAAAAGGACAAAATCTGCATTGGGTTTTTGATTAAATTTAATTTCAACAGCACCCTGTGATGATAAGTCACCTAAATGCCCATGTTGGTGACGATGCGTCTGTTCTTCACTAACAAGATAATTCGCCCAACGTGTTTGAGTAGGTTCTTTTCATCATTCTTGGAATATCCCACTATCTATCTTTTGGTAGTGTGCTTATCTCTCTCGAATGGCTGATGTTATTAGTTCTCGGAAACACTACATTGTTGATTATGAACTACGACTTTCATCGTTGACGACTTTTACATGACGGATGAAGCATTGTTGGAAACACAGAAAATAATACATTAACGACACCTCGCCTCTTAAGTGTTCTCGCCATTTTCTCTGTGACGCAAACTCAGATGGACGGTAACAACAAGTTATTTTTTCGCTTTGGCCATTTACCATCTAAGTTCTTTACGGCCATTTGAAAACTGACACGGAACATACATTATTCCTTGTTGTATGTGAATATTTATCGTTTATCGAGCAAATGATTAATTAGAAGTAAACTGTGTGTTGAAACATGTAAATATTTTCCACTCCAAGTTTTCTTACTACAATGTCTCCTTATAAATATCTATATAAGATATTATTTTAATTCAGATAATCAACGATGAAATAATGTTGAATTATTTCATTTTAATATTTGTTCAGGATGTTCAGCGTTAGGAAGATATTGATTTATTTGGAACTATTCTAACCCTTGCGATTCTGTTGCAGGCAAAATGGGGCCTCCAATACTCTATTACTACGCTGCAATTGCTGTCTTGTTTCTTTGTGTTGGTGAGTATCAATTATTATACTTCTTTAATAATAGTGTAGTTTAGTTTATGGTAGATCAAGAATCATCAAGAAGAAATCATCGATCTTCCTTTATCTCTGTATCATTGCTGTTATCATTACATACCTGGGTCTCAGTGCTATTATTGTCATTTCCAATCAGGGAAATAAATATTTCAGATATGAGAATTAAAGTGTCTCTTTTTCATTAATTTATTTCGAGATAAACGGCATTTATTTCATCAAAATACTAAGTTT
The DNA here is from genome assembly GCA_011170035.1 of Teleogryllus occipitalis. Classification (NCBI taxonomy): domain Eukaryota; kingdom Metazoa; phylum Arthropoda; class Insecta; order Orthoptera; family Gryllidae; genus Teleogryllus; species Teleogryllus occipitalis. Next base: position 84,934 of record BLKR01002497.1, read on the forward strand.
ATCATATCAAATTTTTCTTCAATTGAACGACTTCATCGATTAATTTCCTCTTTGTAGAATGAAAAGAACTGCGTAACAATCGATAAGAGAATGTAACAGAAGAGTACGTGAGAAAAAGTAATGATTTTAAGAAAACCAAATAAGAATACAAGCAGTATTCAATAGGAACTTTGCATCTTTGCAGTGTCGGGGCATGTGAATAAGAAGAAAATTCTTGAAGTCTATTTTCACTTCGGAATTTTCACGTCTTTACCCATTCCCCCCTCAAGGGAAGATTGCAATTTACACATGTACTTTTTCCCTATTACATTCATTCTATTACATTATTATGTAAACTCAGCGTCATCAGAAAGGCTACATCCAGAAGAACATGACAGACTAATAAATGTTGGTATTATACTTGCAAAAGGCATAAACTTTAATGTCGATAGGATCAACATTTATTGCCTTTCACGGCCGCAAAAGGTACATGTGACAATGGTGTCATGCTGCCATTTTAGCGAGCACATCGCTGCATTAAGTTTTACAAGTCTCTATTGGAGTCCTGTGATAGTCTATTACATTCAGCTCATACGTGAGCACGCAATTCTTGCAGATGGATGAGTAGGGCAGGAGTCGCTATGACAGCCTCAGGGTGCAAATGATCTTGACTGTCCGGGTGTCCCCACGTCTACGGCGTGGGTGTCGAGGTTTTGACCATTTTGTCGTGAGGTTTCCGCCATCTTGTCGAGGTCGTACTCAGGAATGCTCTGCCTGGCCAAGACAACTACAAGATCGTTGAAACATCAGCACCACAGCCTTCGACGCGGCGCCACTCTGTCAGTGAAGATCATTTACATGACACTGTCTGCGGAATCCTACGACACTGGGTATTCATGAGGATCACTCTCGGTGATCAGGCAGCATAGTATATCGCGCTCACACTACCACACGAGGCTAGAAGGTCGTGGGACGGGATATCACAAATTTGATTGATTGGTTGACTTTTTCGTATTTCCGGGCGCGTCAACTGCTTTGGCCTTTAGTTCCGTTCGTGTAGTGCATGTTTTTCTCCGGATATGGCGGTGCCCTTCCCCCGCTGGATGGCGAGATCCGGCGCCGACCTACCGCCGACTAGTGGGGTTTCCCCCTAACTAGGACTCTCTCACCAGTGGGGCCGCCTCAGCCGTGGGACCACCGCCTCAGCCGTGACAAGCTCTAAGTTCCCGACCGGTCTCCCGGAATATGTGGTAGTGTAGTGCATGTTAGTGTAAGTGTGTGTGTAAGGGGAGAGGATAGGACAAGGAAGAGGAAGGACAGATCGCGCGCGGTCCGTGGCCCGTTTGTTAGGGTACTGCTCTGGCATTCCCCTGGTGGCGATCGGAGAAACCATGGAAAACTACCGATCAGACTAACCGCCCGCTAGAATTCTCCTCCAGACAGCGACTGAATTCGACCTAGCTGAAAAGCTAGTGTCGAAAATCCTGCCGCAGTCAGGACTCGAACCTAGGACCTCCCGGTCAGAGGCGCTGCAGTGACATCAGTTGATGCACTGAGCTACTGCTCCCGGTATATCACAAATTGTTCTTCGTGACGCTCGCCACTGCGTCTCCAGACATGGACCCGGTGGTCGTCGCCTCTAAGGCAGGAGCTGGATTCGTCACTGAAGACGGTTCGCTGATAGGCTGTACAGTTCGATGTTCGTGGCTCTCTTCACAAGACGATGTAATGACATTGGTGGAGAGTGAATGGAAGGTATCGTAACGGTCGGCGTCAGTCGAGCCTTGTGACATGCTATCGTCTGTCAATGGCAGCAGCACTTTCAGGATGTGACAGAGCACGCTGCATATCCTGCTTATTGGCTCATATCGTTACCATTGAATCTGTTTGCATATGTCAGACATTCTGTATAAGTTTTATTTTGTGACAGAGGAGGTACAGTAGTTTGGGGTTCACTTGTGAATATGTATGGAAAAGGCCCGTTAACGACAACGCTGATTACGTTTTATATTCCGATGTATTTGTTGTCTATAAGCAATATACTTAGAAATTTGTAACTTCGAATGTTTCCTTGTGAAATCTCTGCGTGAAGCCACTCGACACTTCCTTTTTCTCTTCTATTACATTCAAACATTCTGCATGAACCTTATTTTAGGATAAATCTGACAATCTCAGTTGTTCTTTCGGAAAGATTATTATATGTACTCGCTGGGGGTGATTTTGCATGCTGACACAATTTTCACACTGCGGCCAGTGTGGAACAACCTTTAATTTTAATAAGTTGAAGAAAACAACTTTTTCATTTACTCAGTCTCTCTGAACTGATCCTAACTTTTGACCGTCCGAATTAACCATTTTGAAATTTTATACTATATGTACCATCTTTTTACATACCAAGAAGCCTCTATCTACAAAGGATACGGATTCATCGCCAACTCCAAATCACACAAAAATATCACATGTGCGCTTTTTTCTCTGCGATTTATTCTTTCTTCATTTAAGAGTAGTACAGTAGATATTCGTGCTTAAAGGTGTTTTAGGGACGTAATAAATTCCTTTCACTGAAAAATATGCTCTGATATATTACGTACGGAAGATACGGGGAATATCTTGACTAAGAAATTTCCTTTCCTCACGCAATTTGCACGCGCTATGAAATCTTCGTTGAAGATTTTTTCATTTGTAAGGTCGAGGAATTAATTATACCAAGATTCAGAGTGGTTCTCTGGAATAGCCAACACGTAGCTCAGTGGCAAGAGCCTTGGCTTTCCGGCTCTGGATCTGTGGTTCGTATCAACTTACTGGGGTATACTCATCTAGGTTCAGAAAAAGCATTAAAAAACAATTTCACAAATCTACTTACCTTTACATTTTCGTATGTGAATGTTTCCCCTCTGCAAATGGTCTTTTTGAATTACAAAGGAGTATTACAGACATGAGAAACATTTCAAAAGCTACATTTGTGATTTGTGAGGGACTGAGTTTTGAAGTAACCAACTTTTCGTTATCAAGGACCCATAAAACGTGGTTTTTGATACATAATGTACTAGAGGAAGTAATTTCGCGGTACTGGAAGTGCGTGTAGCAACAAGAATTGTTGACGTTTTTCGTTATCACATACCACATTTTTTTGTGCCGAAAAAATCCTGTTTTTCCCTGCAGTATTACAGAACTTTATGTATACTGCTTATGATTAAATGAATAAATCAATTGATGCCTTATTTTATGTAGTATTTCAGAAAGTTTGTAGCTTATGTAGTATGTCAGAAAGTAAAATTGATGTACGACAAAACTTTTATCTCTCCGTCCTTGTGTTTGCTCATCTGTCTGTCCATCCGTCCGTCCGTCCGTCCGTCCGTCCGTCCGTCCGACCGTCTCTCCGTCCTTCTGTTCGTTCGTCCGTCCGTCTCTGGTCAACACAAGCCTAAACTGTTCAGATGATTTTCTCCAAAATTGATAAGTTTCCTATCGATTTGGACGAACTTGAAATAATTGTTATGCGAATGTGAAATAATTTTTTTGTCTGTATTTACATGAATCCTTAACAGCATGGAAATATCTATTAGAACACTACTGTAATTTCGAAAGAAAACTACTTCAAAACTACGTTTTGAAACTAGGGGCTTATTTCGTAAAAAAAGAAGCTACCGGGTTTATGTTTTAAGGATACCTAAACATTGTCTTCTTAGATGTTCGAGAAGTCGTGACAGATTGGGAGACAGAAGTTCCCTTGGTCCAGGCAGCTAGGGCACTCGCGTGACCCCGGTCGCCTTCCCGGGTAAATTCCATCGGGATGCGAAATAAGCTGCGTCGCGGACTCCACTTTAAAGGCTTCTATAGACCTACCCGGTAGATCCGCAGCGGGTTCGGCGCGGAAAGTTCCGAGCTAGATGCGGCCGCAGAATTTGCGGGACCGTTCACACCGGAGGGTCAATTATGAGTCAGCGTTTGGTGACGGTTGGCAAGGTCGCTCGACACAGAGAGGAGCGAAGACTCCCGAACACGGGCGGGCTTCCACGAAACTCGAGCTGCAGCGGAAGAAACGCGTCTGACTGCGTTACAACCTTCGCCGCCGATTAAACACTGCCAATCGGTTGCCGCGACGGTCGCCTCGTTCTCATAAGGCAACACGTGACGCGAAACCTCCCCTGCGGTCAGTCCGCGTAGGCTGCGGATCTTCTGCGTCGGTCTGTGGGATCCGTACAACACGCTGGAAGAAAGCAACAGCGGTGTTTACGGAGCATGGAACGGATCTGTCTTTAATACCAGAGTGGGCGCGGAGTGCCTGAGTTACCCCTGGACACTTTCGGACTCCACTTTACCTTCTGATGTGTTTATAATCTTTCAAGCTATTCAATTCCTTTCGAGGGAAGCTTTATGCACGTAATTAGACGCTTATCTTTCAACTGCTTCCGGTCCTTTCCGAGAAATTTCGTCTCAGAGAAATGTGACGCGGCATTTGTTCACTGATTCGTCGCGCGTCTTCTTTCGTTCTGCTCCTGGCCATGCGGTTCACAGCAGTTGACGATCCAAAAAAACAAAAAACAAAGAAGGACATTTTTTTCAATATGTGAAGATAAGGTGAGTTTATTTTCATTAAACACTAGTAGTGCATATGTGAATTATTTTATATCTATTATTTGAAAAAAATAATAAAAATTAGTAAATAACGTGTTTGTCCTAAACTCTTTATATAAACTTTAAAATACGCGCAAATTTTTTAAATAAATAAATGGGTGTATTATATTCTGTTTTTTATTCTTTTTGCACTGAGTCACCCGCGCTTCAATTAGTTACGAATCATGGCGCGCGACCTTTAGGGTTAAAGCGAATGCGCAGAAAAGTCTTTTTTGGTAGGGAGATTGAATCTTCAATATAAATGTGTCATTAAACTTCTACTTGCGTATAAATTGACCACTTATTGAACCTGTAAAAAATGAATTTACAGCAGCTGCGATGCCACAGTCGACGACACGCGGTCTCCCCAAATTCTGTGTTAGAACGAGATATCCACCCTCGACAGTCGCTTTCCACTTAGGCAGAGGGCGCGTTCTACAGCAGCGACATTGCTCTGCCCTTGCGACAATTCCAAATCCGAACGCTCATGTGGCGAAAGGTTGTCCCTTCAAAGTGAAACAAATGCTAAATAGTTGTAATACACAGATTAATCAACGAAATCGAATTTTAAAAAAAGTGTGACCGATGAAATCATTTAATTAACATGCTTTACAAAAAATTGAATTTACGAGGATCGCGAGGATTTCGAGGATAGTCACCAGCAGTGTTGGGAAGCTCTGCCTTAAAACGATTTATCCGGTTGCAACAGTTGTGTTTCACTCATGCGTGAGATAAACTTGGCCGCCCATGTAATAGTGGTACCCATGTAATATTGTATCAACGGCAGACAGTTGGCACAGTTCGAGGGGTCTCGAACGAATCCCTAAGTATCTTTTTAAGATTATATATATATATATATATATATATATATATATATATATATATATATATATATATATATATAATTCTCTCTCTTTCTCTCGCTTTTTCTCTCTCTTTCTTTCTCTCTCTTTCTGTCTTCCTCTTTCTCTCTTTCTTTCCTTTTCTTTCTCTTTCTAAAACTAGTAATCCGATTTTGATAGTCGCATTTCAAATGGACGCGATGTACAAATTGGGCTTCGCACACAATAGTAGCAAGTCCCGTTGCTCCTATTGCAGCCGCAACATTTACAGGTTTGGAACGGCTACTTTTGAAACGAACGGCTACTTTTAAATTCCTGGCATTAAACGAGTTATCCGATGGTGTCGGTCGCATTCCACTGGAACGCGAGGCAAATTGAGACAAGAACGTAACAGTAGCGGGTTCTTTTGCGCCAACGGATGCCGCATATTTCGAAGTGTGAACTGGTTCTCATTTCAAAACAAAGTTACAAATATCTTCTTTTTTAGTAAAGATTAATTAATTCAAATGTGCTTTCAACCGTACATTTTGATAGTTGTTGAAAAGTCATACCATGCAACGAACACGCTCCCTCTCACAAATCACTAACAGGAGATTTTCAAATGCAAATTGAGTCGCGCACGCAACAGTAGCGAGTGATATTGCACCAACGCAACACCAACATTTCGCGGTGTGGCTCTCTTCAAAGTGAATCTCAAAAACAATATTTTACTAGAGATTAATTACAAATTTACATGTAGTTTTGAACTTATTTGTTTTAAATATTTGTTTGAAAAGAACTGCTATTCAACTACCACTCATACCCACACACACAAGCGCGGGCGCTCACACGTCTCACTCAGACACATGGCACAGGCATACATGTGCCACACACATACGCCACAGACACACAGACGCCACAGACACACTCCACAGACACACACACCACCAACCGCACACAAGGCTCTCAAACACACACCAGCCACACACACTCGCCATACCCACATGCCTCACACACACGCCATACATACGCCACTCACACATACGCCATACACACTCTTTCACGCACAGACAAATAAACAGACATTAAAGTGTTTACAGCGCTCGCAACTGATGTTACTGCAGCGCCTCTGACCGGGAGGTCCTAGGTTCGAGTCCTGACGGCGGCAGGATTTTCGACACTGGCTTTTCAGCTAGGTCGAATTCAGTCGCTGTCTGGAGGAGAACTCTAGCGGCCGGCTACTCTGATCGGTACATTTCCATGGTCTCTCCGATCAACACCAGGCGAATGGCGGAGCAGTACCCTAACAAACGGGCCACGGACCGCGCGTGATCTTTCCTTCCTCTTTCTTTTCCTATCCTCTCCCCTTCCGCACACACTTACACTAACATGCACTTCACTACCACATATTCCGGGAGACCGATCGGGAGCTTAGAGCTTGTTCCGGCTGGGGTGGTGCCCCGCTGGTGGGAGAGTCCTGGTTAGGGGGAAACCCCACTAGTCGGCGGTAGGTCGGCGCCGGATCTCGCCATCCAGCGGGGGGAATCTCTTCCACCTCCCGAGAAAAAAATGCACTACACTTACGGGACTAATGACCAAAGCTGTTGACGCGCCCGGAAACGCGAAAAAATCAATCAATCAATCTATTTACAGCGCTCACAATCTCCAATAGGGTTTGCAAAGTACACATTCCCTAAGAGGTTGAAAGGTAGTGTAGTCAATTGCATAAACTAATTCAGATGAAACATACAAATTAATTTCATGGGTCAACTTGTAATGGGTTGCTAGAAAAAAAATGTGTCGGTTCTGTTTGCCCGTTTGCCACGCGCACAGTCCACGTTGTGAGATTAAATCGGATACCGGATGCTCTACCCACGTGCGGATGCTCGTGACCACCCGGCTCTTGCCCTTGCTGGAGGGTGACATCGCCCACGTCGCACGGCGCGTGGATGAAGTTGAAAGAGACGCTTGTAGATAGCAGGTCAAGAGAGGATATTCTCCCTTGTCCGGTGCAGTTTCATTTAAATGACATTTCTCCTTTGCCGCGGGATCGCTGTGAGATATGGACGATTTACACACGAGAGGAAGATATGACGACAGAGCGTCCTCCTCAGAGCGTTTAAATCGTTTTTCCTCCGCTTAAAAGCGCGAGTTTTTTTTAAATTCAGTCAATACTCAATATCTGTCAACTAAATAAAATTTAAAAATGTTCTCTCAAACATCAAAGCAAATATATTGTGTGATAATTACGCTGTGAAAAAGAAAACATGTGAGGAGCGCGTGTCTACCTTCCCTCCCCCTAAGAAACCGCTTTGGCGTTCACACAAATCACTAAGAGGAGTTGCGCCGAAGTTGTGGTCTAAAACGAGTTATCCGGTTGCGACAGGCGCATGCCACTTGGGCGCGAGACAAATTGTGCCGCGCACGCAACAGAGTGGTGCGCTCCATTGCGCCGACGCGGCGGCGGGGGCGGCGGGGGCGGCGGGGGCGGCGGAGGCGGCGAGGGCGGCCACGGAGGTCGAGGTGTGGAGCGGCTCTCTCTTTTCGTCCTCGTAGGGCGCCGCAGCCGCGACTGCTCCCCGCCCCGGGAGGGCCGTATCTATCTTGTAATAGCCCTATTTACATAAAACGGTGAGGACGGAGGCTACCTTTAATGGCTTTTCCACTTGAAAACTTGCTTGAATTTCGTCGCGGATTTTCGCAGCGAGCGAGTGAGGACGACCGTGAAGGGGAGAGGTCTTCGGGGAATAACAAACCCGGAAAGCGAGAGGGCGGGAGGGCGCAGATGCTGACGCGAGAAGAGGCGGCAGGTCAGGACAGGCGGGGGGTGGAGGCCGCGGGGGCGGCGACGGAGGCGGGGTGGGGGCGGGGGCGATGTTCGCGGCAACGCAGCGAAGGGATGAGCGGGCGGAAGAAGGCAGGGTTTCGGATTGGAGGTGCGAAAGGTATTAGGGCGCGGAGTGTGGGAAAAGTGAGAAGCCGATGCAACAGGGATGCGGGACAAAGTTGAAGATGGGCGGAAAGAACGCGCATCACCACCAATTGGGAACGGGGGGGAGAAATTAAACGGAGAATGTAGAAGGGAGGAGATGAAGGTTACGAAGGTAGGAATTCCTCACATTTTTGTAGAGTTGAGACACAAATGTTTTGGAGGGAACCTGAGAGACACGCGCATTGAACGGGAACGGGCGGGATGGCAATTGAAATGGGGGCGCAGTGGGACAGAGCAACGGAGTTGTAGGTGAGGCGGGGATTTGAGAGGGGAGCCTGGGACGTGTATGCATGCGAGGCGGAGGCATGGGGGGATATGTAAGGCGGTGATGCGGGAGCCAGCAACTGTCGAAGAGCTAATCTTATTTGGAATGAGAAAAAGAGACATGTAAGACAACGCAGAACACGGTGGGATGGGTGGGAAGCGAAACAACACGAGAGTAAGAGATGAGAGTTGCGGCGAGTCATGGTGACACAAGAAGAGCGGCCCCAACGCGAAAAAGCGCGGGAGAGAGGAAGAAAAAGGTGATGCGCCATCCAGTAGGAAAGGGGAGGCGACAGCAGCATGGGAGGCCGAGTGGGGCTGCAGGAGGAGCGAGGGGGGAGAGCCCGCATGCTGGGCTCGTGTGAACTGATCCCAGACAAGACGGGTCGCAGACGCGCAGGCCGAGACGAGCCACGTCGGGGCAGTCGTGGTGAGGTGCACAAGGAGAGAAGGCGGCACTGAAACCAAGAGGGCCACGCCCACCACAAGAACCAACGGAAATGGTGGAGAGGCGTTAATACATGAAGTGGTGAGGTGCTACTGCGAGTCCATCGGGACTGATCCGATGTGGTGGAACGAGGTGGGGACGAGAGTGGCGGGGACGAGGTTTGCGGGGACGAGGTTTGCGGGGACGAGGGTGGCGGGGACGAGGGTGGCGGGGACGAGGGTGGCGGGACGAGGGTGGAGGGGACGAGGGTGGCGGGGGTGCGTGTGGCGGGGACGAGAATGGCGGAGGCGAAGGACCGGGACCGAGGGTGGCAGGGGCTAGGGGGCGGTGACAAGAGGCAGTGTCGAGGAGGCCGGTGATGATGGGCAGGTACGAGGGGACAGGGACGACGGTGGCGATTGGGCGGAAGAGGGTCGGGACGAAGGGGGTTGGGCGAGTGTGGCGGGTTGGAGAGTAGCTGGAGCGCGTGTGGCTGGAGTGCGTGTTGCGGCGGCGAGGGTGGCGCGAGGGAAATCGGGGAGCTTCCAGCCAGCATGATAAAGGGGCCGATGATGGAAGGGGGTGGGCCGTGGCAGGGTGGCGCCAAGGCGTGGGTGCGCGCGCGGGGCACCGAGGCCGGCGGAGGGCGCCGTGGCGCCGGGCGGAGCGGGTTGCAGCTGCGCGCCGCGCATGCAAAGCGGGCATTCGGCCCGTCATCTGCCGCCAAGTGTGTGTCCCAGCGCCGCGCGCCGCCTTTATCCCTGCCACCTCTACCCCGCCCCACCCGTCTCTACCCTCACCCCTCGGCATTGTTGCGCCGTGCACCGTTCTCCCCGCGGCTGCCATGCGGGCGCCGAGCCCGCTCGCCCGGGCAGCCCTGTTCTCACTGGGCCGTCGTGGACCTGCACACTCAGACTCGCTGGCGCAAATGCCACGAGCTTCATGCGCTGTGTCGCGTAATGCGTAATACTCTTGGGAATAAGAAGGTTCCAATTGAAAAAAAGAAAATAACATATGCCAAGGTTCCGTTTGACTCCGTCTACGAGAAAGACATACTCTGCTTTCTCAGGTCACATTGCTATTGTAAAGAGGTACTAACGTAGGTGGTGAGATAACTGAATAATGAGTAAACGAAACTGGTATCAATTTGCTTGGAGCGACTGAAATATTAGTTGGAGCCTTATCATTCCGAAGGGTCGATATGACATTTGCCTTTATAACTGGTCTTCTCTATTATGTGGAGAATTTTATTTCTTAGTAATGGTCTTCTCTATTATGTGGAGAATTTTATTTCTTAGTAATGGTCTTCTCTATTATGGAGAATTTTTCACTTGTGTTGTTGTTTGCGCTCGTATGTTTGAGTTACAGACATCGCCTGTTAGCCTTGCAGGCAGCGTTGTATATAGTCTACACGTGGTACAGTGATCTCGAATATAGTGAACTTTTCGGTTATAGTGCACCAAAGCCACCGTTCCCGATGTGCATAAATTACAAATTAACAGTAGGCGATTTTGTCATAGTAAACACTTAACACGGTTTGTAGTGATCTCCCGAAATCAACTAAAAAAATAACTTTGCCCCAGGACCGCGAATTCCAGTGGCACTAAGAATTAGAGGCGGAGGATCTCGTGTGATATTTTTATAGCTTTTAAGGCGAATTAAACGGTGTGAGGCAACATACCTATGAGGAAATAATTCAGCTCACCTATTGCAATTCTGTCAAGCGTGACGACTTAATTGTCGCATAATACGTAATTGCGAAATCTCATCTGACTTGAACATGTTAATGTTTTCAAAGATTCTTCCAGAACAGAAGAAAACGAGTTCGATATCACAAAGAATACAACTGAAGGAGATCCTGCACGGTACGAGTCATTCAAGGTTATCAACACTACCAACACATTTTGTATGTGAGCGCTGTAGAATAAAGTGTTGATAAAGCACAGATTCTGGAGAAGGATCTGAGAAAAATATTCAGAAAAAACTGTATACGGGCAACACTAATACAAACTATTTTAAAGTTAAATTAATTTATTAAAATTCCGAATTCAGTGTGTTTGGGTATGTTTCTGAACCTCTACAATAGCAAAATCAATATTCGAGGTGAAATTGGCTTATTTTATGTTAAAATGCGGTATTGGTTATGTTAAAATACGGTTATGTTAAAATACAGTAGTAAACGGTTATGTTAAAGTACAGTATCGGATATGGTGAAGCTCTGACATAGTGAAACAAAAAGTTTAATCCTCAAAGGTTCGTTATAACTGGAGTCGACTGTATTTACATTGGCTTCCTTCTTTGAAACCACACTTCCAGTTTAAAATATCTTGAAGGTGACCAGGTCATCGTTTGTTTGCCAGTGCTCCGCTGTATTGTTGTACTCAGCGTTTGTCTTTTAGGTCGCTCCATTTGAACGATAATCGGCTGTACCGGCCATATTTTTTGGTATCTAGTACCAATCAAACGCCAACAGGTTTTTGCTGGTTGCCCCGACCCATGGAATTACTATCGATGTTTTTTTTTGGGCTATATATTCGTCTCATAATGCCGCATAAATCATTTAATTTTCTAGGTCTTAATTTTCGACACTTGCCAGTTAAGTAGGTCGATTTTAGCGACTGGGTGGAGGGAGAGCGAGTTCTAGAGGCCGGCTGCTCTGATCGGTACTTTTTTTCAATGCGTCATGAGGGAAATATGAAAGAGTTGAATGATGCTACATGTTCATGTATGAAGGGAATTACGAGTTGGTAAATTTAGGAGGGAAACATGAAAAGGCAAGCTGAGTCAACTTCTAGTTAATTAGAAACTAAGTAAATCTGAATCATTAAAATGAGATAAATATATCTTGTATGTACCACGAGCGTTAAGTTGTTCTAACGATTCCGCACGACACAAATATAATCATTAGAACACTTAAAACTAAAGGTGGATTTTGTTGACCTAGAACATCGCCAAAAATGATCAATAAAATTCTCTTAAAATGTTTTAAAAAATGCCCTAAAATCAAAGAAACATGACGTAAAAAATCGATCAAAACCAGTTCAAATGAAGAACTCAAATTACTGATGTAATCGAGACTTCTTCCTTTCGTTCCAGTGAACTATTCTCGCAAAATTTTGGTTTAGACTGCTCTTTGCCAGGAAATATATGCGTTTAGTAATCGCGAAATTGTCCGATAGGCGCCAAAGGAAACCGAGATTACATGCAATCGCTGACATTACAATTTCTGAGCAAAGAAATTGAATTGCTACTCACGAATTGTGGAGATCATCTGTGCATTTCTTAAATAATATTTGAAGTACCAATAAAATGTTAGTAAAATCGATGAAATCAGCAAAAAATGCTTTAAAAATTATCTAAAAAGGTAAAAAATGACGAAATAGTCGATATCGACGAATAAAAGCAAACAAATGTTATAAATAGGTCATTTCCTATTGTCATAACATAAAATTCTAATAAACTAGAAGGCATTGCTCTAAAGTGCAAAGAAAAAAGGTCATGTTTCAAAATTCGCTCCGTACTTATAACGCTTTGGAGGAAAAATAACTAACATGGCAACGTTTTATACAGTACATCTTACGCTTGTAACGGCTCTAACACATTGCCTTCGTCAGTTGTTGCCAGTTGTTCGCCTGCTCTTCTCCTCGTCCCGTATTGTTGCTTCTACTTAATGCTAACACTGATATCAGGTCATGTTCATTGCCCTGACCTGCTGTCGTGAACTCTGCTGTGCCCCGTGCCCCATCGCAGCACCCGGCGAGCTACCATGACTGCGCCCACTCACATCAATATTTGCTCCTTGGTTGCGCCCTTTCCCGCCCCCCGTCTACCAATCCAGGTAAACCATGCTCTCGAAAGTGATCTTGCCTTCTAAGTAGTCCCTGGCAACTCTATCCGTTAGACTATTCTCGCCAGCCCGTAACAATAAACCCGTTCCAACACAACCGCTTCCTTCAAACGTTTTGAACTTGGTCGTTCGAACCAAGCCGCAACCACTGTGCATTAACAAACAAGGTTCATTATAAATATTTGCAATATGTGTCAATATTTTATTACATGCGTTTATCACGTTCTCTTTTTCTTAGTTTCTTCAATATTCTCCGTATGGTCTGTACTGTTCATATAATTTCAGGCTTCTCAATGTGGAATCTTGGCGGGGTGGATACACTGCATATTTCCTTATTTTGTTACCCGTTTCTCGTGACGTTTCTCCTCCCACTTTGATGTCTGCTTTTAATTGTCTTTCAATTTTTATTCGTTCTTGACCAAAGTCACTCAGTATTGCAGTAAGAAAAATAGTCGTTCTAGCAATATCACTTGACTTCGCTCCGCATTCCCCCTCGACACATCTGCTACCTCTGCTTAATGCTAACGCCGTGACCAAGCTATCTCCGTCGCCCTGACCCGTGCCCCATACTCCCGTCCCGTTCTGCCCGCCTCACTCCCTCTACTCCGTCCCCCTTGCGCCAATATTTGATCTCCGAAGAGGCCTCCCCATTCTCCTCCTCCTCCGCCTTCGCTCGGGGCCACACTGCTGGCGCACGATGCGCAGCAGCCGACCCTCCCGCCACCCTTTCCCTCCACCCTCCGGCAGCCTGCCGACCGCTCTGCGTCGCTCTGTCGACCGGCCCGCCGACCGCCCCCAACCGCCCCCCAACCGCCCCCAACCATCCCGCCGACCGCCCCGCCGACCGCCCCCTACCAACCCGACGACCGCCCCAACGACCACCCCACCCACCACCCTGCGGGTCGGTAGACCGCCCTACCGACCGCCCTGCCGACCGCCCTGCCGACCGCCCTGCCGACCGCCCTGCCGACCGCCCTGTCGACCGCCCAGCCGACCGCCCTGCCGACCGCCCCTGCCGCCTTCCGATCACCTCCGACCGCCCCGCCGACCGCTCCGTCGACCGCTCCGATGACCACCCCACTGACCGCCCCATCCACCACCCCGCCGACCGCCTCGTCGAACGCCCCGCCGACCGCTCCTCTGATCGCCCCGCCGACCGTCCCACCTACCGCCCCGCCGACCGCTCCTTCGACCGCTCCGTCGACCGCCCCGCCAACCGCCCCGCCGACCACCCCGCCGACCGCCCCGCCGACCGCCCCGCCGACCGCTCCGCCCATCGCCACGCCACCGCCATGCCACCGCCACGCCCACGACCCCACCCACAGTCTCACTCATCGCCTCACTTAACATCCTGCCCATCGTACCACCCAATACCCCACCCACCGTTCCACCCATGGCCCCACCCACCGTCCCGCCCACCGCCACATCCGCCCACCGCCGACCGACCCACGGGCCGCCCGGCCGGCCGGCAGGCAGGCAGGCAGACAGGCAGGCCTCAGGCCCACCTTATCGATTATGGGCCTCGACCGAAAACTCGTCTTTAGCTATTCCCGAATCAGATTATGGCTCCGGCCTCTGATGTCGAGCGCTGGGTCGCTTTTGCGCTACCGGAGAGGAAATGCGTTTTAGTTTGATGTAGTGGTCCTCAAACCGCGGGATGCAATTCCAGAAGTGGACGACTCCGGCACTGTAGTGGCAAAGACGCTCTCCTCTGGCACCTGGGAATCGGTATTCATATTTCAGGCCTCTCGATGCGAAATTTCGGCAGGCCAGAAAGTCTGTTTCTTGTAACATGTAACCCCCTTTCTCTTAACATGTATCGCCCCACCCTAATATTACATATTTATGGATTATTTGATTTTTTATTCCTTTCTGACAACTGCGACTTCCATTTCGGTTACAAACCTGTACCCACGAACACAAATGATGGAATTTATTTGTGAAAAGAATCAAGCAATAATCTTCTAATTGTTAGAAGTAGCAGTGTGAGGAAGATTGCCAATTCCAGATTTGTTGAGGCATTCTTGATGTCAGACTGTTTTCTTCTATAATTTACTCGTTCCACTCGTGGAATACTTCTAATTCCACTCGTGGAATAGTCCTCTCCCGTGGAATAGTACTCAATTTCATTCGTGGAATAGTCCTATTAAATACCACTCGTGCTTTGGAAATTCTCAGATAAATTGCCTCCTGGCTTTGCGACTCGGATATTTATCGATAATTTCCAAAGCACTCGTGGTATTACCTATGATAATATCATTGTCGCTTTAAAAATTCTGAGAAGATACGATTATCTTTTGAAGGGAATATTTATACTATTTTCGTTTCGTATAAAACTTTCATAGATTTAATAGAAAAGTCCACAATATAACTTCATGAATCGGATTAATGAAACATTTTTTCGTTAACGTTAACGTTTCCACGTAAACGTTAAATAACATTTTACTTTTTATTATTGGATTTACGAACGAACGTTTAATAATTATCAGACGAATTACTGAAAACTCTTATGTACGTTTAGGCTTTAGACTCCATGACAAAAGCTGTTTTGTTAAGATATCTTGAAAAGTAGTGTGTGAATGAGTGGTTAATCGTTTCAATGATTACATTCATAACATTCAATGTGTCTCTATCGTCAAAAGGACATTAACATAAGACATTTATTTGTCTTTGTTTCTAATGACACATTCGGAGTTTCTATATAGAATTCACAAAACATGTTTGTATTTAATTTCATGCCGATGTTGAAATTTATGAAAAAAGGTATTTCGTACTTCGTGTGGCTTATTCATATATAGCATCGGCACAAAATGTTCACAAGGGAATGAAATATTCAGACCTTTGCAGAACCATACAAAACACGTAAAACTGCTGACAGCCTTTCAGATCAGAATGACAAATAGATTTCACAAGTGCTTTTATCAACACAAAAGGATTCCGAAACATTCACATATACTTCCCAAAGAAACAAATATGTTTGTCTCTGAATGTTTTTCACAATTTCTCAATGAAAGTAAAAAAACGTGCAAAATCAGCATCTTCTTTAAAATCCGAATTCGTGCAGAACCGGGAAGATGCAGGGAATGGGAGGATATTCTAACTTTCGAGGTAGTCCTTTGGATACCTCAGACCGAGCCCGGTGATGGGCGCAGCCCTATAACTCCGTCAAAGCATTCGAGGAGCAAACGGGTCGGGTCTCAAGTCGCCAACAGAAAGAACGGTTCATTTAATCAAAGTGATTCATTTAATCAAACTGATATAACGTACTACAGTGTAGAAATTAATTTAGAAGAAAATTTGTGATATGAAGATACAAATGTTCCTTACAATATGAACTAGTTTGCTACAACAGCACTTACTTTTTCTCATAATTTTAACTTGTAATTTTTGGAAACTTCAGAGAATTCAAGTACCTGCACCAATTATATACGCTTACTTTGCGCTATTTGAGAAAAAATTACAGAAAAATTGTGAAGCCATTCATGAGAGCTTCTTTTAATTGCCTCTACTTTAAGAAACATGGTATTAGAAAACTCATACGTTCAAAAATTGTGCGTGACTTTATTTAAAGAATCAATTTGACTTAATCGCATACTACTTCGACTACGTAGAAAAGAGATAGTACTGTAATTTTGCGGTAAAAGAACAGCAATTTTTCGACAGGAAACGTTTGGAGGCCCTAATATCGAAAAGATGGATAAATCTTGCTCCTACATGGAGTAAATTGCTTTCTCTATCAAGTTGTGTAGTCTGAATCCGAGGTTTGTGGGTTCTTGATACCGAAAAATTGGTTGAACGCAAAGCGTTTCACCGCAGACCGTTTGTCCGTACGTCTACCTATATATCCACATGACTGTCAGTCTGTCTGCCCGTGTGTGATCACGGCTAGGGTTTTAACAGACCATTTGCTCCAAAATTAATATTCTCCAACCGATCTAGTATAACTTGAGACCCTGCGAATTTGATATAAATTTTGAGTTTTGAGGGTACGTTACAGAACATTCAGTACTTTACAGAAAGCCTTTCATTACTTTCGAACTTTTCTCAAATATGGATCATACTTTTTTCTTCGGGTAGAGGAAAGTACGTTTGTAATGGCGGTGCTATCATTTTTGTTCGGCCAGGTCGGTGGCGAAGTATCAATTAAGAAAAAGTGGCGCACAAGTATGGAATAACAGCTAGTACAATTTCGACAATAATAAAAAACCCCGAAAGAATCTTGAATTTGTACCAGGTGATCGGAAAGGAACAAATTACGTCGATACGAAGGTATGGACGAAGCTGTTTTTAAGTGGATAAAGTTTATACAGGATAAAAACGTTCTAGTTTCGGGACATATTCATTCATAATTATCTCTATATATTGAAGTTTCAGTATATCTGATGTTATCCAAGGAACCGTCAGATTCGATAAAAGGAGTATCGACTATAATTACTAAATGATCTCAATTCTTTGAAATGAAATTAATTTTCTAAAATACTTTAATTTATAAAGAACGATATATATATATATATATATATATATATATATATATATATATATATATATATATATATATATATATATTTCGGGAATAAAAAACGTAAAGAGGAATTCACTGTTTTGTGTTAAAAGAAAAAACTTAAGCAGGATATTTCATGGAGAACAAATAAAAACATTCACATGAAGTTAGACTGTTTCGCTCCGATAAATTAATATGTGTTCTTACGATTTTGTCTGGTACTTTAATTAAAACAAGTATCCCAAAAATTGAAAGTACGAGTACTTTAAAATACAATTTTCGTTTACATGTTTCTTTTCGGAAGAGGAGCTTCTATTATTTTCCAAAGGAACTTGTTTAAGATGGCAAAGTTACGTAATATTCAACGCCTATGACAAATGACTGAATTACGTAACTAAGTTCCTGAGCGCTCTGAGGAATCGTCCGATTAATAGCGTCGCCTTCGAGCCTAGTGATGCTGCATTTCGTGAGCTGAAAAGACATTTTAAAACATTCATACAACGTCCATCGCCGGTCTCCGTCGCGTCATGAATGAAGCCAAGGAATATTCCACGATCGTCTGTCGACTGGGGGTGGAAGTGACATTTTTCTCAGGCAATGCACAATGCGACCAAATGAAGAAACGGTGGACAAAACTTGAAAAGACTTAGAATTGTACGCCATAAAAGTTAATTTATTTCTGTATGTTCTGCCAAAACTTTTCGACCGACTATACGATTTCATGAAATGTTTCACACTTCTGAAATAATGTTTTTGTTTAGTCTGCACAACACAATATTTATTGAAAAAATTGTGAATGTATGTTTAGCAGAAAAATCTAGGATAGTCAGTTGTCAATAATAGTAGAAGCTAATCATTGACAATTTACTGTTAATGAATGTACATTTGCGATAACTGAAGTTTCACTTGTTAACAATCCGATGAAGGCTTTAAATCTGTAGTCGAAAGATTTAAATATTTATCCAGGTCTATATTTTTCAGTATAACACATGTTTCAGACAAAACATAAAACGAAAGTGTAGGCAAAGAAGTATAGGGCTTTTATGTTTTGTTACTGTTTATCGAGTCCCTTCTCACTGACTCCTTACGGTCCCTACATTTTTACTCAAACATACGGGATGACAAGGCGAACTGTCTGTGCGTCGAAAATCATGTGGCGCTTGCTCTCTAGAATAAACATCTTTAAACTAATTTTAATGATGATAGTATTGGCGTGGTTTCTTGGTAACTACTGCTAAACAGCGGTGCAGGCTTGGACCGGAGAGAACGGAGAGAATAGACAAAAGCAGAACGATGTAGCGTGGTGGAGATGGCAGCCAGGGTGGAGAAATGTAGAGCGCAGAGAAGCAGATTGGAGCCTAATGAGCAAGTAAATAAAATTATTTCCATTCAACACTCAATGTGTAATTAATTCCTTTCTCTAATAGCTGATTGTGATAAATATCCTGTAAACGCCGGGCTACTTCAGCAAGCTTATTATTTTTTAACATCTTATAGAAGGTTGTGAAGGACCTTGGTTTGAAGAACCTTGGATGATATAAATATTTCGATTATCAACATGGCAACCGAATGTGAAAACAGAGTTTTTAGCGCTAATATGTGGATGTTTATTAATGCGATTAGATTCAAGACAAACATAGGTTTCAAACGAACATGGTTTGCGCTTGGTACAAATTCTTATGCGCGGTTCACATAATCGAATTTGCTAAGAAAGTGTGGCGTGGCCAGTAACGCGTGTTTTAACAATATTAATGAAAAAATTAAAACTACTATTCTTGCAGAAACGCAGCAAAACTTTGATTTAAACACCATTAAATTTAATGTGCAAATTTACATGACATTAATGTAAATTTATTTTACTTAACTTCAGGTCGGACATCCATTATTGAAAATTTCAGCAAAATCAGCCCCTCACCAGTAATTTATAAATATTTATGCGAATCCACAGTTTTCTCGAATGTTAGAAGTGCGCTGACTTTGTAGGACAACGTCTTTGTGTCTCTCATCGTACTGGTAGACACATTACAATTTATACTTTCCAAACAGACATTCGTGTATCAAAACAAAGGTCCCACTTTCCCAATATGAACTTGTATTTTTACGGTTTTGCCCACGATTTCATCACTTGATGACACCGTGCGATGGCGGAGGAGGGCGGGAAGTTTTCGTTTTAATGGATCGCGAGAAGGTCTCCCGAAAGACAAGCACCTTAATTAGGACACATCGCCTGAATAAGTTGCAGATGCCGGGACGCATCTCTAAGAGACCGACGAGGAAAAACATCGCGGTGAAAGAGCGGAAAAGAGAATAGGCGACGATGCAGAGGTGCGCGAGAGAGGCAAAAATCAGCGCGGGCGGAGAAATTATGACGTAGATGAGGACGAGGCAAATGACGTTAGTTTGTCATTGAGTTTTGGACATCTGAAGCTTCCGACATTCGTTTTTGTCCCGTTCTTTGTTCTAAATAGATCTGTTGTCTCTAAATTTGCTTTTACGCTTCTGTTGCTTTACGTATTCAACAGAAAATGTAATGAAAACATGAATATTCGCCCCATCAATATTAGAGTTTTGTGTATATAGGCCTGTGTAGAGTATATTAAACCACATGGGACTTGTATCTTCTATCAGTTATGTGAATCTAACGGTGTAGATTCTCCTGCTATTAATATTAATAAAAGTTATTCTTATTGTTATTAATATTTTAATAGTAATAATAATAATAATAATAATAATAATAATAATAATGAGAAAAGGAACAACAGGTTATGGCACTGTGCACCTCTGTAATGATACTCTTTACCCCACATGAGGAGGCCGTGGACTTCAACAGGTAAATGAGACGTTTTAATGAAAGAAGCAAACATTTTGAATAACATATTGTTACGATTCTAGGTGGTGAATTAAAAGTCTGGTATTATTTTAACAAAAACGTTTATTTTGTTTCTTAACACAACCTCTGAAAACATTTATTTACACTACACTTTTCTTGATTATTTATTTACACTACACTTCTCTTGATTATTTATTTATACTGTTCACTTCTCGCACACACCACACTTCACACCACACTCGCACAGTCCTAAGCACTGGACACAGTTCACTGCACTGATCACAGTTCGATGCACTGGTCACAGTCCACTGCACTAACCACAGTTCGATGCACTGACCTCAGTTCACGTCACTGAGCAGAATCACTGCACTGCTAGTCACCGCGATGCACACACTTCACAGTTCAGCTTCCACTGCGGACTTAAGACTGACTCGCGGTCGCCAGTCGCCGCTTATTTATACTCGGGGGTGCCGTCGAGAACTTTCCAGACCCCGCGATCGTTCTGGAATAATCTAGTGCAGGGACCGCCGGCAGATGACGCAACCCGCCTTACAGTCAGCTCGTGGTGGCGCCGGCAGATGACGCAATCCGCGCGTACAGGTAGTTCGTGGTGGTGCCGGCCGGTGACGCAATATTCGCTACAATATCAAGAACGACACGGCTTGTCGAAGTAGGTAAGGAAAGTATTCCTAAGCCACAAAGCGCCTGCTTCTCTGCTAGAACGAGGAAACAAGATAAGTGCCGAACAAGATGGTATGGTAAGCGTCTGTACGATCACTATTCCAGGGATATCGAAGAGACAGTGGAGAGTAAGGGGGAGAACCACGGGCTACTGGGGAAATGGCTCCTTTAAAAAATGTGACCGAGGTCTGGTCCTTTCGGCCAATCAACAGACGCCAAAGGACTAAAACTTTTCAAGCTAAATTACACAGGACTTTCGAGGACGCCAAGGGTATACAATGGTTTTAACAGAGCACATCAAATGAGGATTCTGAAGACCGTGCTTCTATATGGATTTAGCTTTCAGGATGTTAAATGATTTTTGTCGGGTTAGTACGAAGTCATGGAATTACAGGTTTTTTTTTCACAGCGGATAGCAAGTAGTAGATGCAAGACATTTAGATTAACAATGATACTTAGCAAAAGTTTCACTATCCTCTCCACTGTTTTGGATTAATTTTTTCCCACTATCTCGACCAGGGATATCCATCCCCTTTCTTGCCCTTGTTAAAGTAGGTTTAAAATAAAAGGGTTTCTTTCAACACTTTTACATTTTTACTCTAGCGGAAACTGTCGGTTTTTCCATTGGATATGGTATTGTGGGGCCGTCGTATAGGAAAAGTCAATAAATCCTGTTTATATATGTATTAAATTATTTGCTCTTACACGTGCTTGTCAGATGTTTTATTGATCCTTGGTACCGAAAAAAATGTTCACGTGAAAACGTCTGTTCGTCTTTCTCTCTGTCCGTCTGTGCTAGCCTATACCGTTCTCACAAATTTCTCTAATTTTGTTTATTCCACGATCGATCTGGCCGAACTCCAGGTCCTGCAAATTTGAAACGAATATTTTCATTTTTGGTAATGCTTTATATGAAACCTTAAGAATACATTTAAAATTTTCAATAACATCTGCATGTGTTGCATACAAAGAGTATTCAAGTTTTATTTTTATATTTAACGTCAAAAACAGTGCGTGATGTAGTACGTGGTGGGGAAAAGTGCAATCTGGGGAAGGTTCCTCGGGATCTTTGTACTAATTCGTATACTTGTACTACGTATTTAGTTGAATTATAAATGCAGGCATTAACGAAAATTTTTGGCAAGAATCGGTTAGAGAATACTCTCTCCTGTGCAATAAACTATTTAAAATGGCAAATCAGTCAGCCTTTGGCAAGTATCCCTCATATGTCTATCGTGACGGAATTGTCTTACTGCTTCTAGAACATGACGAACGATTAAGATAATAACTACATTCCCTACTGAGTTCAATAAAACGTGCACAGAGAGTGAAACTACTTTAATACACGCATAGTTGATACACACATTTATATAATGTGATTGATTTGAATTGATACACGTATTGTGATGCAAATCCTTGATCCAGACATACCTACAAATATACGTGCTGTAAAGAATATTACATGTCGAGTGACACAACGAAGAAGAGACGTCAAAAGGAGTATTACAGAGCAGTAAGACTCGCCCTGGAGTCCACTGTGTTATGGAGGAATACATTTTCTAAAATTCCTTCTGCCTGCGGCTCTGCAATTTTTGGACTCGCCCAAGCAAGAGAACACCGGCTGCCTCACACCACATATATCGCCGACAGATCTGAGAATGGGCTATATAATTCGTTTTTGATTGCTTTTAAATCGAATTTGTATGGTCTAACAACATCACAACCGACTGTCGGGGACAAGCTGCGTACTTATCACACCAGGTGATTCCCTACTCGGAAGTTAATTTAATACAAAATTACCCTTCGATATTGAAGGAAATACCTACTTTATTTTAAAAAAATATATATGTGTGCACATGAATACATTAAAAATGTAAATAACAATTCAGTCAATAGAGCCGTTTCAGTAATTTGTTTCTTTAATATAAACGATCGCAATAGTATAATTTTGTTACCTGATCATTCAATTATATTACAATTATTTTCAGTTAGACGTATACATGTTTGTTTAGAATGGAAACTTCAACGGGTACTTTTTTCTTTGCTTGCTATTAATTTATAACAAAATCTAATTTAAATATCTCATCATGTCATCCTAGATTGTTTCGTTTTGTTCTTTTTTGTAAACAGGATTCGCATTATCACCAAAAAGCTCTTCTTCCATCTTTGATCGATCTCTGATGATCCCATGCCCAGTTGGCAATAAATTGAAAATATAAGTAAAAAAGGTATTGTAAAAAATCTGTAATAGGAATTGTATAAGGTAATAAGTGATATTTAGGTATCTCTACTCTTTGAAAATCGAGCGAAGTGGATCAGGAGCGCGCTAACTTCGTATTCAGGAGACCCGGGATCAATCACCGTGCAATTCTGATCGGAGTTTTCGTGGTTTCCCTCTCTCATCCAGGCGAATGGTAGGAAGGATCCTCCTGAAAGGCCACGACCGCGACTCCGGTGTTGCTATCCGAATTCGTTAATTACGTGAAGTCACGAAGGTTAAGCGAATTCGAAACATCGCGGGTTCCTGGTTGGGTGACCAACTGGGAACCCCGTGATCTAACGGCGCCAAGGCCAATTGCTCTTTACGAGATTTATAATGGCTAAATACAAAACGATACAAATATCTTTTGAAAAGTTAGATGTTTAACATTCGATGATATCTAATTCAGAGCACTGCTACGAATTTCATACTATGATCATTTTGAAAGCAAATTGTTATTGTTAATGACGTCAAATGCTTTCAAAAAATGTGAAAGTATTTCTATTAGTGCTTTATTTTGATCCATTGATGTAACCACATCATTATGAAAAGAAAATATGCTTATTTTTGTGAAAGATGATCACACCTAATGAAATCGAAATCACGACACTCCGCAAGCAATATCGAGCAATCTACACTTCCCGAATGTATAAGTCAGCTAAATACTTATTGATTTAGGCATTTTTAATTTACTTTCTGAATCAATAACAAAAAGTAGTGCAGAGAATTGGCAGCTGTGTGTTGGTAAAGATGAAATACGACATAAACTAATGGTGCTACAACGGCACGTTTTTGCACACTTTCTCACATTACTTGTAACTTTTGAGATTTTCCAAGAGGGAATCCAATGAAAATAGGACCTTCAAATTTTTTATGAGCGTACTTCACACCATCCAAGAAAGAAATTTAAAGAAAAAAATTCGACGAGTTTTCAGAAAAACCTATTAATAAAATTCCTTTATTTCTCGCAAAATTACGAAAAACCTTTCATATTTTGAAGGATATGTGCCTGACCTTATTTAAAGATCTACTTCCGAAGAACAGATGATATAAAAATAACTTTATCTTCAATATTTTAGCTGTTGGAAATCGCCGAAAATTTTTGTAATTTTTTTAACAAACATCGAACATACCCAATTTTTATAACCATACATTGCTCATCCCTATTCGAAGACAAAAATTGAAACATTGTTGAGAAAATCATGAAAATGGTGTTTAGCTTGATATAAAGTACCCCCGAACATTAAACTACACCTGACATCAACCAGATTGATTGGAGAAAGTCATTATTGGAGAGAATCCTACTTACGGAGTAACTGCTAGTGTTATTGTCAGACGGGCGACGGACAGACGTTTTGCCGTAAATCAATTTTTCGATATCAAGGATCCACACGTCGTTAATTCTGACTGAAGAGGCCGTAATAGAGGAAGTTATTTACTACGTACATGAGCCAGTATGATCCGTTTTGGCGCATCAGGTACTCACAAAAGGCTATTTCCTCTCGAAAAATCGCCGTTTTCTGACGCAATATTTCAATACTTTCTATAACTTTGTAAGACGTATACGAGAAAGTAAGAATATACCATGTTCACGAAAGGGCAAAAATGCTGCTGCCTGCTTAAATGCCGTGTCAGGGAGTATTGCGAGTTTGCGAAAACTACTTTTCTCACCCACCGTTAGCTCGGCGGTATATAAAGGTGATAGAGAGTAATGTAAAATGAACCGTACCGCGATTCAAACACAGAACCTCTCTACTGTGCCCCAACTGCGGAGTTGAAAACCTCTGAGCTACTGGAGCTGTTACGCGACTACTTAGCTCGAATGGAGAATTCGCTGTCGCCGAGATTGGAAGCCGGGGTTTCCCACATCCCGGGCGTACGTGCCTTCAGCGCCGTCGATGCGGCGGCCATCGCCGTTGCTACCGACGCCATTGCCGTTTCTACCGCCATCACTGTCGCCCCTCCACCCACAGCTCCCCCGTTGTCGCTGCCAACCTGCCGTCGCCACCTCTGTGGGCGTCACACCCGCCGTTGCTTTTGCCGCCGCCACCGCCAACCCTACGTTTATTGTCTCCGCCACCACGTCCATCAACAACCCCACCGGCACTGCCGTTGCCTTCCCATCCACTATCGCCACCATCACTTTCACCACTATCCCCGCCACTCCTGCATGTAAGTACGCCCCTCGCCATCAGCGCTATCGCGACCGCCACCAACGCCAGCGTAATCAACGCGACCTTCACTGCCACCGCCCTCTTCACCACCGCCGTCGACGTCTGTTCCATCCAAACCACCGCTACTAATGCTGCTGACGCCGTCGTTGTCTTCGGTGCGTCGCCTCTGCCGTCGCTGCAGCCCACCGATAACACTGCCATGCCACTGCCTCCGCCACTGACACTGTCCCTGTCACCACCCCTGCCCCCTACACTGCCACCGCAACCGGCACTGCCACCGCCACTGTCACCGCCTCCCCCACCGTTACGGCCACCCCACCGTTACCACCACCGCCATTGGCACCGCCACTACCATCGCCACTGCCACTGCCACCGCCACTACCACCGCCACTGCCACCGCCACTGCCACCGCCACTGCCACCGCCACTGCCAACGCCACTGACTACGCCACTGCCAACGCCACTGCCACCACCAATACTACCGCCACTGCCACCGCCACTGCCAACGCCACTACCAACGCCACTACCAACGCCACTTCCACCACCAATACTACCGCCACTGCCACCGCCACTGCCACTGCCAATACTACCGCCACTGCCACTGCCACCGCCACACCACACACACATTTACATGCACTGAACTACCACACACGCCGGGAGTACGATCGGGAGCGTCTCCCGGCTAGGGCGGTGGCAGATACCTGGTTAGGGAAAACCGCGATAACCAACAGGTAGGTCGGCGCCGGATCTCACCATCCAGCGGGGAAAGATCACGGGCACCTTCCGAGGAAAAAAATTCTTGCGTTTAACGTCCAGGAGTAATGACGTTAGCAGTTGAAACGCCCGTCACAAATCAATCCATCAATCAACTCTAATACCATCACCAACTCTGTCGCCCCCCACTACCACCGTCACCTACATCTGTCACTGTCACCACCACAAGCCCCACCATTTCCTCAGCTTCCGTCACCGCCGCCGACGTCGGCGCCGTCCCCCACGACGCGGTCGGCGAAGCATCATTCCATGCCGCACGGTTCAGAAAGTCGTCAGACAGTGCGGCGCTAAGCGAGCTACTTTCGGAGGAAGCCTTTCCGCGGAGCCCAGCCAACTTCGAGCTGCCGCCGCCGCTGCCGCCGCCGCCACCGCTCCTGAGGAAGGCGGGCTTTGCCGCTAAAGCAAAGCCGCTTGGATCCATTAAACTAACTAACTCTGTGGCTCTCTGGGACTCGAAAGTCATTACCCGCAGCAACATATTTTCGCCACTGATCCCTGGCCTCATGCCCGTGCAACCAATTTCCCTATATCTTTAATATCTGTTTTCGTATTATCACTCCATCTTCGGGGAAGATTATCTACTGGTTTTTCCATGGTTGACTTGTCCTCAAAACTGAATTCTGTGATAGTGACGTACATATCTGAACTACGCATTGTAATGAGGTTTTTACATATTAATTTAATAGTTGCAATAGAACCTTTCTAGAATTTAAATGAACACTTCTTGTTGTATTGGAAAAGTTATTTCTTTATTTCTATAATATAGTACTTTTTTCGCCATTCATTGGCTCTGATTATAAGTCTCTACCGGATTTTTATTCAGTTGTCACAAAACAAAAAATTTTATTTTAAATTTTCAATGAAGAAGAATACATCCACAACTTCATAACCAGGATAACCTGCATATGATGCATGGCCAAATACAGAAGTATAATACAAGATGAAACGTAAGAGTGAACCTGAGTAAGATTTTCTGCATCGAAGGTAGTTCATAGATGATCCTCTATATTGGAAAGAGCATAAAACACTGAAAGGTTATGCCTTTACTATAAAAAATCAAATTTAGCATATTGATTCAGCTCTTTGCTGCATGTCACTGGAGCTAAAAAGCATCTTCACTACAATCGTTGTTCAGTATTAAAAGAATAATTGCAAAGTAATAATATATAATCTCAAGTTATTGAAAAACGGATAATATTACCGATTTACAATGGGCGTAGAAATTGAAAGAAAACTTTCCAGCCCAGCATTTGAGTGGTAACTGTGCTTTAATTAGATTTCCTGGAACTAGTGGAAAATCCAGAACTAATGAAACAGTTTCAATTTTTTCTGAAAATGCAAATATTTGATTGTGGTTTTTGCCTAGTCTCAGTTTTCGCAAATTGACTGAATTCTCGTAATTAGTGAGTCACTGCTTACGATACAAGTGACGTGATACGAAAGCAACGCTCATAGGAAAAGGTTGCTAGCCATGAACTATTTGCTATTCATGAGTTGCGTTATCGAACAGCAACTTCTGTGATATTCTTATTAGGTAAAGAACAATTGTATTATGTATGCTATCTTATTGGAGTATTCGTGAAGACAGTTTTGGTTATAAGTTTTAATTTATTGTAGCGTTATACGTGAGTACATTACTTTTTCTTGAACAGCGTGCTGGCTTTTTGAAAAAAAAAGTATGTAATATTCTTCAGCAGCGTTCTTGCTGTTGCAGGCTTTTAGTATTTTATATTTTTAATTTTCTACCACAAGTCGGGTTACTTTTCGTGGGATTTTTAATTTTTTCAACACTGTCCGGTCTTTTTTTTAATTTTAAGATCAAAAGAATTCAATGGTCTTCAAGATTACGGCAAAGAGGGAAGTGTTCACCATCTTCAAAGTATTTTCGTTGGCTCCATTGCACTCACCATGAATCTTTCGGATTTGAAGTCAATTACCTTTCCGTAGAAAATCGTGCCCTCGAATTTGATTACAAAATCGTCTATTTCAAAAAGCATCTGTACCCTGGTTATTATTGGAGGAGTTTCTGGTTTGTGGGAGCTCCAACAGGGATTAAGCAGTATGTGTCTCTGATCCGTTCTAATAATCGTCAAACGTCAAGTTCATGCTATCGTCGGAATTGCAAAGAGAAAATTTGTCATTGCTTGTTTTCTGTCTCTCTGCCTGTTATCTCTTCGCG
This sequence comes from Teleogryllus occipitalis, assembly GCA_011170035.1. Lineage (NCBI taxonomy): Eukaryota > Metazoa > Arthropoda > Insecta > Orthoptera > Gryllidae > Teleogryllus > Teleogryllus occipitalis. Next base: position 113,279 of record BLKR01002497.1, read on the forward strand.
AAAAGACTTCTTACGGATAGACTTGGATAACTCGCTGGAAGATTGGGTCTTCCTTACGATATATTCACTTACTTCTCGTAAACGTGTTAGAGAAAGATGAAGCTTCTCTTCATTAAAGACAACACATTAACAATTAAGAGTAATTACCCGTAATAGGTGATTGAATGAGTGTCTTCACTCCAGCTGACAAATTTGTAGAAGTTCTTGCAAACTTCAAGGCGAGTCATAGCACTCTTAGTTAGAGCACCTCGGCCTCATGGATGCAACGCGAGATACGAAATACGAAATATTCACATGTGTTCAAAAGTAACCCCACTTTGCGTTGTATTAATTTTTTTCGTTGTGGTTTTGATTTGACGGCATTTGAAATTCATTTATTCACATGGATAGGTAAAAAGAAGTTATCTTTCAAATTAAAAGGAATTCTGTGATAATAATCGAGTTTATTTATTTATTTATCTAGCAGGCAGTCAAAAATTTAGAAAGAATAGAGTTTTAGTTTTGTCTTTAGTGCCTTTCTGATATTTTTCCGTAATGACTCCCAACACATTTGTAATACAAGTCTCTTTTAGCTATGCCTCGATTTAGGTCTGTTCGTTGGTGTAGATAGATAGATACTCCAGTATTATTAATAATAACCTTTATTGATAGATGGATATACTGTATAAAAGGATCATTATCTAGCTTCTCTCTTATTAACGATAATAAGTACAGAAGTACCCACCGAAATCTCTGGTGCTATATAAACTAGAGAGACGTATTCTACGCGCGGACACAAGCCTGTGTAAATTATTGTTGTAACACAATTACCAAAGCGAAGTGATTGACGTTGAGGTGCGTAGGGGGACTTCATTACCTATCACTCTCACGACATCCACTTAGCCTGACACCGTAGAACATACGAGCTTTCGTTATTGATCCGCGTACTATTTTGCAAAATTAGGGGCTTCTAATGTGTGTAATTGCTGGTGCCCAGAAGTCGAAATATAAAACTACTGTTTACACGCAATGGTTGCTTTGAAAACATGGAAAAATATTTGTAAATTCATGATGAACATTCATTTATTTAGAGAGTTCAAGAAATGTATGCATTGTTCATTCACTGTATCAGAATCTCTTTCTGTTGGTGATAATATTCGCATGTATTATAATGCAATAAAGAAGGCAATTAGGTAGTTTGATTACAAGTGATAATAGTGTAGGTTTTTACGTACGCAAATTATAAAACCTACGTAATAACAAAAATTGGATACAAAGAAAGAAAATGAAGAGAAAATGGGGTATATTTACAATATATAGCCTTTTTTCAATCCCCTTCATTTTTGAGATTTGACAATGAGATTCATTAAGGAATTATTAGAAATATTCCGTTTGCAAATATCAATATAATGATGTATGTCCATCAACGATCCTGCCCAAGTACACAACTTATCCTTCTCCTACAGTTGCTGTTAGCGTTTTATTTTATGTGTAAATATGCCGTCCTACGCCGGGTACGAGAAACTAAACTTCAGAGAAAATGCTAATGTTTAATGCATGGAAACCCAACAAACGCGCCACGGACCGCGCGCGATCTATCCTTCCTCTTTCTTTACCTATGCTCAACCCTTACATACACACACTTTCGCTTTCATGCACTACACTACCACAAATGTGGGAAGATCGGTCGGGAACTTAGAGCTTGTTCCGGCTGGGGCAGTGACTGGCTTATGGGAGATACCTGACTGAACAAACTTCGCAAGCCGAAGGTAAGTTGGCGCCAGATCTCGCCATCCAGCGGGGGAAGATCAGCGCCACCTTCCGAGGAAAAGAGGTGCAAACACGCCTCACACTTACGGGTCAAATGACATCCGTTGCCCAACCTTAAGTTGAGTCGCCAGTAATCGGTAAACAATCAATCAAATTCAAATTACGTAGCTCTAGATAGAGAAGGAATTTCCCTACTTGATACCGATAATGAATAAATGGCCTAGATAAATATTGAAATTGTTTTCGTAACTAGTGGTGCTAAAACAACACGTACTTTCTCGCCCGTATTTTCAAGCAAAATTACGGGAAAAGTACTCACATGTTACACTTACAATTACACTTGTTTCAGAGAAATAAAAATACTTGATTTGACTATAAAAAAACCCAAAAGGATCATGGAAACCATTAAAGGTCACGATGGGTACTCTAAAGAACAGGATTTAAGTTTCAGAAAAAGCAAAAAAAAGTTATTGATATTTTGTTAAGTGAAGAACAATGGAGTCATAAATAGTTACTCTCAGATATAATAATAAGACAACACAAGCATTATTCTAAAATTACATCGCACATCGACGCATTGAGATAGAGAGCAGGAGTTCACGCAACTAAACTGAGTGATCGGACTTCCAAACTAAGCTCTCCTGATGTTTATTGAGTAATTCATTATTGTTCTGTCTCCACTAAAAACCTTTGAAATAGAAGATATTTCAAACAATAAATCACAAGTGTGCTTACTGGGCCAATGTCAATAGGAAAACTAGTGGTGCTTGAACAACACGTACTTTCTCGTCCGTACTTCCAGGCCAAATTACGCGAAAAGTACTAAAATTTTCAAAAAATTCTACATGTCCTTATTTCAAAATATATCTTTAAGGAACGGATTTCACTAAGGGGATTTCATTTCATTAAATCTCTATCTTCATAATTGTAGTTGTAGTCCAAAAAAATTTGAACTTTCACCTTCAAAAAATCTGGGTTTTCGACAAACATGAGACCTGAACATTTCTCTTAAATGTCATTCACACTATCCAACAACAAAAATTAATGAAAATTGATGAAGCCATATTTTCGAAAATTCTCTAACTGTCCCAGGGGTTTCATATAAAGTGCTCCCAAAATTAAAATATCGGTTTCAAATTCAAGAGGCCGCGACATCAGCCATATCAATTGGGGAATGTCAATTTTGGAGAAAATCGGCTAAACGGTTTAGCCGCAAGCGTTTTACAGAGACGGACGGGCAGACGTTTTGCCGTCAATCGATTTTTCGTTATCTAGAACTCACAAAACATGGTTTCTGGCTACACCACGTCTTAGAGGAGTATTTTTCTAAATTTAGTAACTGAATTTATTAACTATTTCGATACCAGGGCCTGACAATATACGTTTTTCCGCCAAAAATTAACTTTCTTTTTCACGCAGCATTTCATAACTTTCTCTCTAGTCCGTAGCGAGAAAGTAAACATTCACGGTTGCCTGCTTTTCTGTCGTGTGCGGGGCCTTGCATGTCCGGTATTTACGTCGGATGTGCAGGCCCCAGAAGCCACGCGTTTCGCTCGCAAGAGCTCACGCAGTCGCCTTCAGGCCCTGCCCCGTCACTCGGCTCGCTGCGCCGCATTTCGACTCGCACACTTCGATGCACCTTGCACTTCCGGTTCATCAATCTCTTCACGTCACGATCAGTTCCTTCGCCGCGATAAATTCTCAGAAGCCCCGCGCCCACTCGCCAGGCCTGCACGCTGCATGCAGCGCGCGGCCACACGTGGAAAGCACTGGCCCGGTTACTGTGCATTAACATTGATTGTTAGTGATTCTCGACGCGTCAACTACTATGTTCATTAGTCCCGTAAGTGTAATACGTATTTTTTTGCTCGGGAGCTGGTGGTGGCCTTCCCCCGCTGGATGACCACATCCGGCGCCGACCTACCGTCTGCAAATGGGTTTCCCTAACCAGGTATCTTCCACCAGTGCGGTACCGCCCCATCCGGGACAAGTTCTTAGTCCCCGATCGGTCTCTCGGCTTGTGTGTGTGTGTATAAGGGGTGAGGATAGGACAAGGATGAGGAAGAAAAGATCGCGCGCGGTCCGTGGCCCGTTCGGTAGCTCCAGCATTCGTCTGCTGTTGATCGAAGGAACCACGGAAAACTACCGATCAGAGTTGCCGGCCGCTGATATTCTCCTCCAGGTAGCGACTCAATTCGACTTAGCCAAAAAGCTAGTGTCGATAATCCATCCATCGTGGGGACTCGAACCTAGGACCTGTCGGCCGGAGACGCTGCAGTGACATCATTTGATGCACTGAGCCACCGCTCCGAGTTTGTTCATGAACACGAACGAGCATTTCTCCGAATGAAGAGACCGGCTTTGCTGACTTAAGGTATCAATTGATGTCACTGCAGTGCCTCTGATCGAGAAGTCCTAGAGTGCGAGTCCCGACTGTGCAGATTTTTCACACTAGCTACATAGCTATACTCATTTCGCTTCGTGAAGGCACAATGGGCTCTAATGGACAATGTTATTCTTATGGAAGAATCTCGTGCACTGTTTACAAATCGCAAAAGTAAGTAGAAAAAATTGTTGCAAAAGTAGAAAAAGCAAAGTCTTCTGGAGAAAATGACGAGGAACACGATGTCAATCATGAAAAATGTGTCATTCATTAGCTTTTTAAATTAAATATTGAAAAATCTGGATTTCTGCGGAACTGACTTTTTAAACACCTTTTTATGCAGATCATCAATACATATTCAAACATTGGTGGGATCATTTAAAAACGGTACAATATTTCAGTTACTTCAGTTGGGAGAAATCTTTAATAAAATGAATTGCAAGGGAAGTGTGTGAATTTTAATTTGTGCATGAAAATATATCGTGGCTGGTATTTTTTTTTTCAATACAAACTTCCAGCGACAAAGTTGTAGGTAAAATGATGAAATTATTTCCTATCATCACCCGACGGTCTTCTGATGCATTACTTCTGTGTATTTGATGTTTGTTTTGAAGTCGAGCCTCGCGACGTGAGACGACGACGTGAGGCTCGACGGGAGACGCGACGAAAAGACAAGGCTCAGATGGGGAACGTGCAACCCGTAGAACAGAAAGGAAGTGCTTGTTTATAAGATGTCACCAGCGGAAGAGACCAGCCAAATCAATACTCGAATGATCACAAGAAGCCCTTTCGAAAATTTCATCTTTCTGGGTTTTCTGGTCAGTCGATTATTGCTTGTGGATGTGAGTGAAGAGGTGGACGTGCAAGTAGGTATATAGTTTAGAGAATCGTGTACTGGATCAATTTTAAGAGATCTAAATGGATCGCAGGGAAAAGGGTGAAATAATTAAAACCGGTAAAAAGCTTTTCAAAATATTCGAGAACTTAAAATTAAAACATCAGGAAACGGAGTCAATCGTTTGATTAATTTTGCAGAGCAACAAACATTAGCCGACATTTCTTCTTTAGAATGAAAACGGAAAATGAGAATGAAGAAATACCGACCCCGAGAAAAGGTAACTGAACTGTAGTATACAATCAGTAGAGAAATGACGTTCAACGTTTTGATGCATATGGTACACCACAAATTCCATGCGTTTCTATTTTAAAATGTTCCTGCAACAATTGTGTTTGTAATTAAAGACGTTAATGATAAACATTTACCGAATTTGCCTGATGTTAATGATAAAAATTTTCCGAGAAATTGGATTTGAATTTAAAAAGGGAGAAAAAAGACAGAAAAAATGGAAAGAAATGATACAATTAAGTGCCGATATTCATAACTACGAGAAATGCGACAGTTTAGAAATGAGAAAAGGAACATGATGTAGTACGGTGAATATTGGACAAATGGTCATAGTGTTTCGTTTATTGCGTAAATTAATTAATCAATATTTCGAAGCTCAATAAATGGTTTACGGTTTTTTTTTCATTTTACAAGGGAATATATATAGTGGGTTAGGTATATATTCACGCTAATAAAAGTATTACGGCTAAAACAATATTAGAAATAAATGAGAAAAGAATCAATTTTTTTCTAAGTAGATGCATATATTGGCAAAATAGCGGTGATTTTGACGATTCTGGAGCGAACAGGCAACGGAACGTGTGGCGTCTTAAACAACGCTTGATTTTCCCTCACAACGAGAAAACCAGAATATGTCATGTTGAGGCGCGGTCTGGAAGAGAGTTGTAGCGGCCGGAGGCTCTCTGATCAGTGGTTTTTCGTGGTTTCTTCTATTAACACCAGGCGAATGCCGGAGCAGTGCCCTAACAAACGAGTCACGGACCTCGCGCGATTATTCCATTCTCATCCTTGTCCTATCACCATCCCTTACTTACAGACACACACACAGGCACACGCGTATGCACTACATACTACACATGCAGGGAGACCGGTCAGGATTTTAGAGCTTGTCCCGTTTGCGGCGGTACCCCACTGGCTACTTAGGGAACCACCTCGCTAACCGATCTGTAGGTCAGCGCTGTATCTCAGCATCCCTCGGTGGGAGATCACCACTAATCTCACGATTAAAACATGGACTGCACTTATAGGACTAGGGATTTTGGAAGTGACGTGCCCGGACTCACCAATCAATCACACGGAAAAGCAATGGAATTTACCAGTTTATGCCCGCCAATCTATTTTAATAAAAATATTCCGTTTTTTTTGGACTATCGTCTGCATTTCCATTCTTATACACTGAATTTTCATTCCAATCCAGAAGGTAGTTAGTTGCCCTACGAAAAAGTCGAAAGGTAAGGGATTTTTTCTGTTTGTTTTTATTTGGTTGTGGTATGAGAAAGTCGCACGCAGTTTTTAATCAAATACGTCACATGCAGCGGATAAGCTGTGAATGAAAGGTCGTTGGCAAGTAGATTAATACACTTTGTTTCCTCTGAATTATTTTCTAAATCCCATTTCTCCAACCTATTAACCTCTTTCCTCTGCTTCTCTCCCTTGGTACAGTACATTGGAGGCCTTCAAAGTACGTGTGCGCACTTCGGCGCGTTTGCAATTTTCAAGTTATTTCCAGAGGTGATATGAAAGGAACAGTGGGATGAATTCAAAGTATGTACTAATCAGCTTTTTCCACAAATTCACGATTTCAAGAGAATGTCTGGAATAATTGGTCCAGATCACATAATGTACCGTGTACTACAATTTGAAATGTGTCATTCAATTTTTAATTTTCACAGTTTAATTATCATTAAATCAGTGAATTGTTTTACTATTATTGACTACTCTTTCTGTACTTTTTCTTGGAAAATTCATACCAATGTTTAATAATGTTTGTAGAAAAATTTTTATTTGATATTTTCATTTAATAACATTTGCAAGAATGGTTACGTTGCTTATGAGATATTTTGTCAATTCTTATGTCAAGTTTCCTGTTTTTATAAATACATTTCTTTCTAAATAAATGAATATGTGGTACACAATAGATATTTCATAATTTCGTACGTTTGGTGTACTGGTTCTTGTTAAAAATATAAGTCTGAGTTCCACCACATAGATACACAATTTTCATGTTGACTTTAACGTTGAAACATTCGTCCACAAAGACTAATCAGTAAACTAAAACTCTGAAGTGTCCACACTTGTTGGACGGAAACTTGTTGAACGAAGCACATTTTAAAATGAGAAAAACGAAAAGTAAAAGTTAGGACCAGTATATTTATCTAGTATGTATGTATGTGTTTATATATATATATATATATATATATATATATATATATATATATATATATATATACCTAGGAAGCATGCGTGTGACAAACGTACGTACCTCGTACGTGCAACAAAATGAAAATTTGTCATATGGATTTGTTTTGAATTATTTCCAATTTTTTAAAGTTTCTTCTCAGTATTTCCTCTCAGTTTGGAAACGCATACTTTAATGAAGATAGAATTATATATTTAAAAATTATTGCATACTTATGAAATATATTTCTTTTTCTGAGACATCTTGTCCAGCCACACATTTTCATTATTTTTGCAAATCAGAAAAATATTTTTCCCATTAGTAGTATTAATTATAAAAATGTACGTAAGTACCCTTTTGGATAACATTACTATCTTATTCCTAGGTGTTTATATTTTAAATATTCTTGTAGTAGTTACGTACTTTACGTAACTATTCAAAAATGCACTGTACAAAATTGTAATTCAATCCCTTGAAAGACATAACGATGTCGGACAAGGAAATAAATATTTTTTTTAAAAATAACGGTACCTCAGAGAGAGCCGAAGTCGTGGAAAACGGCGGATTGGCCGGCGTGAAAGAACCGCAGGGGCCCGCGCGCGAGATTTGTCGCGTGGAAATCTTCTACAAGCTTGGTATTGACATTTCTCGGACCGTCCTTTTTCTCTGCGGCGGGGCGGGGCGGGGCGGGGCGGGGCGGGGCGGAAAGAGCCGGCGAGGGAAGCCACGGGGCTGTGGGTGGGGAGGGGAAAGGACGTGCACGGAGGGGTGGTGACGGGTGCGCGTGGACGTGAGAGTGTGGTGCGAGGAGATGCCTGGAGGACGGGGCGCGGGGCGACGGAAGCGGTCGGTGAGACAGATTGAGGTGGGGTGGGATGAGGTGGGGTGGGATGAGGTGGGGTGGGGTGGGGTGCGGAGCGGGGAGAGGTGAGAAGGACTGGACCCTACAGAGTGTGGTAGCGTCGAACCAAACCGAAGAGAACCGAACCGAAGAGAACCGAACCGAAGAGAACCGAACCGAAGAGAACCGAACCGAAGAGAACCGAACCGAAGAGAACCGACCCGAAGGGAACCGAAACCGAAGCTTAGAGTTTGTCCCGGCTGGGGCGGTGCCCCGCTGGTGGGCGATACCTGGTTGAGGAAAACCCCACTAGCCGACGGTAGATCAGCGGATCTTACCATCAAGCGGGGATGAAGATAACCGCCAGCGCCCGAGGAAAAAACACCCACTACCCTTACGGGACTAAGGACCTTAGCAGTTGACGTGCCCAGAATTACTAATCAATAAATCGATCAAAACCGAAGGCAACCGAGCTGAGCTCTACCTATCTAAACTGCGATAGGCGTACGGGTTAGGATGAGATGGAATCGGCCGGGAAGAGACGGGACAGACCGGGGAGGGGGAATGGGAGAGGACGTCGGAAGTGGCAAATGGAAGGGGAGGGATATGGTGAAGGGAAAGCGATGTGCGAGTTGGGCCGGCGAAAGGGGGAGTGGGAGGGGGGGAAAGGAGAAAGAGTAAAATGTGATGGGCCGAGCGCAAAGGGGCGCGGTTTGTCATGGCCGGGCGTAGTTTGTCTGAGGGAGGGCGGAGAGGGCTGGATTCGGGCGGGCAGAGTGGGGAATGCCGGAGTGGGAGGAGAGGGGCGGAGAGGGGTGGAAAGGGGTGGAGAGGGGCAAAGAGGGGTGGGGAGGGGCGGAGGGGTTGGAGAGGGTTGGAGAGTGTTGGAGAGGGTTGGAGAGGGTTGGGAGGTGCGGAGAGGGGCGGTGACGGGAGGAGACGGTAGGAAAGGGGAGGGGCGGGTCAGCAGGGTGCGGGAAGGGTAACATTGGGGGGGGGGTAGAGTGGGCAGAGTGAGGCAGTGCGGATTGGAATTGGAACAAGACGACTGCGCGCATGGTAGCTGTGGCCTGCCAGGAATCGCTCTTATGAATAGTTCAAGTGTCAGGGTTCAAGAACGTGCACACGATGGGCAGACGTAAAATGCAAAGCGATATTCAAAATAGCCGTGGAATGTAAAATCAAAAATGTGAATTCCATTTCACGTGCGCAAGGAGCTGAAGCGGCTAACGTGAGCGGCGCCTCTCCCCTGAGGATTGCGCTGCAGTCCCGCGTCATGGTCCCAGGTCACTCGGACTACAGGACAATGTCCAATTAAGTCAGGAGCAAAAATATCCGTATCATAATGTTCATTACATAAAGTCCTTGAACGAAACATTTCCACAGCAAAAATGTCCTCAAGAAATTTCACTGAGTATTGTCTACAAAATGAAATGCCAGGATCTGTTTGGTCGAAATACATTGTCTTCATCAATGAAAACATTCATATTTTCTTTTTAGCATTCTTGTTAATAATAGAAATGTTTTCTGTAGAACTTAAAATCAATTTTTAAGGTAATTAGCAATGGGAACTTACATTTATTTCTCGGAGGAAGAAAATTCTTGTGCGTAACGGATTTACATACCACTTCCGTTCCCCAAGTAGAAATGGAAATAATTTTGTATGCCAGATGTTCTGAAAAATGAATCTACAAATCCTGGTGTGTAACAAAAAGCCATGTAGACAATATTGTCATAGAGACGCACGGTTATTGAGCACTGGCCCATGAGTCAAGGACAACAGTAATATCAAATAATATCTACGTGCTGTTTCATACCATATGAAACTGAATGTTGATCCTGTGATAGAAGAAATTGAAATTAAATTACTGGTTTTCACATGTAAACACTTTAAAAAGTCAGATTAGTAATAATTTAAAAAGTAGATTTTTCTCAATGAAACGTCATTTTTCCTACCATTCATCTGAGCGTTAATTACAATGAACATTGTATGCTACTGGACATTTCTGAAATGGACATATAAATAAGTTGGACGTAACAGAATTGGGCTTATAATGAAGTGGACGTTTATACTCGTGGACATTTCTGCGAATGGACATTTTTGTAGTTGACATATACCCGTGGACCAAATGACTGGTAACCCGCGTCACAAAACTATACTTCACTGAACATGCACGGCATTTTAAATATATCATATAAATTCTCGAAAAACCATTATGGAAGAAACGTTGAACGTTTCGCATTTATAATAAAACGTGGAATCTAAAAAAATAGTGTTCAGAGAACGGAACCCACTCTTAGGAATCCAGATTTGTATGTGTGTTGTCGGAAGTGAAGGTTTTGGAATTTCGAAATTTGGGTGTGACAGTTTAAAGGAACGAATGTGATGACTTTTATTCACTTCCCCAAAATGTCTCTTGGTAAGTGAATGCAAGAATCTGAGGAACGCGTTGACCGTTAAAAGTGCGTGTTTTGCTGACCTTTTGTCTCAAAAAGAAGCTTCAAAGCGAGTGTCTTCGCATCTTAACTCCCGAGGGTGTCTGTGGCACAGAATAGATACCACACAGAAAGGAAAGTAGAGGGCGACTCCTTTGATCTTCAGTGAGCCACCGCGCAGCGAGCACCGCGGACAGCCATCTTGAAAGTGTGCAAAGGAACCGCAAGAGTCAGCTCAAACGCCATTTTCTCAAAAACGGCTCCAAATTTTTTCTTCTAATTTTTCCCACGGGTAGTGCTAATTGTACTGTTTATTATGACATAAAATTAATTTTTGGGTATTATTTTGTTTTTCAAATATTACACAAATGTATTTTTTTAAATATCTCTCACGCTGTTCATATGCATATTTCCAGCAATTTGTAAACACTATTGCATTTCTGAATTAAAATACTTTAAATAACTTCAAATAAAGTTTTCTGAAAATTCAAAAATTATTTGTGAAAAACTTAAATTTCGCATTTTTAGTAACGCTTAAACGATGTTTTCTTAAAAATGGCTCCAATTTTTTTAATAAAAATTGTTATTTAGGACGATGTTTTACTCTTCCTTAATATTCTTAAAGTAATATTTCGGTTCTACTTTTGGGAAACCGAAGAACTGAGATAATTTCAAAAAAATGTACTTTGAGCGGAGATAGATGGCAGCTGGCTAGAGTATGAGGCAAGTCCGATACGCTAGCCCAGACCAAAGAAAATAGAAAACTAGTACGAGAAAGTCTATGCCATTCGGTATCACTACAAGTTATGTATTTATAATTCTTTACATTTTTACCTATATTTTTTATTAATAATTGCCTATGTGCGATATTAATGTTTGCCTATACAAAGCAAAATTACCCTCGGGTTACGTATGTTTTTGCTAGTTATACACACACACACACACACCAAATACAACGTGTAAAACGGAAATAAAAGGCATCTTTACCACTGTTCACCACATAACAAATGTCGGGCGTGCAGCTCTTCCCACACTTTCAATCTGGCGATCATGCGCATCATATCGGCACACGGATTGAGGGTAGCTTTCCTTTCTGTGTAGTACCTATTCTGTATCATCGGTAAGATTGCTTTCATTAACCCTTCGTTGGACGTGAGAGCAGCCCCATTGTGTTTGTTTTTCGACTTCAGAATCTCGCTGAGTTGTCGGTATAATTTTACTAGATTAAGATCTATATTGATATCCTATATTGAACGGGTCGCAAGTTTGCATTAGATAAACCGTAGGACAGTGTCTCATAGCATTTCTTCCCTGCGGCTTGCTACGCACCGGATTATCTGACGCCACGCGCCTGACGGCGCCACAAGCAGTTTGCAGAAAGACTTGGGGCTATTCATTGTGTGCTGCTCCCGTGCCTTTGCTTACATGCGTACTTCCTTTGTTCGCCGATGTTAGAGTAATAAAATATAATAACATTATTATACTGTTATTAAAATGAGTAAACATGTTCGTAGTAAAAGGCAGATGATGTACAAAACATACGAGAAGAAGATGTTTCGGACAAAGTTCTGATTATGAATGGGAAGAGAATTTTGAAGAAAGATCTGTGAATTTAGATTGGGAGAACGAAGTAGCGAAAAAGGATCTGTAACAATATCCTGATAATATTAGGGAGGATATTAATTTCTCCGTTGGTAGGAAACAATAAATAAACGTGTAATTGAATATACCACCTTAGAGAAATAATAACTGTTTATTTGATATGACCGATGATGATTTTTTATAATCTTCAAAATAGAGGTGAGAAAACAATTTGTGTAAATTGTTAAGTGCCAATGAGTAAACAAAACTGCAAAAGATATTACGGAAGGGATTCAATTATGATTTCTTGTTTAGTATTTATTTTATTAGTTCTTCGTCACTGCGAAAATTAAATCATTCTTACAATAGGAACATGAATATTAGTTTTTCATTAAGGACCCTCCTAACACATCCTCAGACAACGTTAATTATAAATTTCCTAAAATTGATCAATACAATGCTCTGAAAACAAAAAACAAAAAACGCAGCTTGGCTATTAGACTCAGCGCAACAATATTGCGTTCCTTAAAATGGCGCACCTAACGAAGGGTTAATTCAGCGGGGCGGGGTTCATGTTATGAACCATCAATATAACAGCTAGGATCAAAACTATAGTATATTACGTTTTAAATTGTTTTCTTGTTTCCAGTCGCAAAACAAGTAGCACAGTAGTGAATCTATGTTGAAGGAAAATTATCGAAAAATATTGGAATATTGAAAAATAATCGTAGCCAATAAACTTTTTGAAATTTTATTAAAACATTTATTCTCTGAGCTATCTTTCGAAAAACCTTTTCCTTAACTTCAGTGGGGTATACTATTACCACATTTACAAAATAGAATACAATTTTAAAAGTAAATTATACAAAAACAATAGACTATATCAATAGTTAATATAGATGCTTTAGTCTGTTTTGGTGTCCTGATTTGTAAAATCGTACTTCTTACTTTAGATGTTGTCGACCGCATTGAAGATGGCAAAAAGTGTTCCGAAAGCTAGCACTATCAGATCCAGTCCGAGATATTAGTCTGTCTGGGACTAAATATTTTAATAAATATAAAAATGTTCATTTTTTGGATTGAGTAGTATTTCTCAATGTTTATAACTATTACGAAGTACCACATGATTTCTGCTGCCACTACTGAATTCATGGAAGGTAACATTTAAATGCATACCGAAAAAGAGCGAGCATTGTTGAAAATTGTAACAGGCTCGCGGATGTACACAATGTGTACCGTACCACAAAATTTCCATTCTACATTCAATTTTTAGAATATATTCTTCATTTTACTGATTTCTTTTTTCGAAACGAGACTCATCTTGCGTTTCATGTTAGAATCATTTAATACTCTCAAGTCTCTTTGCTTTTGAGGATACTGACCTATTTAAATTTATATATTTTATCTCTTTATCATCCAACACATTCAGGGTAATACGATAGGCTCCGGAGGAATAACATCTTGAGCGACGTTTCCAGTTGATTTATCTCGGAAATGTTCGGTATATGAGACTGGATATATGAATCCCCACCATCTTTTTTGCTCCATCGGATTCGTTAATCTACGCAATAAAATACGCACGGGCCTTCCCTACTCCCCCGAGCTGGTCCTCACCCCATCGTTTCTCTTCCTACAAAACATCGTATCTTTTGGAAGGTCTCTACTTCGCCTTCTGAAGAGCGTTGCCTTTCTTTTTTCATTTTTCCTTTCTTTCTTCTTTTCTTTCTTCTCTTCTTCTTTTTCTGTGTTATTATACCAAATTATGCCCCACCCTTCCAGCAAATAGCGTTCTCGGATGCCCTCCGTGATCTGTAAAATTCCAGAAGTTTTATGGCTTAATATCCTCATTCCGGCCAGGTGGTATCACGGCCAAGTAATTTAAGGATATATACTCTCCTAAAATCTACCAAGCGAACGATTACAACTGCTGTAATTCCTTTCGTATCTATGACTTTGTTACTATGATACCTCATTGCTATGATGCCTGTTGTTTGGTACTGTTGTACTCATTTTAAGTTTTACGTAAAAAAATTAAAGAAACTTGTAAGGAAAAGGCTTGGTTTTAAAATGTTTTAAGCAGCACAGACATCCAAGCAAACTAACGTCAGTTATTTTTTCCTTAAAAGGGATAATATAACTCAAAACAAAATCTTCCGAAGAACATAGAACGCAAAATCTCTCAAGCGGACGGACAGTTCCATCTATAAAACACGATGAATGTGGAGTTTTGATGAATTCAAACATGAACGTATGTTTTTTGCGACATTTTTCGCTTTTTACTCGTAGTTAGATCTCGATCTGAAACGAAATTCCTGTCTGCGTTACTGGTCAGCGCGGGAAACAGCGTCTGACACAGTAAAAATCTAACGGCGCGGTCCTTTCAACGGTGAGATGGTGACAAGCTGGAGCCTTCATTTTCCAAGTCAGCGACCCGAGAGTGTTTGATCACCTGGCAAAAATATCCACTTTAAATTCGCTTCATTGAATTCGCATTATCCGTACTAATCACGTGTCATATAGAACAAGTTGGAAACCAACTGAAACGTGAAAAAGACGCGTTCGCCTGGTAACGAGCGTAAAAAATGAATCTCGTTTTTAGTTCTCTTTCGAACAGTTGAAATGGCGGTCTTTTTCCCATCGCTAAAAATTCTACTTTTTAAAAAGTATCGGATAATTTTGAAGAGACACTCCGATTCTCAATTTTCTCTGGAGGGATTTTGCACGTGGCTTTAAAATGTGAACACATTATCTCTCGGCACCCAATCAACTGGACGGAACTTTATTAACTTTTGTTTAATATTTTTCAACATTTCACATTTAAGATGATTTAATGTTAATTGCTATGTTAGGAGCTAATTTAGGACACACGTTTATAAGGAAAAAATCTAAACTTCCCTCTGGATATCAAATTATTGTCTACATGGCGACAAGGTTGATTCACTTTTCACACAAAACGTACGTTATTGAATTATTACGTCTACATTACTGTACTATTCTAAACTTTCAGACCGGGAAAGGTGGTTCAATGCATCAGCTGATGTCACTGGAGTGTCTCTGATTGGAAGGTCCTAGGTTTAAGTCCTGACAGTGACAAGATTTTCGACACTAGCTTGTCAGCTAGGTAGAATTCAGTCGCTGTCTGGAGGAGAATTCTAGAGGTCGGCTGCTCTGATCTAGTTTCTCCGATCAACACCAGGCGGATGCCGGAGCAGTACTAACAAACGGGCAACGGTCCTCGCGCGATCTTTCCTTCCTCTTCCTTATTCTATCCTCACCCCTTACACATACTTACACGCACTACACCACAACACATGCGGAGAGACCGGTCGGAGCTTAAAGCTTGTCCCGGCTTCGGCGGTGCCTCCCTGGTGGGAGATATCCCGCTAGCCGACGTAGGTCGGAGCCGGATCTCGTCATCCAGCGGAGGAAGATCACCGCCACCTCACGAGGAAAAACCATGCATTACACTTACCAGACCAATGACCTTAGTAGTTAACGTGCCAGAAATCACTAACAACCAACCAAACTTTACATTCAGTACCAAATTTACGCGCATCTAATTCGCCATCGAATCTAATGCGCACCGAGTATTTGAAACAAATTATGAAAAGAGTTTGTGTTGAATGTAATGTGGGCCAATGACTAAGTAATAAGTATGGTATTTTATTTAAATTTAGGTAATACAATAATGGATTTTCTCGTATATATAAAGATATTTTCTCGTACACATGGAATCATAGAACAGAAAGTTTCCTAATTTTGGGTGACACATTGTTGAAGAAAATTAGTGAATATGAAGTAAGGAAAGTGCCCATTCAAAATGAATTTATTTCTACAATAATTTAGAAGAATGTATCACCATTATTTCCTACGAAACGGATTTGTCCTCGAATCTAATGCGTCATCAATTTTAATGCGCACTACGATTTTGAGTACTGGATTTAGTAAAAGGAGATGCGCATTAGCGTCGTGTAATTCCAATATCTTAGATGTGTACGGTTGAAAGTACAAAATTTGCAATATTTTTGCTTTTCTGTACTTCGACAGCTCTTGAAACATTTAGCTCTCCCTTCATCGGACGTTATGCAGCCAGGACACTTGCGAAACACGTTTTCATGTGAGCGTGACATTCTTTAATTTTTCCTGAATGCAATTTTAACATAGTTGAAGATAAGTGATTGTGGTAGGTTCGAAGTTTCATTATATTACCAGTTTTGTAACGTGACCGATTCACAATTTATCGTACAATATTGATGTCTTGTAATAAAAACACGAGTAAACAAAATGCATCAATCTGTAGCGGCGTACCGGCAGCGGTAGCTCAGTGCATTAACTGATGTCACTGCAGCGCCTCTGACCGGGAGGTCCCAGGTTCGAGTCCTGACGGCGACAGGATTTTCGACACTAGCTTTTCAGCTAGGTCGAATTCAGTCGCTGTCTGGAGGAGAATTCTAGCGACCGGCTGCTCTGATCGGTAGTTTTCCGTGGTTTCTCCGATCAACACCAGGCGAATGCCGGAGCAGTACCCTGCGAAACGGGCCACGGACCGCGTGTGATCTGTCCTTCCTCTTCCTTGTCCTATCCTCTCCTCTTACACACACACTTACACTAACATGCACTACACTACCACATATTCCAGGAGACTGGTTGGGAGCTTAGAGCTTGTCCCGGCTGGGACGGTGCCCTGCTGGTGAGAGAGTCCTGGTTAGGGGGAAACCCCAGTAGCCGACGGTAGGTCGGCCCCGGATCTCGCTATCCAGCGGGGGAAGGTCACCGCCATCTTCCGAGAAAAACATGCACTGCACTAACGGGACTAATGACCAAAACAGTTGATGAGCCCCGAAACACGAAAAAATCGATCAATCTAACGGCGTACGGATTACGCTTTAGAGAAAGCGATATGACCAATTCTTGCTTACGTCGTGAATGCCTCTTTAATACCTCAAGATGCATGGCTGATGAACTGAAACAGTAATGCAGGCAATTATTCTATGAACTTTTTGCCCAACGTTTCCATGCTTGCGAAAATATGAACAAAAATTGGACGGGATGTTTTACTTCTAAAAATCAGGGAGTGTTGTTCGTTTTGAGAAGTAATATCATTGGTCACAGAAAAAGGAACAAATAAATGTACCCGTGAAATTTGTGAAAGGAAAATAAAATGATTTGCAGAAAATGCTTTGTGAAAGTTTGCCCTACATATTTCGCGCAATTCCACTGTATATAACAACAAAATCAGGACTAGTTTTCTTCTTGGTCCTTGTCACCAGGCAGTGTTACATTTGGTGTTTATTACCTTCTCAGCATACAATCTGTTGACAGTTGCGACGTTTCCTGTCTTCAACTGCACAGATCAGGATAAATAATATTCTTCCCTAACTGGATGCAATCAGCGGACCGTCTGAAAAATTACCTCGTATATCTACGACGCGATACTGGACAGCAAAATAATTTGAAAATATTATTTAATTTAACTAAAATAAAGCTGATCAAATGTTTAAAAAACTGTTCCTGACTCTGTATAACTCATGTTTCAACAACCTAATAAAAAAATGTTAATGTGATAAAGTATAGCGTGTTTTCTTAAGTGTACTCCGATTCCCATGAACGGCACTCGTAGGTAGGTTTTTAATTGTATTGTGTCATTTCACATGATACACAGGATTTGTAATTTCAGATTTAAGAAGAAAACACCAATTAATTCTAGTTAATAAAATGAAATTGTTTTTCATACCATTTTACGGAGAAAGTCTTCACGTGGCATCCCGAAAACTGTAATTACAGTGAGTATAAAAAGTGCTTAGCATATTTGTATCACCATTGTCAAAATATACTTGATTGGGGTACAAAGGACGTAAACCATAAATGTGTAAATTCCTAAAATTGAGATACAAAATATTAAAAACCTGTACTGCCCATGGCCTCGTGTTCGCCCACTATCTCACCAGCCGAGATACAGTGCTCTTGCTATTCGTTGTCGCGTCACCAAAGGGCAACTGAAAACCTGACACTCATGGTGCAACTCTGACTTCTCTGCAGCGAGGGCACACATATTTTGATATGACCAGACAGATTTCCTTCAGTAATATCTACTCAAGTTGTTCCTAATTATTTTATAAAATCATCGGTAAACCAATTTTATTCAGTTTGATATATTTATTCGTTTTGGAAAGTGCTGAAATACATTTCGAGGGACTTCTCTCATTATTGAGACATTCTAGATAAGAACAAACTTTCTTAAATTGTGTCTCTACCAATGTTTTCTGTGATTTGATTTGTTTTCCTCAAAGAACAGTAAAAACTTATTTGACTTCGAGGGACGAATTACTAGGCACGTTTCCTTGAGTTCCAGAATTTCTTAACCATTAGTTGAATGATGAATAAGAGTACCAATAAAGCGTGGTAAGCAATATTTTGAATCTAGAAATTTTTACTCCCGAGTTATTGAAAACTTCTTTACAAGGATAAACCCTCTATAGATGTGATTTTTTGAGTATTGCTAACATAATAATCCAGGCTGTACTCCTACAACAAGTAGCAAAAAGGGAGCTCAACGTTCACTAGCAACAGCCAACGTAACACGTTTGTGTTACACAATGAAGCTACATGTATGTCCAGGAAAATAACAAGAAGCTTTCTCAATATATTCTCAATAGAGCAGGAAAATTGGACATAAATCTGATCAAGTTGGGGAGATCATTGACTCATAGATGAAGCCCATTACTTGTTAAAGGCATACTAAGAATTTTTAAAATTATACAAAACAAACGTATTTTAAAGAATGATTTGTATATCGTTCTAAAACAAATATTTTTTCTTGATGGTCAGTGTAATCTCTAATTTTATAGAAATAGTAATGCATAAGAAGATGTTATAGGACTTAAACTTTTGTATCGATGCCTGTAATATAAAATATTTTAGTACTTTTTAGCATACCTCATAATGAGGCCAACCACACGTCTCGGAATTAATTTCTATTCCTTTTAAAACAAATAAAAGTATTAAAGTTAATAAAACTTTTTACTATTGATTCTCTAAAAGAATTAGAGATTTTTGAGATATCCATACGTATTGAAGGAAATATTTCGACATTACTCGTAAAAACCCTGACCGTACTCCCTTACGGTAATGCTATTTACGTATTAAGAGCTTGATTTCATAATTGAACGGTAGTACCTATGTTACATATCATTAAACCAAGAACAAAAACTCCATTTATTACGAAGAACTACTACTGTTGAACAGAATCTCTGACTATCACTTCTGTCAGTCTGTCGGGAAAATTTTTTGTTGCATTGTAATGTTATTATATATTGCTAATATTAATAGAAACGCGCTGATGTTTTACTCTCACACACGGAATAAATCACCTTATATTGTTTTAATAATATTGATTCCTTTCTATTATATTTTCAATACATGAGATTCTATTGTTACATCTATTATTTCCGTTCCTACACAACGTGTAAATTGGACGTTTTCACCTAAAATATTGATACCAGGTGCATGACAATACCTTTATTCCGTCCAATCCAATTTCATTATGTGATTCAATAGACGTAATAAACTTCATTGGTATATTTATTCGTTTTAGTCACGAAGACTTCAAAATTGTTCGCTAGTTTCTCCTAAGAATAAATTCTAAAGTACTATAATTACGGTACATCGACACGACATTTGTGTATTATGTCTTCAGTACGAGGAGAGAATCATCCTCGTCACCCATTAAGTTTGCAAGGGAAACTAGAGATAGTTTTGCATCTCATGAAATTCAGATGTCTGAAATGTCTCCAGTTACAAATTCATTTCTAATGTTTCCTCTGTAATCTGCGTATTTGTTCGTGAAGAAATGTATGAGATCCATTGCTGCGTAAGAATTCTGGCGTTCAAAACAAAATGTTTTTTAAGATTAATAAATACTATAGTTGAAATAAATATTCTTGGATTGTTTTTTACTAATTCATTATATTACTAATAAGTTAAATGACCGTTTCATCACTTTAAATGTCCCCTTTTTTCTGCATTTAAACCCTAGAAATTAATTTAAAGATTAAATACCATTAATTACTATTTCATAAAATAACTGAAATTAAGTCAATTACATTAAAAATTACCAATTTACAGAAGTTAAAATTGTTTACTCACGAGTACTATACATTTTGGATCCTGATCATATTTATCAATATAAAAGAATTGATCACCAGCAAAAAATAATTCCACAAGCTTCAGTTCGTGTTTCGGGGTATTAACTCGATCATTAGTGATTGCAAGCGAATGGTTTGTAAGTAAATACAAACTAAAATTACAAACGAATAATAAGAAGACAAAAATCAAGTATCAAATAAGAGAATTAGTAAACGGGGATAAACTGAAGAAATACCTTAAGAACTTGGAGAAGAAAGTCGCTTATCTAGTAAGGGTAGTAGTGTTGCTGCTGTAGGATTATACTAATTCACATTATGATAATTACGTAGTAATTGTCGTACATTCTGACGAATTACTTAAATGATAGTGTTAGTTTTCATTCAGATATTAATTACAGTATGTCATATGAATAACTTAAAATATGAGCAATATGGCATCCTGGTGGATTGTAATATTTCCCGACTGCGGGATTTATGTGAAATTTCTGTATTTGTGTTTCTGCATCGAAATCAGAGATTTACAGAACTTTTAACACTTATATTAAAATTTAAGTCAGGACTATTAAGTTTCATTATTTTCTCAAGATACCTTTTCATTTTTAAATAACTTACATGACTTCAACTGTTAAGCGAATTAAACTGTCCTGTTGTTGCAGCTTAAAATTAGTAGTAAACAGTTCATTTTACATGCGCCAATAAGCAAAAATACATTATTAAATAAACACGATTATGTAGTCTACGCATTTTCTCGTTAACATTGTAGTGAGGAGTATCACTACGCGTATGTCGGCTTTTAACGGATAACGGATACTTCGTCGAAAAAGCCCTGAACTCGCGTCTTTGCGCTTGCTAGCCTGCTACTTCGTCGAAAAAGCCCTGAACTCGTGTCTTTGCGCTTGCTAGCCTGCTACTTCGTCGAAAAAGCCCTGAACTCGCGTCTTTAAAAACGGAGGAACGTGCGATCGCAGCGTTCCTTCGGGTGGTTACCGGAACACCATTGCCGCTGCAGGGTATTTTGTTATTAGCTGCTGCAGCTGCTTCTACTCGATGCGCCAACATGCTAGCGAAGGCGGATATAGTTGGAATGTCGCCAAAAACAAGGCAGAGGCGACGAGCGTACGAATATTCTCTCCTAATTAAACGAATTCCCAAACACCGACTTCGTAGTTATTTTCGGCGCTGGAACGAAACTAACGGCCAATCAAGCTGTGCTTGTCCTACGTCGAGGAAAAAATACGCAAAATGGTTTGCGTTAACTAGCATTATTACGAGATCATGGTTTGTTATTTCTATGCGTGTATGACGTATGTTTTGCAAATAGTTAACATACTATAGATAGTTCGTAATAAACGAAGGGACAAAATATGGGAGGTTGGCTTCTACTAGTATCAGCATAATTTCGGATACATGCATGAATAGCTATATATATATATGAATAGCATGAATAATAAATATGGTTTCGAGTTCTTAAGCAATGTAAAATACCTATCTATATTTCATTTATATCGGATCTAGAAATAAACGAATGAGTAGTAGAAGAAGCAGTTAATAGCAATATTCCTAAATAAACAGAAATACATTTATACATAAAGATAAAGAAATAATGAAATACTTCGTTCTGTATTAATCAATTAGAAATATAAATGAAGAAAATGTCATTTAAGAAAGTAATGTATACGATTTCAAATTTCTCTAAAAACACATTTCCTTCAGGGATAGGACGTGACGTGTGTGCAGTCTAAGTATGATTTCACATTAGATCGAACCACTAATATTCTTTTTCGTAGTAGACAAATCTCACAACATCGTTTTCACAAATGTCGAGGCACTTTCTGGGGCACACAGTGGGCCCGCTAATGATAATGTGACTGAAATGGTGATACTAAGAGGAGAAAAAATGTCTCTTGTAAATGGCAAGATGGAATATTCTAGGCACAGCATTAAATAAGTTTGTCGTTGTTATTGTTGTTTTTCATGTTGTCGAATTTCCGGACGGAAATATTTTCCACTGGCTCACCTGCGACGTGGTATTTTTGGGCATTTTTAGTTGTCCAATGCATGGGCATCCAATCCCACCCACTAGTTTCTTAATCCCCTAATTGCTGTTAGCGATCCACGGTATAACACTGTCACTCTTCCGTCCTGCAGCAGCAAAAATGGTCCTCAACGAAGCAAGTGTGTTAGTGTCTAGTGCAGGGTTTTCAAATTGGCGACCTGCGGGCCGACCGGGAGTAGTAGCTCAGTGCATCAACTGATGTCACTGCAGCGCCTCTGACCGGGAGGTCCTAAGTTCGAGTCCTGACGGCGGCAGAATTTTCGACACTAGCTCTTCAGCTATGTCGAATTCAGTTGCTGTCTGGAGGAGAATTCTAGCGGCCGGCTGCTCTCATCGGTAGTTTTCCGTGGTTTCTCCGATCAACACCAGGCGAATGCCGAAGCAGTACCCTACCAAACGGGCGACGGACCGCGACTGTCCTTCCTCTTCCTTGTCCTATCCTCTCCCCTTACACACACACTTACACTAACACGCTCTGCACTGCCACATGTTCCGGGAGACCGGTCGGGAGCTTAGAGCTTGTCCCAGCTGGGGCGGTGTGCCCCGCTGGTGGGAGAGTCCTGGTTAGGGGGAAACTCCACTAGCCGACAGTAGGTCGGCGCCGGATTTCGCCATCCAGCGGGGGAAGATCACCGCCATCTCCCGAGAAAAAAACATGCACTACACTAACGGGACTAATGACCAAGGTAGTTGACGTGCCCGGAAACACGAAAAAATCAATCAATCAATCAAAACCTGCGGGCCTCATGCGAACCGCGTTGCCATTTATTGTGGTCGGCGAAAAGTTATTAGTCAAAATTTTTGAGTAAAGGTCCCATGCAACCATGTCGAGCGAGAACTTAGTGGCCGTAGAGCACGCGGCCTGCTGGGGTCAACATACCCTTTAATAGAAAAAGAGGTGAAGTTTAGATGTAAGGACTTTTTTCTCGTGAAATCAGAAATGAAAAAAACATCCCAACTTCATCATATCACTGCGTTATGTATGGTACGGCCTGATATCACGCATGGTTCCATACCCCCCTCCGTGTCAGAGCAGTTGGGCAAAGTGCCGAGATCAACTTTACGGGGAAGTCAGGTGTAGACCTCCCGAGTAATGAAAATATGACCCGCAAACATTTCAAGGTTTAAGTTGTGGCTCTTGATGCCTTGCAAGTTGGGCAGACCTGGTCTAGTGTATGGTCGAATATGCGGGACGTAAAAGGTAACCGACTGTCGGGTGGAAAAGGCCCTAGATTAAAAAAATTGAGTTTAAATGTTACTTCCGGCGCGAAATTCAAATGAGTTGCCGCGTCACAGGGAACACCGTCGCCGCGTCTGCCAAAGGGCCAGTCTTGTGTCGTTTCTCCGCATTTTCGGTGAAACTGTCTAGTTAGGAAAACATCGCTTGACGAACCCTTAATTTCTTTCAGTTTATCTAGTGTTTTATGTGTACCACAATTCATTGAATTATTAATCTACTTAAAATATATTTGTGTTGTAAATCATAACAACTGCGCTGCGGCGTAATGCAGTGTCGTATGCTGAATACGAACAATGAATGCTGAATACGAACCTAGCCTTTGGGAAAATTACAAAACTTTTGGAATACTCGAATACTTTTTTTTCATATCTTGGGTGTGAACTAATTTTTGTGTCTATCTAAGTCACATACGATGAATGATAGTCCCCTGCAGTTTCTATCCTTAATATCATGATACATGCCAGGAGATCTTTGGAGCTAAAATATTCGTTCATTGAAATACTGAGTGTATTGGATATTCATACATTACATGTTATTACTTCCTATGATTTTATTTAACCAATCGTCGTGTCTAAAAAGCGAGAGAAACGGATTTTTGTAGAACTGCGAAAATGTACGAAAAATAATATGAAAATCTTGAAATATGAAAAATACCGTGGAACTGAAAGGAAAATAATCAAAATGACTACCAAAGTGTTGTGATGTATGCTGGTTTCTTTCTTTCATTCTTTCTTTTTTCTTTCTGTTTATTTTTCTTTTTTGTTTCATTTTCTTTCTTTCTTTTTTGTTCTTTTTTCTTTTTCTTTCTTACTTACTTTCTTTGTATACTTATTTATTCATTCGTTTAACGTCAGAAACAGTGAAAACTGTATTTAAATAAAGAAAAGGAGTTAGTCGGAGTTCCGTTGTTAGTATGAATGAAGTTACATAGGAAATTCGAGGATCCAAACGAGGATTTGCTAATTCTACGTTATTAATTGCAGCTATTAAATGCATAGTCCTTTGTTTCTGTCAGTCTTCCTCATCCACTATGCCTGTGCTGATGCGTTCCTGCAATTAACGACCCTATCGTCTCTCTCTCTCTCTCTCTCTCTCTTTCTCTCTCTCTCTCTCAGTCTCTCTCTGTCTCTGTCTGTCTCTCTCTCTCTGTATCTCTCTCTGACTTACAAATCCTTAACGATTACGGGTAGAGGGTACTTGCCCGCATTAAAGTAAAAAAGTTGCAACTCATAAAATACTGAGACCAGCTGAATTGGCTCAGGGCATCAATTGATATCACTGCAGTGCCTCAGACCAGGAAGCCCTGGGGTTGGAGTCCTGTCACTGGCAGGACTTTCGACATTATCTAGATAGCTAGATCGAATTCAGCCACTGTCTGGAGGAGAATTCTAGTGTCCGCCTGCTCTAAACGGTAGTTTTACGTGGTTTCGCCGATGAATACCAGTCGAATTCTGAGCAGTATCCTAACAAACCAGCTACGGACCAGCCGCTATCCTTCCTTTCTCTTCTTCGTCCTATTCTTACCCTAGAGCTTGGGCTGGCTGGGGTGGTGCCCAACCGGTGGGCGATACCTGGGTGAGAAAAATCCCGCAAGCCTTGCAATCCAGCTGGGGAAGAATACCGCCACCTCCCGTAAAAAAACATGCGCTACACTTACGGAACTAATGTCCATACTAGTTGACGGAACCGGAAACTCGAAATAATCAATCAAAAACTGAGAGAGTAGAACATTCAGCAAGATCATAATACAATTTGGTAAGGTTCAATGCAACAAATCTGTGATGACCTAAGATACACCATTCAAAAAGGAACTTTTTCGATAATAATTCTCAATGGTTATTTGAACTTGTGTATATGAATCTTTCTGAACTTCTTCTGAAGGTCTATGTCGAATTATGAACGTACTATGTAGTAATATAGTAGTTTCTATTTTTATGAAGCTTTCAGATTTTCGAACAGAGATATTTGCAGAGAAATTTTGTAAAAATAAACAAATTGCGTATCACAACAGTAGTAGCTAGGATGTAAATATTTGTGAAAATAGTCATGATAACGACGAATAGCAGAGAATCCACTAAAACGTCGCGGAAGTAGTACATATTCACGCTTCCAATTCTCATTGTTTCTTCGAGCATTTTTCATGCAAAATGTATCACAATCCAGAAATATGACTTACAAGCTTTAAATAACGCTAAAACATCATATTTAAGAATTTACATTGGTGTGAACATATTTTCAATGACGACCAAGCTGTCTACATAAATACAACGTTTTATTAGCATCTTTCAGCACCAAGCTATCAAATACCTTGGTTTATTGTTTACCCCAAATAGAATTGGAGACATTCCAACGTGGGTTTTTTAAGAATCACGTGCGAAGGGCATTTGCATCCCGTGAAATAAAATCCTTACTCCTTGCATGATGAAACGAAATTAAAGTGTTGGATTCTAACAGTAGATGAAAGATGATAGTTACAAATCAATAGAAGTAATGTACAGAGAAGGAAAGAAACGTATCAGTTTAGTAGACAACAGACGAAAAGTTTTGGAATATTAGTACATTTATTCACATTCAGTTCCAAATTAAGAACTCTTCTCGTAGGATAAACGTCGACATTATGAGTAAATACAAGCTACTCAGCTCCAAGAACATCACACTGAACGCACAAACGAATAATAATTCAAGATTTGCCACTGCCGCGACGGGAACATATTTTGGTCGCGAGGACATTATCGTCCTAAGTGTAATGGCGTTTTCTTATCACTGCACCGCGCACGCTCCTTGCATCAGAGCGTCAGATTCCAATATATCTTTGTTCATGGCTTCCTGCAAGCCCCGCTCGGGCGCACTCCAGCCCTCTAATCATGGGTCCCTTAACAATGACGAGTGGAGGGTGCTTGTCGGCGGCGCGGCGCGGCGTGGCGGGGCGGGGTGGGGCGTGGCGGGGCCCGGCGTGGCGGGGCGCGGCGGGCTCCGCGCGCCCGGCGCAGTGCCACGCCGATTGCATTATGTAATAGCTCGGGGTTGAAATACGAGGGCGGGGGGGTGCGACGAGGGCGGCGCGCGTCGGCGCGAGGACGGCGGGGGCGGGGGCGTGGCGATGGGGTGGGGCAGGAGGAGGAGGAGGAGGGGGAAGGAGGCTCTTCGGGGAGACGCGGAGGGGGACAACTTGGCAGAATGATGACGGTCATTGGATTAGAGCATGATGCTCAACGCCTCAGTTATTTACGGCCCCGGCGCTGGCGCTGTCAGGCCCCGCTGCGCGCGTCGCTCCCCGCCCCGCCCCAGCCCCCGCCGCCCCCGCCACCCCCGCGCCGCGCGACCACCCGCGGAACTAAAGGGGAAGGACCAGGCCGCCGCGGCGGGACAGGGACGGGAACGGTGGCGGTGAGGGCGGTGGTGGGGCGATGGCGACGGCAGCGGTTGTGGTGGTGGAAATAGCGATGGCGGTGACGGGGATGACGATAGCGTCGGAGACGATAAAGGCAGTATCGCTGTGTGGTAGCAGTAGTTGTTGTGGTGGTAGTGGTGATTGTTGTTGTATTTGTTGTAATGGTGATAGTGCTGGTCGTGGAGGTTGTTGTTGTTGTTGTGATGGTGGTGGTGGTGGTGGTAGTCGTGGAGGTTGTTGTTTTGTGGTGGTGGAGGTTGTTATCGTTGTCGTCGTCGTTGTCGTCGTCGTTGTCGTTGTTGTCATTGCTGTTGTTGTTGCTGTTGTTGTTGCTGTTGTTGTGGTGGTGGTGGCAGTGGAGGCGATGGCTGTAACGATGACGATGGGTGTGGCGGTGGCTGTGGCGATGACGGTGGCGGCGTTGGCAGCGGCCGGTGGCAGAGTGGGTGGCGTGAGAGGCGGCGACCACGGGTGGTGGCGGTGGCAGGGTCCGAGGCGGGGACGGTGGCAGTAGTTGGCGCAGGCGACGACGTCTGTCGCCGCGGCGACTGCGACTGCCTCGCGCCGGCGGAGTAGTGTGCGCGGGGAGGTGTGTGACATAAACGCAGCTGTGTGTCATAGAGCCGGGTGCGAGGGCGCACTGTACTCTGAAATGGGCTTCGTGTAAGCATAGCGTAAGTAGCTTCGTGCTCGTTCGTATGCAGAGATTGTAAGATGACTTTCAGGATAATGTAGTGACAATATGATGAATGAATGAATGAATGAGGTAATGATGATCTTCATTACAGGTGTAACTAATTATATTCAACATGAAATTCTTTGAGTTTAAACAAATTATATTCTAAATATCATTACCACACGAAGAAAAATAAATTCACCTTGCGGCTAGATCGCGCCCTATATATTTTGAATCACAGATATCGAATAACCACGAGAATTGACTTATCGGGTCTGCTTTGCTATCCTGTGGGTTATCCTATGAAATGTATTATATATTTATGTATTTGTATTTTGTTTCAAAATAGTTTTCACAAATTTTTAAAGCAGTAAGGTCTAATTTATGTGCTGTCAATACAAGACCGGATTCTCATAACTATGCCGTAATTGAGGTTCACTTGAAAAACGTTGAAAACCGGAGGCCCGAACCGAATACTGGAAACGCTTTCATCAAGGTATCAAAATAACGAGGGACAATATTAATTGCAAAAAACCGGAAAAAATAATTGTGATTTTGTTTTATCTATCACTAGTTTTGCGCATTTTTTTTCGGAAAAGACTCAGAATTTTCCCAAAATACGAAGACAAGATTTTTTGAAAACTGGCTCAGGTGCTTTGTTTTAACGTTTTGTTCAGATAGAGTGCTATGCACAAAACAACATACTCGCGCCATTTTGAATAAAAAAATTGTATTTTCAAAAAATAACTTTATATTTAATTTTTGGATCGTCTTTCATGATGGTATTCACATTACACGGATATTATATAAATACGTTTTTGAAGATATATTGTTCACATAAACACTTATGACATTTTTCGAGATAGATATCAAAATTTTAAAATGTAACAATTTGTTTTGACTTGCTCATAATAGGTATATTCTGAGTCAAGATGTATTGACCTAACAGAAACCCCGCCACATCAAATACTAGAACGGCCATATATTCTTCAATTTCGTTGTTAAAATTGCGTCAATAACTGACGTTAAAGCAAAACCGATGATATAAATTCAATTGATTTGTGGGTGCTTTCTAGTGCAGATTTTGACTATTCACGTTTATTAAACCGCAACCCGCCATTGATTTTACATAACTGTTGAAAATAATACGAGTAATATGTAATTTTCAGCGTCACTTTTTTTTAGTGACAACAAATTTCATTAGTTTTGGAAATAAAATAGTTAATGGATGATATAATTTCATTATATTTCGCGCATCATTGCTCTGAATTATAAATATCTGATTCAATTTATATTTATGATACAGTCTAAGAAAAAATAATTGTTTTTTTTTAAAGTTCAGTTACTATTCACGTGTCTTTCATTACTTTACTTTTTCATGAGTTACATTTCTTTTCAAGACGTTGACCGCTGTGTACCTAATGTATTAAAAGTTAATAGTAGTGAAAGTTAGACCGTATTTACACACAGAAATAATTTCACTGATACGAAGTAGAAAAGTCAGGATACTTGTTTTGTGAAGTGATATTTTTTGTGCACAATTGGTTTGTGTGTTAGGTTATAATAGGTATTTCTAGTTTCTATTTTCCGGTTCACTGCTATAGATTTTCTTCGTGTTAAATATTACACTAGTTTCATTATGTTCTCAAGTTTGTTTCTTTAATTTCTTATAGTTTCCCTTGTGCGAGTACAAATCTTTCCTCTATTGTTCTTTATTTTCATTTGTGTTCTCCTTTTTCGTTTTCATTTTTCAACCTTTGTATTTTGTACAATTCTTCAAAGTTTTTCCTCTCAAGTTTTTCTCAGCGTTTATCCAATCATCGTTTTTACTCTTATTTCCTCATCTGGTATTTTGCTCGAGAACTTTCATTTTACTTTCTGTTAAACACACAACCAAAGGAAAGGAAGTATGTTTAAGTTAAAAGAAAAGTATATTTACATTTATCTACATTGAAGTTGAAATGTTCCTTCAGTGTCCTACAGAAGCTTTCACAACTTGTAAGAAAAAAGCCGAATATTTTCTACAAAAAGTTTTGGAACAAGCTATGAAGATGGTACTAAAAAGCGGGAAGCCTTTTTTCTTTCATTATCCACACGCTAATTTATCTTATGCAAAGTTTTCAATTGTACACCTTCTTAAGGTAATTACTTAAAAATCATCTCGGCATACACTATATCTTTTATAAGAGTTTTTAACACCTATTGTTGTTGTTTTTTTGTTTTTTTATTTATTATTAATATAACACCTATTGTGTACCTTATAGGAGCACTTTCCTCTAAAATATGTTTTAAAACATATTGACTAACATACTATCCTGCTGAGCGTGCATAAAATTGAAATATGTCTGTATGGTGAACTGTGGTTAATGTTGTTTACTTCCTTCAAATTCCACTTGTAGTTGTCATTGAATTATTTCACTGAGAATGGGTAATTCTTGTATGCAATAACTTATCCGTTATGTAAAGCAATAAGAGAATAACACGTTTTACGGTAATTTTCACTCATTGGATCATATACATTTTATTTTCATTATTGAGTAAATAAAATAACAAAAACTAAAATACAGATTTTATTGTTCAATTTTTACCTAAATCAATTAAATGTTTAAAATCCGTTTCATTAATTACAGATGAAGTTTCCACTAGACTCTCAGAGCGATGCACTATTCATGAGCAGGTCGTTCTTGTATTTGCTCTGAAAACCGTTTTCTCTGTTAGCCCTGGAATTATTGATGAAACGCGTTTCTCCTTTCCTTTCGAATATGGAAGGTTCCGATTTTTTCATTTGCTGCGCCCGGGACTGCTGTCCGCGGGGGTACTTTTTCGGTCAATGATAATGGTCTGGAACGAGGCTGTAAAGAAATTGAGGTAGTATTCACCTTAGTTGATGCTTGGATGCTGACACAATACCGGGTGTAGCTAAACTTTGAGGTCAGATGTCTTATACTTGTGTATCTCAGAATAAATTGTACAAACTTTTAAGATAAGTATAGGGGTAGAAAATTATCACATTTTCCCCTATGAAAATGTATTGAGGAATTTCTTATAACGATACTTAGACACCTAACATTTTCTCTCGATTGTTGGGCAGAAGGTAATGCAGAGATGTTCGACAGGTCACGTTCTAAAGCAGTCAACGAATTTACATGTTTCTGCCGAACACCCATGTATACTGGGATGCCTAATATGACTGTAGTGTATTCACATGCTGAGGATGACAATGAATCAACTTTTCGTTGGAGTGGGTCTCACGTAATTTAGCAGTCAGACTGTTCGCCTTTCGACTCTGGAACCAGAATTCAAATCCTGGTCTTTCCTTCTGGAATATGTGGAGGACTATTTCAGAGAATTTTATTATATCTTTAAAGTTTCTTAATAATTTTCAGACAGTTGCTAATTCGTTTATTTCTTTAAATATTTTATTTTCATCAAATATTCTAATTTTTTTTTCAATAATTTCTAAGTTTTTGGAGAATATTTTTTTCTGCTGCATCGTTTTAGAACTTAATGAAGGAGAGAAAACGAATTTCTGAAATCTTTCAATACTATCCTCATTACTTACTATAGGTCAAGACTTGTCTCCGTAGTCCGAGTTAACTATTCTTGCCATTCATTACATCAATGAAAGAGGTAGATACCATCTAATTAACAAGATTTTTAGGTGAGATTCCCCCCCCCCCGACTACTTATTTTTCTTCACAAGATCAAACCTTCAATGTCGTTTTTATGAAGTTTATCGTGTATAAAAACGTGTCCAGCGAGTTTTTCTTTGGGCTTCTTGATTTTTATAAGTACTCTTCTTTTTTCTCCTAAAGCTCGTAATAAAATTATATTTACTCTTCTTGTCTTTCCGAAGCAAGACGACTTCAGAACATCATCTCAGGTGCCTCCAATCAAGATATCTCCTGTTTTCGCATTGTAAAGGTCTCACATCCTTAGGTTAATATACTCTTCTCGAATGGTTGAGAATGATTAGAATGTTGGTTGACTACACTCTAGTGATTACAACGAGGTACCTTTAATACTGAAAGCATACTTTGTGAATGTTTCTCTCCTCTCGATTCCGCATCTTATTTTTTCAACATCATCTTCACGGATTAAACATTCTGGCCCGTTCCATTTTCTTAAAAATGACCTCGTCATCATTTGTTAGGCACTCCAATGATCTCTCCACTTTAGTTATGTATTGGTTTATTGTTTTGTTCGTTCATGTATCCAGCATGCGCTCTATATTCACGATTAAATTTCGATAATGTTTTAGCCCTTTATTTAGAAAAATCAGTATAAATGTTGCGTATTTGTTGTATTTAAATGCCGACCCAGAAGAGA
Organism: Teleogryllus occipitalis; assembly: GCA_011170035.1. Taxonomy (NCBI): domain Eukaryota; kingdom Metazoa; phylum Arthropoda; class Insecta; order Orthoptera; family Gryllidae; genus Teleogryllus; species Teleogryllus occipitalis. The sequence goes on from BLKR01002497.1 coordinate 145,410, forward strand.
GTTTTATCTTTTCTACGGCTTGATGCATTTCTTTTTAATTTTCGTATCTCTCTTTGTCCATTGACTGCATAAAATGCTAATTGAAATTAATTGTCTGAAATTTAGTTAACATTTTTACTTTAATATTTCATTGAGAGCAAAAAATCAGAGTTATTGAAAGTATGCTTTGTATTAATTTCTCTTCAATACCTTACTTTATAATATTTACACTTGTATTGGGATGCGTCATTATCTACACAAGAATGTTTCTTTAAATATTAATTATTACCTTGATGTTTCGTTGGGATAATCGTTTAACTCGTGAACATATAAACTTATGTTTTAAAACTATTATTGATACAAAGTTCGAATAAATCGATAAAATTCTTTTGAAATGTGCAAATTGCTACTTGATATTTATTTTCTTCACGTATTTTAAAAGACCTTCGTTTCTTCATGAGAGGGGTATGTTTAAAGTAACTCCTGCATATTTCTGACCACAGAAATATAGCTTTGAAAAATTCACACCTTGAGTTTTGCATTTGTATCGAATTTCTCGCAAGGTTTATCATTTTTCTTTTCAATTTTTTGAATGCACCCTCGCTGACAGACGTGGAAACGGCCATTTTCACGTCCATGTCTGTCTACATTTGAGGAGGCGTCTTTTCCAAACGTCTATTCCATCTCTGGGTTCTCTTTCTATTCGCTGCGCATTCCTTTGAGCTATTCACTAACGTGTTTTCATGTGTTTTCGCAACGTGTGGTGGAGTTTGATTCAAATCCTTTAGTGTTTTTTTTTCGGACATTGTGTATGCGTCGCGGCAGTCAAACACAATTCCGAAAAGCCACTGACGGGGCTCGTAAAAAGGGAGCGCGAATTCCATGGCTGGCAGCGCATCGAAAGGTCACCGCCCCCCGCGCCGTCACCCGACGAGCTGTTTTCTGGCGTTCCGAACTTATCATATCCATATCGATTTTGTCTTCGGGGGCTCTCGGTTATGAGCGCGTATTAAGCGTTAGTTAGTAGCGTCAAAATGCATCCATCAATTGCCGCCTGGGGGCGTGGATCTACCGATCGTTACTTCGCTAATATTGTATTTTTCCTGTATCCCTTTCATTGTCTTTACAATATGAAACAAATGAAGAATACAAACTTTTAAAACGAATGTTTAACATTAACCCATCCCTTTGGAACTAGAAATATTTTGAAAAAATATGATTCAGCATAAAATATTTGGAATTGGAATTGAGAATATCATCACGCTTAAATAATAATTTCTTTAATACAGAGCGCTGCCCAAATGAAGTGCACCCAAATGAAGTGTGCTGTACCTCACTTATCTCGCCGGAACTTATTACTACTACAGTAATACAGAAACAAAATACATTTTTCTACACTATTATTTATTTCATTAAATTATATTGTTAATTTTTTGTGATATTGTTTTCTCTATAAAACAACATTAAACGTTAATTTTTTTCCGCAATTTTTCTTTCGAAAGGAACATTCAGTATCTTGTTGAGTTATGTTAAAAGGAAATATAGTAAGGAATACGCAAATCAGTCGATCATTAGAAGCCAAAAGTCAAACTAAATAAGAATTGATCTCATTAAAGATCTGAGAAGCCACATTAAAAATGTGGCGGCATCTCATAAATCGCGTGAGAAACCGCTCGCATTCAGAAAAAATAAACTTTGGAAGGGGCCCTAACGAGCGTCGAGCAGCCGTCGTGGAAGGGCCAGCGCCGGACGCAGTCCGCCCCCTTCCTTCAACTCCCTCCGCCGGCCAGCCTCACGGGCTCCCGGCACTGGCGCGCCCGTTGACCGGCCGTCCGCGCTCCGCTGCGCCGCCAATATCAGCCCCGGCCGCCGACCACGGCCACCCGCCTCGACCTGTTGGGGGCGGCCCTCGGCTCACCAGAGCCAACAGCCCCGTCCCCGCCTCTCGCCGTCACCCCCGTCACCTGCCACTTCCCACCACAGTCACCACTCCGTCACCCTGCCACTCCCCGCCCGTCTACTAACCACTGCGTCTCCCAGCGCCCCGCCTCCCCGTCACTCCTAACCCCGACACCCTATCACCATGCCACACCGCCACCCTCGTCATCCTGCCTCTCTGTTCCCAGCAACCCCGCCTTTCTCTAGCTCGTACCATCGCCACCACATCACCGTGCCGAACTGCCACCCGGCCGTTCCCCACCCGTCATCCTGCCTCTCTGTTCCCAGCAACCCCGCCTTTCTCTAGCTCGTACCATCGCCGCCACATCACCGTGCCGAACTGCCACCCGGCCGTTCCCCACCCGTCATCCTGCCTCTCTGTTCCCAGCCACCCCGCCTTTCTCTAGCTCCTAACATCGCCACTACATCACCGTGCCAAACTCCCACCCAGCCGTTCCCCACCCGTCATCCTACCTCTCCGTCCCCCAGCGACCCCGCCTCCCCGTCACTCCTAACCCCGCCATCCCATCACCATGTCATACCGCCACCCTCGTCATCCTGCTTTTCTGTTCCCAGCAACCCCGCCTTTCTCTAGCTCCTATCATCGCCACCACATCTTCGTGCCAAACTCCCACCCAGCCGTTCCCCACCCGTCATCCTACCTCTCCGTCCCCCAGCGACCCCGCCTCCCCGTCACTGCTAACCCCGACACCCCATCACCATGCCACACCGCCACCCTCGTCATCCTGCCTCTCTGTTCCCAGCAACCCCGCCCTTTCTCTAGCTCGTGCCATCGCCACCACATCACCGTGCCGAACTGCCACCCAGCCGTTCCCCACCCGTCATCCTACCTCTCCGTCCCCCAGCGACCCCGCCTCCCCGTCACTGCGAACCCCGCCATTTCATCACCAAGCCTAACCGCCACCCAACTATTCCCCGCCCGTTATCCTGCCTCTCCGTCTCCCAGAGACCACGCCTCCCCATCACTCCTAACCCCGCCACTCATCACCATGCCAAACCGTCACCCGGTCATTCCTCAGCCGTCATCCCACCTTTCCATCTTCCAGCGACCACGTCTTGGCGTTACTCCTAACCCTTCCACCCGATCACCCTGCCCAACCGCCACCCGCCCATTCCCCACCCGTCATCCGTTCTCTTTGTGTTCCCGTAACCCTACCTCCCCGACTATCCCGCATCACGCCACCCCTCTACTGCGCTACCACGCTTTCCCATCATTCCGCCTTCCCGTCACCCCCTTGGCCCCTTATCCACCCCCGCCATTCGCAGCTCCTCTTTCCTGCCATCCACCACACCACCTCCTCGCCTCACAAATGCTTCCCAAATGCAAGTATTGGGACACTGCAGCAACTCTAAACCGAAAGACCTACGGTTCGAGTCTCGACGGTAGCGAATTTTCTATACTAGCTTGAGAGCTAGGTCGAATTCAGCCGCTGTCTGGACGAGAATTCTAGCGGTTAGTATTCTGCTAAGTAGTTTTCCCCTTGCATCTCCGATCACCACTCGTTCTGACGCTCCTGGGTACACAGGTTTATAGTTATAAATCATCTATCTTCTTACACTTTACTTCTGCAAATATCACTTACACTTACAGTCGGTAATAGACGGTTGTAGAGTTTGTTAACAATATGTGTAATGTCCGATTACCATGTTATTGATGTGATATTCGGATGATATATGAAATGCTTTACAATATAAGCAAAAAGTCTACATATCGGTTATTCGTCAGTTTACAAAGGTGTGATGTAGTGCTGTCGGCTACATGAACGAATTGTGACGCTACGTGAATAGTGATGAGGCGACAATAGAATGAATGACAGGTAACAAGAAGCAACCCTTGAAAGCTTGTCATTTTCCATGTTTCTCCTCCACATACTCCACATCCTATGTTGAAGTGATGAGTGTGAGGGGGTGCGTGTTAACCTCTACACCACAGGGCAGCCAAGAATTTTGTAGCCCCAACTGTTTCAGGAATAATGTTGAAGCGACAAACGAACGATAGAACTGCAGCAATGCACTTTGTACTATATCAGACACGAAGTATTACCAAAGTAGCACACATTTATGATTTATCTTTAAGCAACATATGAGAAGGATGTAGCGTTGTTTCAGTTCGATTTTGTTTTTCCAAGAATTTTCACTCTAACTTCTGTCACATCTTCGCGATTATTACTGCTGTCTAGAGGAGAATTTTAGCGGCCGGGTGCTTACGGTAGTTTTCTGCGGAAACTCAGTACTGGTCAAATCATGGGGAAATATCTTATAAAACGTGCCAAGGACCGCGCGCGATCATTCTTTAGTCGTCCTCATCCCGTGCTTTCCTCTTACGGACACACGTACACTTTGAGGCCCCACACAAACGCACATGTCGGGAGCATAGAACTTGTCTCGGCCGGAGTGGCGCTCGCCGTTGGAGATACCTGAATGTGGTAAACCTCGAACTGCCGAGTAGACTAACCGGACTATTGACCATAGTAGTTGACGCGTCAAGAAACACGAAAGCGAACACTCCCGACGCAGCCGTCTTGTCGCTGCTTGCACAGGCGGCAACCCAGCTGCCCTGCGCAGCACCATCTCCTTGCTGCAACCTTCGCCTCCTTCCTGCTCCCGTGGTCACGGCATTCTCCCCGCCTGGATGCCCTTCCCACTCCCCACCGCCCCTTATGCCACGCTCACACCCATCACCTCCCCCTCTCACTTCCTTTCCGGAAGAGGTGGCTCAGGGCACCAACCGATGTCACTCCAGTGCTTCTGACTAAGAGGTCCTAGGTTCGAGTCCCGAAATTCGTGGCCTAATTTTCGACACTACATACATAGCTCGGTCTAGTTCAATCGCAGTCTGGGGGAGAATTCTAGCGGCCGGCCACTCTGATAGTTTTTTGTGGTTTATCCGATAAACGCCAGGCAAATGCCGGGAAAGGATCCTAGCAAACGGATCATGGCAGGTGGTGATCTTTCCTCCCTTCTCCTTGTCCTATCCTCACCCTCTCCCACACACATATACATATACATGCACCGGCATGACTGGCATGCACCGACATGACCATACATGACTCGGCCAGCGTGGTGACACGCTGGTAGGAAGTACTTCGTTGGGGAAACCCTGTTAGCCGACGGTAGGCGAGTGCCGGATCTTACCATCCTGCGGGGGAAGATCACCGCCACCTCCCGAGGAAAAAACATGCACTACACTTACGTGACCGGTGACCTGAGCCGTTGACGTACTCAGAATCACTAATCAATCTCTTGCTTCCTTCTCCTCTCCCGGCACTTTCCCCAGTTACCTCTCCCTCTTTTCACTACTCCGTCTAACTATACCCCCTCATTTCCTGGCCATTCCCTTCTTGATAGTTCCAACTGTTTTGCCACTCATTCTTTCCACGTTCGGCCCCCTCCGCCCGCAACCATCTCTCTCCGCCACCCACCATTATCGCAGAACTCATTTGCCCTTGTGCCGCCGTCGAAGCTGCGTTCTCCCGCAATCGACAACCTGGCCGCCCACTCGCGCAGTGAGCGAAAGGCGCGCAGCGGTTCGTGCCTATGAACGCCGCTCGCCGCGTTTCGCTAACGGGAGGCTGCCGGTGTTCCGGTGGAGGCGATGGAAACGGTCAGAGCAGGACGGGGAAGGTAGCGGTAGAGGTGGTGGAGGCGGCGGTGGCGGTGGCGGTGGCGGTGGCGGCGGCGGTGGCGGTGGCGGTGGCGGTGGCGGTGGCGGGGCAGGCGGTAGCGGTAGCGGTGGTGGCGTAGGCGGTAGCGGTGGAGGTGGCGGTGGCGGTGGCGGTGGCGGTGGCGGTGGCGGTGGCAGCGGTGGCGGCGGTGGTGGCGATAGGGCGACGGCAAAGGAAGCAGCGGACGTTGGGGATTAAAACTGAAGCGGTGGAAGCGGTGACAGAAGGGAGACGGGTGACAGAAGGGGGACAATGAGCCCGCGTTTGTGGGAGCGGAAGCGGTGGTGGACAGCAGTTGCTTCGGTGACATGGTCGGCAATATCGGTACCAGCACCGATCATGGATCACAGGATCAAGGGGGTGGTACAGACGGGTCGTGGAGGGCGACGGGTACGATGGGGTCGACGGGCTTGAAGGAGCCGCCACAGGGCCCACGGGACTAATGGCACTGACGGGGGAAACGGGGCCGAAGTGGACGAGGTAAACAATCCCACTGAGGCGAAGGAGCCCATGGGCTTGATGGGACCAACGGGACTGAACTGGGAGAGGTGGCTCAGTGCATCAACTGATGTCAATGCAGTGCCACTGACCGGGAGGTTCTAAGTTGGAGTTCCGATAGTGGCAAGATTTTTGACCCTAGCTTCTCTGCTAGGTCGAATTCAGTCGCTGTATGGAGGAGAATTCTAGAGGCCGGATGCTATGATCGGTGCCAGGCGAATGCCGGGGCAGTACCATAACAAACGGGCCACTTACTCCCAAGCAAACCCAATCAAGAGAAGGAAAGTGACGTGAAGAGTCGAGAAGGGGTGTGACGGGAAGGGACGAACCAAGACATGGCCGGGTGGGGTGGGGAGATGTGCGACTCTACAGGTGCTTGAGCCCGAGATGGAACATGTGGTAACAGATCGACGCAAGGAGGAGGAGGGATGGAAGGAGGAAAAACGGGATGAATTGGGAAGAGTTGGGACGGAAAGGGACGAAGCAGGATATAGTCGAGTGAAGCGGGGAAACAGTCGAGGCGACAGGGCGAGATAGAACATGAACTAACGGATTGTGGCGAGGTCGTAATGGGAGGGGTAGAGACGGAAGGTGAAGGGATTCGACGGCGAGAACTGGGGCGGAAGAGGACGAAGTAGGACATGGCCGCGGCGGGAACATGGTGGGGGGCGACAGGAAGCTTCGGAGCGAAGTAGTATATGAAGTTACGGATTATGGCGAAGGGTGGGTATGGGAGAAGTAGAGGTGGAAGGTGGTGGTACGAGACGAGTAATTATGGAATGGAAGGCGACGAAGCAGGGCACGGTCGTGTGGAGGATAGGACGGTTAAGCTCGAGATGGAGCATAAGGTAACTGTGTACGGCGAACGGGAAGGAGAGATGCGAAAGGTGAAGGGACGAGAAGGATAGGGTTAGGACGGAAAGGAACGAGGCAGGGCATGGCCGTTTGGGACGACATTCACACTAGGACAGGTGGAATCCGAGCGAGATGGAATGTGAGGGCGCAAATGACCTTAGCTGTTGAAGCGCCTTTAAATTCAATCAATCAATGGAATGTGAGGTAACATGGCGGCATGTGAGTAGGAGAGTTTCGTTTTAGTCACGACGGTGACAGGATTTTCGACACTAGCTAGATGGCTGAATCGAGTTAGCCGTTGTCTGGAGGGGAATTCTAGCGGCCAGCTGCTCCAATCAGTAGTTCTTAATGGTTTCGCTGATCAAAACGAGGCGAATGTTGGAGTCGTACCATAAAAAACGGACAACGGAACCCGCGTGATCTTTCCTTCCTCTTCCTGGTCCTATCCTCACACCTGACTTACACACTACACGCACTACACTACCACACGTACCGGGAAACCAGTTGGGAGCTCAGGGTTTTTCCAGGCTGGGGCGTGACCCCGCTGGTGGGAGACTCCTGATTGGGGAAACCCTCGTTAGTGGACGGTAGGGCGGCGCCAGATCTCACCATCCAGTGGGGGATAGATCAACGCCATCTCCCGAGGAGAAAACATATACTACACTTGCGGGACTAATGACTTTAGCAGTTGGCACGCTCGGAATCAGTGATCAATCGATAAAAGAGACGGGAGGGCTGGGACCGGAGGGGGGACGAAGCAGGCCAAGGTCGTGTGGGGCGAAATAATTCACGCCACGACAGGGCGGTTCAGAGTGAGATGGAATATGAGGTAACTGTTCGCGTCAAGGGAGGGAGGAGAGAGGCGGGAGGTGTTGCGAGGAGACGGGGAGGGTTGCGACGGGCAGGGACGAAGCGGGGTGGGGAGCTGCTCGACGCGACAGGGCGCTGTAGAGCGAGATGGAAGAGGGGGAGGGGAGGGGGAGGACATACGTCCGGGAGCGCGGCCGGCAGCGGGGTTAGGCGCGCCCATTGCCGTGATGGGCGAAAGCGCGGCCCTGGGTGCGAGGCGGGACAGCGCTGCCCGAGGGAGGCGAGGACGGGCGCGAGGACGGGCGCGAGGACGGGAGCGCGGGCGCTGCTCGGAAAGCTGACAGGAAGGTTTGCACGGATTAAGCAGGTAGCGCCACCGGCAGACAAGTGAACGCGGGAGAGAGGAAGTACACGTGTGGATCTGCACCAAGATTGCAATTCTCCCGGCGGAAAGGCAAACTGCGTTGATGTTGCTTCAGCGCCCATTGCGCGCCGGAGATGGAAATATAATTAAAATAGGCGAGGGTGCAAATTACCCGGCTAGTTTGATTATTGATTGATTGATTACTAATGATTCTGGGCGCGTCAATTGCTAAGGTCATTAGTCCCGAAAGTGCATGTTTTTGCTCGGGAGGTGACAGTGATCTTTGCCCCGCTGGATAGAGAAATCCGGCGCCGACCTACCATCGGCTAACGGGGTTTTCCCCAACCAAGTATGACTCACCAGCGGGTCACCGCTCCCGTCTGGGACAACTCTGAGCTCCCAAGCGGTCTCCCGGTATGTGTGGTAGTGTAGAACATGTAAGTGTACGTGTGTGTGTGTGTAAGAGGTGATGATAGGATGAGGAATGGAAAGGGGAGATCGCGCGCGGTCCGAGGCCCGTTTGGTAGGGTAGTGCTTCAGCATTCGTCTGATATTGATCGGAGAAATCACCTGGTGTTGATCAAAGGAGTCGGCCGTGAGAATTCTCCTCCAGACAGCGACAGAACTCGACCTATCTATCTGGCTAGTGTGGAAAATCCTTCCACCGTCGGGACTCGAACCCGAGGACCTCCCGGTCAGAGGCAATGCATTGATATTACTTGATGCTCTGAGTCACATCTCCCGGCGCTAATTTGGTAGAAATTACTGGAGATATTATGTTTATGCACTGGAAGCGCCCAAAGAGCCAATTTAACTTACCTTACAGTACATTTGTTTAATGCTGCGCCTGCAATAAGACGAAAGAATGTGGACCTTTATGTTATTCGTTGAATGACACGGAAAATCCACAGTTGAGGTGATTTGAAAATAAGAAAATCATTCAGTGAATCTTCCTGGGCTTATAGTGTTTTGAGTCCATTACATAACATGCATACACCCAACTGTGAATTGTTGCATTTGTATTCCTTCTGCTCGTCGGTTTGGTAACCCAATTTGTCGCTTGAAGCAGATGATAAAATTACGGAAGGTTTTTCGAGAGCAGTAGATATTGATTTTATAGAATGTATGGTTTTCCTCCCAGACACAATACATTTGTTGAAATATTTCTAACATAAAGAAATAAGTCATCAGCCTTGGGAGAATATCCTTTGAGCATATCAACAGCACCTGTTCCTGAGAAAACAATAACATGTGGATGTATTAAGAAGTACAATGGGCCTTCGGGATGTGTTCTGCAGTCCATGCGCACAAATATATTTATGCTAACAATTCTGCGGGAAATATTATTGAAAATTCTTGAAACTTTAATATGGACTTGTAAGACTAAGGTGACTTAGAATATGGACTAAGGTGAATAATAAAAAAAAGCTAGTAGTTCTACAAAACCTCATACGTTCTCTCATTATTTGTAAATTTGTTAATTTCGAAAATGTTCAACGTGTGTTCAAGGAAAATCAATCCCGCCCCCTTCCTTTAAGCGTCCCTTCTTATTTCCGCGGACAGAATTTGAATAAAAAATTTGGAGCGATATTTGAGATCATGTTTTTTTATAAATTGCATTAATTTCATAACCGAATTACGCTAAAACAACTCGTTTTCTAAAGACAACTGTTCTATATAAGTGTCCCAAAATATGTGATAGACGGGCAGACAGACGGGCGGACAGCCGGGGGACAGACGGGCAGACGGACGGATGAACGGATAGACAGACAGACAGACAGACAGACCGTTGGGTAAACGGACTGCCAGACAGCTGGACGGACAGCCGCTCGGACGGACAAGCAGGATGACAGACAAGCTCGGATAGATAGGCAGTCGGACAGACAATCAGACACAAGCAGAGATACAAGCAGAGAGACGAGCAGACAGACAAGCTGGCAGACAAGCAGACAGACAGACAGACAGACAGACAGACAGACAGACAGACAGACAGACAAGCAGACAGACAAGCAGATCGGCAAGCAGAGAAACGGATGAACAGACGTTTTTCCGTCAATCTATTTTTCGGTATCAAGGATCCACAAAACATTCCTTCTGGCCACACCACGTGTTGGAGAAAGTAATTTACTATATACAGGAACAGGATTTGTCTATTATTTCGTTACCAGGGCTGGGGAATAAGAGTTTTTCTGCTGAAAATTAGCCGTTTTCGGGTGCACAGTTATATACTCTTCTTAGGAAATAAGTGCGACATAAGAAAAACGAAAGTGTCAATCACACAGTGATCGTAATTTAATAAACTGATAAGAATTGTGAGCCTTGAAAGTCAATGGTAGCCATCGGATAAGAAATAAATATCTACACTGCTTGTAGAGACACCTGTGCGCAATACATTGTATATGAGTCGTAGGGCAAATTATACAATTGGAGATTGGTGAATTATGAGACACTAATTAGAATTTGATAATAGGTCATATATTGTAATTAAGTGTTACAATGATACAAATAATTTGATTTGATTTATTTACTCTGTCACGATGTCGTTTACCGTTGTATCCCCTTTATAAAATATAATTTTCATTGAAATTGATTGCATTTGGCTATTAATCTTGGAAAAGACAGCAGACTGATGTTGGTAGTAATTAATAGGCCTTGACGTAATAGAACACTTGCGTTTAACAAGCAATACAGTCAGCTTTGCAGAACACTTGTAGTCTAATCCTACTTTTATAGTACACTGAAGATAGATGACTATTTTTGACAATTTATAAGCATTAGATAAGGAATTTGGAAATTTCTTCCTAGTCGTACATCGAAGAGATTCAGGACAATAAAAATTAATGGTTGCAAATTATGCCATAGAAGACTGCAACACACGTAATCGCGAGTAGCTCGAAAACGATGATCCAAGTCTAGGTGAAAACGATATTCCGAGGTGGAAACAATAGTCCTTAAAACAAGGTTCTTGTGTCCCATAGGGACACGAGTTTTCGGGGAACATGTTATGCGGCAACCGAAGTTTAGGGGACAGGTGGGGATATGTGAGGAAAGAGTAGGACACGAAAGGCGGACAGGTGGGGACTTGAGGGATAATGAGGGAGGACAGATGGAAGGCGAATTATTTTTCTTGAGCAGTATTCTACAAATTGAGATATTTTGGAACCTTCTATTCAATTGTGGTGATTTAATTTGGTTTGGTTTCTTCCACTCCATAGCACAAGTGGTTAGAAAACTGAAGAAACCCAAAATATAAGTAAATTATAATTGAGGAAAAATCACGAAATAAGTCTTTCACGATAAAATTCAAAAGCCTGTTTGATTTTTTGTGCAATTTAACATTAACGCTAAGAATGGTTACTCTCCTACAGCACCGGATATACAAAGCTTCTAAAGCACAGTTCAGGGGCTGGCTGATCAATGATGGATCTTACTAGAACTTTAGAAGTATTATTTGTACTAGAATTTTCATTTAAAAGTATATATTTACTAAGAGCTGCATTTTAGCACGGGTCCAACAAGTAATACTTATTGTTAAAAGTAATAGATTGATAGTAATTAATAGCAGGCTAAGTATTATAAATAACTTGCTTATGAGATTACGAATATCAATCCATTAATTTGAAGTTTAGATCATCCAGTTGAACACAAGTTTATTAGTATATTTGCACTATGAAAATTCCAGTGTGCATATCTTTACGGAATACGTGATTTAACGCGTTTCAATCACGTGTTCAGTATTGATAGTTCTTTACGAAACATTTGTAATTTCGTTCAGAATATGTAAGGCATTATTTAAAAACTGCAGTGTCGTATTTGTCCATGTTGGAAGTTCATATAAACTATATTGCTCCGACGGTTTTACTTTTAGACCATCGAAATTCGTTGAGTGATCAAAAAGTCATGAATGCGACAGGAAACACGAAGTTTATGATAAAAACCAAATACTCCCTCTAGAGTTCTATAATTAATAAAGAAATATTAGGGGCCTCTGTCTCGTGAGTGAATTTGTAGTTGAAGCAACCGAAACATTATTATTAAGAGACACGCAAAACTTGATTTTCAATTTCAAAACGATAATTCAATCAAGTTCCTATTTCACGGGATGTAATTCTGTTTAGTATTGAAGTATATTGTAATGATATTTTTAATAAGAATCTGTAAGTTGTCGTTGTGTTTGTTTCATATCACTTAACGTAATTACGTGTTAATAAAATATAATTGGAAGTGTTTTGTAATGTCCAGTCGTCTAGTTCGGGGCATGGGTTGCGACAGGGAGTGAAGATCACCCATCAAGTCGAAGAGGGAGGGGTACAGGCCGTCGGACGAAAAGCGCAGGGATGTTGACAGATAGCCCAGGGGTCGGCTGGCGATTACCGACAAAACATTGCTTCGGGTCTGCAGGGCAGTGGGAGAGGAGGTCGGTGAGCTGAGCTGAGCAGAGCTATGGTTTGGAAAGTGATCACACCGAAGGGTATGACCAAAACCAAACCTACCTGGGTTGCTCAGGGCATCAACTGATGTCATCATAGCGCTGCCTCTGGCCGGGAGGTCCTAGGGCTCGAGTGCCATCGGTGACTGGATTTTCGACATAGCTGCATGGAAGACAGCCGCTGTGTGGAGGAGAATTTTAGCGATCGGCTGCTCTGATCCGTAGTTTTCCGTGGTTACTCCAAACAATACCAAGTGAATGACGGAGAAGTGCCATTACAAACGGGCCACGCACCGCGCGCAAACTTTCCTTCCTCTTCCTTGTCTTATTCTGTACCCTTACATACACGCAAATTCATGTACTAGACTTCCACACATGTCGGGAGACCAGTCGGGTGATCAGAATGTGTCCCGCCTGAGGCGGTGCTCCGTTGGTAGTAGGTTTCTCTTTGGGGAATACTCCGCAAGCTGACGTGTAGGGCGAATTTCACCATCAAAAAGGGAGGAAGACTAATCAAACAATATTTATGAAAATATACTAACATATATTCCACATCATAATATATGTTTATTGTAATAACAAATTTACATCTATTAATTTTTAAATTTAAGTATTGTATATACTTTTCTAACGTTTTTATATTAATACTGTACTCGTTACGAATTGGATTCAAACTGTGTATGTAATAAATTTGTATTCAAACAATTTTTCGAAACCAACCAGCTGTTTACAATTACTGTCACTCGCAACGAAGAATGCCTTCCATGCTTGGTTTTTCATCGATATTTTATTATTATTATTATTATTATTATTATTATTATTATTATTATTATTATTATTATTATTATTGAGAGGCGATTCTCAGACCGATAAGGTCTGCTCTTAGGTCTGGCCACCTAATTATTCACTCCCATTCTTTAACATTATAAAATTCACTAACATTAACCTACATAATAATATTTACAAACTAACATTAAGATACTAATGATATCACACTGACATTAATATACCGAACATTGACATAATAATATGAGCATTCTAACACTGGCATACATTTTCAATCTAACATTTGTGTGTCAGATTTGATTGACTGATTGAGTTTAAGGGCGCTTCAACAGCTAAGATCATTAGCAATATACCATTACCATTCATCTAGGAACATTGGAATACTCACATTTATAATATCGTTAACGTACTAACACTAGCATACTAACAGTACAATATTAACAATTACTTACTAATACTAAATGGAAGAGGAGGACAAAAAATTTACAGTTACTTCCGGTCATGCAAACAAGGAACCATCCCGGCATATGCCTTAAGCGATTGATAAAACGTCAGACAAAACCACAATCAAGATAACGGCTTAAGGCCAAGAACAATACATTCAATACATACAAATGATAAAAAAAGAGTAAAATGTACAACAAAATTGCAAATACAATGCAATTTAGGGCACTTGAGTTGTACATGAAACATTTTAAATTAGATTATTGATATTTTTATAAGTAGCCTAATCAATTTTTGTATGTAGCATAGAAAATACTATTGCAAGATATATAAAAATTCAAGAATTACATGAATTTATTTAGACGTACGTATCAATTATGAAGGTTTATAAACATTCTCAAAACTCTGCAAAGCACGATTTCTTTTAGATTTTTCTTAGGGTGTTCTGGAAGGAACCTGGCGAGCTCCCAACAGTAGACCGAAACGAAACAAATGGCACCTTGTCTCAAATGATGGATGGGAAGAGGTAAGCATGAACTTACTAACCGACACATGTATGTTTCCCGATTGCTACAAGGAGGATTGAAAAAGATAAAGTTAGGTTACTTAACTCTTCACGTTCCCTAAAGACGCGAAATTTTGAGGCGATCAATATTTACTTAATTTTTATTGAGCATTAAAAGTAGATCATGTATTTCGAAACAAATTTAAGCGTAAATAACAACAGAACCCTAACAAAATACTCTTACTGAGTTCATGAAGAACCACGCGCGTACGTATGTATATGTGAGGAAGCAATAAGGGGAGCGTGGCGGAATTTCTGTTGTGGATAATGGACCTACCACGTTACAGCTGGTTGCGGATTTCTGCATATGTAATATCTATGGAAATGAAATCTCATGTAAAGAAAGTCTGTGAATGTTGCGGACGAAATATTCAAAAAAACGTTGGAATTGAGAGTTAGAAATTTAATATCTGCTGCCTGCTCCGAAGCAGCGACAAAAATATTGCAACCTGATACACACATGTTACTTTCTCCTTTTGTAGTGCTTTGTGGGAAGTGTGATTCAGAATTGAAATTATGATTGCTTTTGTGGTTGGAAGTCGTGAAGTGTACGCTCGGCATAGTCCAACGCATTTTATATTTTCGAGTGATTCATTAACTGCTGAGTTTTTTCAACAAAAGTATATTTGTTTTCGAATTTGAAACGTAAGAATTTCCATCCTCTGTATATAATATACTAAGAGTAGATGATGCTGTTTTTAACTAGTTATAAGAAACCGACATAAAACCCTCCAAGTGTGCTACTGATAGAATGAGAATTATTCCCATCTTGCACTAAACAGATGTGATACAAAAAAAGTTTGCATATAACGGAACATATCGCGGGGCAGGTAGAGACATACCGCGTTATATTTCATGAGCAATATTCAACTCGATGACATCTTCTTGCCGCTTTTATTAGAGTTTTGGAGATTTACTCATAACTCCTTACGAGACCAATTCTCTACAGCAAGAGTAGCTACTTACAAGTAGTATCTCAAAATCAATGTAAAATTAAATTCAAAGAATAGAAATATAAAATAAAATTCAAAAATAAAATTAAAATTACTGAAATTCTGTGGAATTTAATCCCGACCCTTAACGATTATGACTGCTTACTGATGCACGATACCGGGTACATAGAGCTGTATCGCACAGTTCAAGGGATGGCCAGTGTAAATTAGGTCCCTCGAAACTACTTTTAAATTCCTAGTTTCGAAAGAGGAACAGTTTTCCTAGAGATTTATAGACCAGCGGTGCGAATAAGATAATTCGCGCCTGACCTCCAGAAGCGTCTCATCGCTTTTATATGCCGCAGCGATTCCCGCGTATTGGAGCCCCGGCCTACGCGTACATAATGAAAGCGTTGATGGAGATGGGTTGATAGAGGCGCTGTATCGTAGGCCGCGGTATATATATATATATATATATATATATATATATATATATATATATATATATATATATATATATATATATATATATATAAGCTCTCCAAGACTGTATCGATTACTTTTTCTGTTTTTTTAATGTGTCCCGTAACTATTTCAACTCGTTCATTAGCCACGACTCATTCTCTTCCGTTCAAAACCTTAGACGTTCGCCTGCCTGCGAGAGAAACGAGGGAAATAGAAAGGAGCGTGACGCGGTGTGCGAAGAAAAATAGGGAGTTCGGGAATTTCACGAGGCCGTCAGCGCGAAGGGGAAAAATCGATTTGGAAACCGCAGGCGAGAGGAGGCCTGGGCAAGGGCGAGGCGAAGGGAGCAGGAGGCGGGATGGGCGGGCAGATGCAGCGCGACGGGGGCGGGGTTGACCGCGGGGGCGACGAGGGCAACGGGGGCGTGTGTAGGGAGGAGGCGACTAGGGGGCGTGGTCGTCCCCTGAGGTGCGGCGCTGAGTGGCATTTCGTGCGTCGACTTCGCGCACAATGGCGGGTGGAGGCGAACTGCACGGGCTGCTTGGACAGTGGTCGGGAAGCGGAATTTCGGTGGACATAACCAATTTTTTTATTGAACTGCGGAAGGAAAATACAGCAATGTGTTGAAGTGGAAGTCATGATAGTTTGCGTTCATGCTTTTTCTGTTGTTGTTTTTTTTTTCACTCCTTGGACAATTAAGTGCTGCAGGTACACCCTCTGTAGGGTTACAACATGTCCAGACTCCTCTTTAACAGCCAATTGACGGCATTTGTTTCCATATTTTCGGAGTTCTTTGTGTGGGTCTTAGGAGAAATTACTGATGTTATATTTCCGCAAAATTTACAATAAGAGTTATACTACTTTAAATGAAGCCAGTAAATATTGACCCTCATTATTGAAAGAAGGTTGGTTGAACGTCAGGGTCGCACTTAATTAGACATAGCTGGATAAATACTCTCTGTTTTACCTGTTTATCTGCGAAAGCAATACATATGTAACAAAAACAAAAATAAAATGTAGGTCACCGGCAGTGATCTAGCTCTATAATATGCATGTTTTATATTATACCGAATATATTCCAAAAGAATCTCTTACCGTATGGGAGAACCACTAATAATTAAACATACTTGTTCAAATAGTTTAAGGATTTTTGTCTAATTAAAAATGTGATCTATGTGGTAAAAAGTGTATCAGTGTTTCAGTGTTTATAGTGTATCAGAACGACAGATCTAATACAATTTCAACCCGCTGCTGTAACTTTATGTCTATTAGATTTATTTTTAATTGCATTATTAAATCAACAATTAATTCACCGTGACTCCTACGTCTTTCACTGGGGGGACATCGGTCCCAAAGTACGTGCACGAAATCCTTTCTTAATAAAACGGGTTGGGAGAATTTTCATGGGGCACATTAATTCCTGATTTCGTAAATTGAGTTAATGATTTGCTTAATTTAATGCTGTATATAATCAGAAGCAAAGTGTAGTTTATCACGTAAATTTGGAAATAATATTAGGTTGTACTGAAAGTTTATATTGCTGTAATTGCATTCCATTGGTTTTAAATGAGCTCTCATTTCATCCCTCATGTTCATATTTTTTTAAACAAAGCTGGATTTTTGCCCTTCACTTTTTTTCGATACAAGAATAATTCATTCATATAATGCATCGTTATATACATTTACTTTCTTGTCGACAATCTACGTTTCTACAAAATTGATATTACCGAACGATTTAAACGAACACAAAGCCTTGCAAACTGAAGACATTTTAAATTTGGGGGTACTTTACATGAAGCCTATACAACATTTTTAAAATTTTCTCAAAAATTCCCTCCAATACTTTTATTAAACTTCGGACTGGTATAGCGTAAAAAACGATCATTTTTGTTTAAATCTCTGGTAGTTCTAAAATTAGATAGAATACTTAAATTAAAAAAGTTAATTTTATTCAGCATCTTCCTATGACTTCAATATTGAAGATATCTTTTTAAGGAAATATTTTGCTGAAAGGCTTATTTTGGGATACCGTCTAAATAATGCACAAATTTTCGAAAATACGAGTAGTTTTTGCAAAATTTTGCTTGAAATATAAACAATTATTAAATGATTATTTTTTCGAAAACTAGTGCAAATTTTTTTTCAAGTTGTTTCCTCGTATGTACTAAGGATGGTTAGAAATTTGTTCTTGGTCCAATTTTTAGCGAACTAGAGTTGTATTTTAAAAAATTCCAAAACAAATATAAAATTGTAAAAGTATAATATTGATGAGGCAGATGTTTAGGTTAATTTATTCTGAAAAGTTAGATATTCAAATACGCTAGTGCAAAATTTTCTTTAAAAACATAGTTTTTGTGTAACTTCTGCTTAAATATAATCCAATTTACAGAAAAATATCTAAAATTGCTCCAATATTTTTTTAAATTTTTTTCAAGGATTAAGCAAAAGTCACTTAAAAATTGCGCAGGTCTGATTTTCGTCAACATTCGGAATTTTCGAAAATATCATATAATAGACATAATGCGAGAAACCTTTAGTAGAGTAGTTTTTTAAGTGTCGGGAAAATTTAATTTACCCGTGCAAGTGCTAATTGCACCCGCAGGGATCGATTTCATGGCCTATTCTCCTACTTTACGTAAACCATGTACCCTCGATGATTCGAAGTGGAAGAACAGTTGACAGGAACAGGAAGAATTTCTTTGCGAATGATACGAATATTCTTTGCAATAATGAAACCGTAAATAATAAAATATCATATGTTTCAAATTGGTTCGGTAGTAACGAATTAATGGTAAACAAAAAAAAAAGGATTTCAAAACAGTTTTCTTTTTCAAATAAACAATTTTGTACTCCATTGAAATTGAACGGTGTGCCATTGACTCATGTTAAAGTAACAAAATTTGTAGGTCTCTAAATTCAGTCAAACTTCAAAGGGAACGTCCATTTAAATGTATTCAACACATAATCAATTTCATTATGCTACGCGTTCAGAATTCTTTCAAATTCAGTCAGCCTTCATACTGCTCTTTGTGTATATTACGTGAATTCCCGCCTGAGATATGGCATAATATTCTGGGGAAATACATCTTATAGCTCCCAGACTTTTAAATTACAAAACCGAATTGTACAAATAATAACCAAATCCCACCCTCGTGATTTTTGTAAGCCTCTCTTCATTAATCTAGGGATTTTACCATTACCTTGTCTGTTGACTTACGAATAAGTGGTTTTTGTGAAAATGACTTGCTTAAGGGCGGGAATATATTTTCAGAAAATGCCGATGTCTATTACTCAAACACTCGACGTAGAAATCATATTCATCAGATGACAGTATCAAGAGATCACTACAAAAAATCACATACAATACATGTACATTATTTTACATTACTTTGCCAGATGACATTAAACGATTAAATTCGATAGAAAAGTTTAAATCCAAAGTGAAATCGTTTTTTCTGCATAAGTGTTTCTATACAATTAGAGACTATACTGAGCATCACAAGGAAAGTAACATTAATTTTAACAGTGATATTTAATGTATTATTTACCATTGGACTGTATAATTCTAAACAATATATAACAAGTATTGTATCGCAGCTTCTGGGTCAATAACCCCCATCTCGATCAGGTTTTTCGTCCAGTTTCCCTGATCCATTGAGCAAATGCTGAGATGGCCCCTTGTTTTGCCTCTGGACATAAATGTAACTTCATTTTCTGTGCACGTCTTCTAGAATTCAGTGGGAAATGCAGTTATTCAAATTATCGTTCTCCATGTTGTCGCGGCAGCAAGTATTATTCCTTGACGAAGTACATCATGAAGAAGAGCCCAAAATTTATTGGTAATTCATCCTTGAAAATAGATTTTATGACATCGGAGCGAATATTTGTGTTAACAAATCCTTGCAAAAAACGCTCATTTCTTTCAAAATTCAAGTAGTATATGGCTTAGGGTAGGGGTCACAAAATTATAAAAACCTGCACAGAATTTACGTTTTCCCGTAGCACGTCACGCACAGGTTTTAACTGTTTTCGACGTAAAATAAATAATAAAAACTCCAATCTGTAGGGCGTTTTTTCCGTGCAAATAGTTTTTGCTACATGGGATCGAACATCCTGTGTTATCAAATGTTGCCAACAACGTACGTTGCTACTTGTATTCTGAATTCTTACTCTGTTCTCAATTGAAGAGCTCGGAGCAATAACATGCTATGCCACTAAACGTAAGTTTTAGGAAAAAGGAAACTAATGTTTAGACATTGCATTCTACACATTGAGATAAAGATTATTAATTTATGAATTACTCTGCCATCTTGCGGCGAATCTTTAAAATGAAAACCCAACATGTAGGTAGATATATGGGGCGTCGATATACACTAATGTCTCAATTTTATCAGAAATATAGCTTAGCATGTTATTACTCAAGTTCTTGAATTTAACAATATGCAGTAGAAGAGATAGGTTAGATATTTCGGAGCTCATGTGAACGTGCGTACATTGTACTCTTGCCTCCATACTTGTCGCAAGGCGTCATGGAGAGGAAGGTTTGCCACTCGCCGCCCCCGGCAGGTCAATCCCTCGGTGAGATCAATGTATCAGGCAATCCCTTCCAGGGCAAAGGGCGTCTTGCTGCGTTAGGTACACTGACGCGTCAAGTTCCCATCTCCAGGAGCTCGTTGCTCTAGGGGATGACTAAACTCAAGACAGGGTGATAACACTCCCCCAACACGTCGCGAGTACACCACGCTCCGGCAGATCCTGACCAGGCTCTTGAACCCCAAAACTGATGCGTGTATGCACCACCTCCCAAGTCAACCGACAGTTAACCGGGGAGAGGTCGTATCTTATCTAGTTTGGTAAAGTATTGTTCCATGTAGTATGTCTTCTAACATCATGGACTCATATACTTCGATTTTTAAGTACTGTCATATACTTTAATTTTTCTTCCTTAACTACATTTATCGAAACCTTTTTATTTAACATTACTTATATAAATTTATAAAACTAATGAAACACTTTCTGATGCAAAACAATGATTTTTTTCAAGTAATCCAAAATAAGTGCAAACGTATTAGTACAATTAGTACAAATCATAATTTTAAACTGCACGCAAAAATTTCAGTAATATATTTTTACTCACAATCTTTACATGGAGAATCCTTAACGACCATACATGATGTATTGATGTCAGGTTAACGGCGTAGGAGTAAAAAAGAAACCGTGGTTTAAATACTTTTTAATCCTACCGACCAAGCCTCATTTCAACACAGTCAACAACTTGACTTCAACACAATCTTTACAGAAAACAATGAATGTGATTTGCGCGCTAAGATTTTCTTTTTTACGATTTTTTCTTTTGAACGTTTCACGTTCATGGAACGCTTTGCATTCCAAATTTTGCATCTTGTCTGGTTAGTTTTCTTTTTTACAATTTCTGCTTCTTATTTTGTCAAGCTATTGTACTTAATGCTTAATGCGAATATTGAGCTATTCAATGTAACAACCTCCGCAGCAATCCTGGTACTTTTGATTTCTGAATACACCAAGGGCGAATACGTTGCAATTCTTGTTTCTGGTGATTTCTGGAAGTATCAGTAATGTTTTATTCCCCTGAAAGTTAAACGTGCCTATTTAAATCGTGTCATAGGAAGTGAAGTTCGTAGCAGGGATCCTTGGGCATTGCGCCGATTGGCTTTACTTGTTAACATAGGTTTAACGTACGAGGGCGTGCGAAAGCTTTCTAACTTTAGAGATACCCGAAAGATAAAAGTCACTTCTGAGAATTGATAGACAACCTGCATCGGTCTGGGAGTCTTAACTAGAAAGCCTCTTTGTCGGACTCCTCTTTATTATGGAGAGAAATATAGCAACGCAATCTCAAATCTCTCTCGTCATCGTACATTTTCGCGAAACACACACGGCAGGAAATTTTCCCAAATAATGTTACCCCAACGTGTGGAATTTTATAGATACAATATTAGGGGAAAGGTACTGAAATTCACAAGAGTATAAAACATTCTCTGTACATGGTATAATTACACCTGGGGTCCAATTTCTCCCTTCTCGGGTTAAGAGCAGACTTTCAGTCGTTCCGCACTCGTCAATAAGACAGAAGGGACCGCAAGTGGGCATGCTCCCTGAGATGGCCCATCAACTGCTGGACTCCTGGACTATGTGGGATGAGAGGCCCGCCAGTGGACTATCTCATCGAGTTGAATTATCGGTTGCTGCTCACCTACACTACGTAGGGTGAGCGGTATGAAAATGGGCAAGAATTAATTATAAAATGGGTAGAAAATGAGCTGCATGAACTGACGTCTCCATTTTAACTCTGAAATTGTTATAACGTGTTTCTTCAATTCAAGATATTTTATTGCATGAGTATACAATTGTATTTTGTGTCATTGTTGTTTGTAATGTGTGTGTAGTGCAGTGTGTAAGGATTTTAAAAAAAATATTTTACTTCCAAACTTTCGTAAATTAATATAGTATTTAATATTCATACCAATGTATTAAAATAGTTATTAGTTGCGATAAATACATTCAATTTAATAAGCGTTTATTTTAATCCTGTGAAATTTGCCCTTCCTGTTTTCTGGAAACGTCCTATTTTGCCAATTCAAAAAAAAAAAAAAAAAAAAAAAAAATAGTTACGGGAAATTTCTAATCAGTATTAGCAACGTTCAGGATGTTGTCACTTTGAGGTTCCTCGTATTTCTTCTTGATCAACACTTGAACATGCCTCTTTCTTTGTATGGTACTTCTGCATTTGAAATAATGTCTCCCTGAGTGATTAGTTACCGTCGTAAACCCACCATGTACAAATTGATCAAGTGCAGCGTGAATCTTCGGAATAAATCAAGTCAAATCATTTCCTTGGGCTTCCTGTTCATCAAAGGAACTGAGGTATTCACGTCTGTAAACCTGTAATTTGGGTTCCCTTCTGGGAAGGGTAAACTTCAACATTCAATGAACGTTTCTGATACCTTCTGAGAAATGTACAAGCGCAATGCTCTACTGCGCTGAAGGTTTTAGGCAAACGTTAACAGGACACTGTTGGTTCTACGAACTACTCTGTCCGAGAGACTTAGAGAGAAAGCCTCTTTGCCGGACACGTATTATGGAGAGAAATACGGCAACACAATCTCAACTTCATCGTACATTTTCTCGAAATAGGATACAGGTAGGAAACATCTCCAAAGAAAGTTATTCCAGAGTACTGTCACTTCAGCTTTTCACCATTTTCATCATACCGTGATTTAAATATCTCATTTAATTCTTTGAACATGAGAATACAATTTCAGGGTCTGAGATTATATCGTAATGACATGAATTATATTGTTTTGTTTTCCTCTTTCTTCTGTAAACTGAGAAACTTACATAAACACAATTCAGATATTCGTAGAAGAATAGTTTTCATTCCATCTTCCGATTGCGCGATGTAACGTTTTCGTCTGAAGTTCCTCTTTTGGGTACTATTCCTGCCTTCGGTTTCTTTCTTTTTCATTGCTTTCTCTCGTCTTCCATTCTCTGTGATTTCAGTTTTCTTGAATAGAAGAAGATTAAGTCAATTTGCCAGTGATTTTGGTGAATTTAACTCATTTCGGACGTAACATGCTTACTTATATTTATTTATTTAGTCAAAAACAGTCAAAACCTGTATGTGACGTATGGGGGAGAAAATCATCTGCGCACGCTTTTCAAATGAGCTTGCTTCTATTTATAGTGTGTCTTGTACTACATTGGTTAATAGCTTGCGAAATTAATACATATAGTAGGAAGTAGGCGAAAATTGGCTGTGTATTTGTATTGAGAGTTATAGAATAGTACAACTTTACAAAAAGAAGATAATGCATTCAGTACAAAACACAACTCTCCGGGGTGGAAAAATGAAAACGAATATTTTTCAAGAGAACATTCTGCTTTATCAGTTTAATCAAAGAAAAGCCATATTATGAAAGAAACAAATGAATATTGAGATGCAATTAGCTAATTTAGAGAATCTTGTTCTACTTGTAACTGAACGACGTTCTCTTTCTCAAGATTTTAACTCTAGGTTTCTATTCCTCTGTTTCGTTACCGAGTTGGAAACTTCGATGATCCCGTAAAGGTGTTTACAGCTCCTAACTGGTCGTTTATGCATGTATCTAAAACACTGTTGATGCAAATTTGCAAATTTTATATGCAATACACATTAAAGTAATCGTGAAGAATATTTCGATTGAATGTAAGTTTGATTTGATTTATTTGAATCTTAGAAAACAATAAAAACTGTATGTGACACTTGAGGGAATAAATAGCTTTCTATGAAATATAATAACGATATAAATTCTGCGAACGTTAGTTCGTATTTCAAGAAACATTCTTTTACATACAGACTTTTACAATTGGATTTTTCTATAAATAATTTCTCGAAACTATTCTATAACTTTTTATTCAAGTTTGGATTTCTTAATTTACGGAATGTAAAGTTTATTTCCTCCTCGTCTACAAGACTTCTGCCACATAGGTTAGGCCATTTTATTAAAAATTTACATTTTGAAGGATTAGGCAGTTTTACTTACTTTTTCAATAACGCTATTTCTCAATATTAGGCGGGCCATTTACCATTCCTGGACCTGTTACCATTCCATATTCTTTCACAAATATTTTCAGCCTGAGTGTTTCTGATATTTCTTTCTGGCAGTGAAAGTACAGTGTATATGAGATCTTTCATGAGACATTATTAAATGCGTTGCTTTGCTTGCTCTCCGAAATAACGAATTTTATTAATGAAACTTTCATATGCTACTTAACACCTTCCTTACCGTGTATTGAGTTGGAAATGTTGAAAAAAGACAAAGAAGCAGCAGTATTTTAGAGCACATTTCTCCGCGCGTAAAACGCCTCCCTATCAACGGGACTGACATTTACGACCTCGCACTTAAAACACACGATCGGCACGGAAACCTAGCTCTGTAATGGATCTTGTGTTTGAGTCGGCATGGAAATGGTCTCAGGAAAATGGGACTGAGTGATATCTCCTCTAATGCCATGACAAAGGGGGAAGGGAAGTGGGAAGAAGAGGAGGTGGGGATTGTGAAGGACCGGGGAAGAGGAACGGACAGGGATTTGAAAAGGGATAGGAAGGGAATGGGAGGAGGATGAGAGGGAGAAGAGAGTATCTGGGATGAGAGAGGAATGGGAATGGGAAGGGAAGGGAAATGGGAAAGGAAAGGGAACGGTGTGGACTAAAGACCGAGGAGTGGTCACATGATCGTGGGGGAGGGGATGGTAGGGGAAATCAATTGTCCAGCGACCCCATTCGGCCTTCACCTCGTCACCGCCACCAGCGGAAGGAGGATGCCCGAAGTGGAGGGTTCTGGTTCATTGTAGCATTTATTTATTTATTTATTTATTTATTTATTTATTTATTTATTTATTTATTTATTTATTTATTTATTTATTTATTTATTTATTTATTTATTTATTTATTTATTTATTTATTTATTTATTTATTTATTTATTTATTTATTTATTTATTTATTTATTTATTTATTTATTTATTTATTTATTTATTTATTTATTTATTTATTTATTTACTTATTTATTTATTTATTTAATTCCTTATTTACTTCATTATTTGTTTAATACACGTTAGCAATGAAAAGATGTGACGTGGGTGGCACAGGAAATCTCAGACCGCATTTCAAGGCGACGCCAATGATGAATGTATTGAATTCACAAGCGATGTATCACAATTGCAATATTTTATTTAATCAAGTGAGTTTTAGTCGCGTATTCATCGCGTTCATCTTAATAAAATTGTTCATTTGAATTATGTTACTTATAAAATATTTCAAAGGGAAATGATATGAAATGAAGTGTTTATGATATATCTTTTGTATTGAGGTTCTGGGTTTCTATTATTCATTCTTGCGAACAAAGGCATCTGAGAACATGGAATCTCATGGCACTTAGAATCTGTGGATGTAACGTAATTATTTCTAGTACTCATTATCTCGCCGCTTTAGAGTAGTTATGGTGGTAGTTTTAGAGTAAATTATGGTGACTTCCTTCCTATTCACAGGAGTTTTTACGCCACATTTGTCGCAAAATATCTGTACGTGAGATTACTTAAGTTTCTAGTTTCGATTGATGCAAATATTTTTATTTTCTCTCATAGTTCAAATGAACTTCTTGGCAATAAATTTTGATTTCTAATTGATTTCTTTTAGCTGTATTGTACTTTCACTAATTTACTCAGTTAAACAATAGTATAATCCAAGAATTGTTTTTCAGAAGATTTATCGTTATTATAATCAAAATTATGAGAGCTCCTGAACGTCGCACAATACACATAATACTATTTAAAATTATTGTGAGCTAATGCATAGGTCATGGGAACAATACATATCTGAATATCACAAGTCAAAGAAAATTACCATATACGGTAGAAAGTGTGCACAGATGTGTCAGAAAAATTGTCACGAACTTCTAAAGCATGCAGAGAAGGTGAAAATGATCACATTTGCCTTTAGTATGTAGTGACAAATTTCCTGAACGTAATTTCACATGGGCGTTTTGCCTCTGTTTATAAGGAACGCTTGATGCACAGATGTTCATCAGGGCATGTTCTGACACAGTCAATGAGATTTCATTTACCTGCCCAACATCTGTGCGTACAGGGTTTGCATAACATTCATGGGCCCATACATGAGTAACTAATTACATAATTTCCCCACTTTTTGTTCATTGGCAAGAAGTTGTCTTTTTCGACCCCTCTACATCCCTAGAAGTTGGTAAAATTTATTCTGGGACATTCTATATGATGCACGTACGACTAAATTCCCTTATTGTGCACTTTCAACTAAAAATTGTATTTTCAGAAGTGGTCTTTGCTTGTTTTCAATTAGTATCTACGTCTTTTCCCGTTATTATTTTAAAAAATAATTAAAGATAAATTGATAATATTAATTGCATCATCGCAATTTACAGGTTAGAAATGTCAACATATTTTTGTTCAGTTGAGCTAATAATTTTCATTACTCATGAAACAGACTCTCAATAATAGGATCACTATATAATCGAATCCCGGATAATTGAGGTTGTATTTGCGTATTCTTAAACATTTTTGCTTATAGTGTAGGGCTATGTCAAATATTATTTATTTCGAGACCAATTTCCATTTCTG
Organism: Teleogryllus occipitalis; assembly: GCA_011170035.1. Taxonomy (NCBI): domain Eukaryota; kingdom Metazoa; phylum Arthropoda; class Insecta; order Orthoptera; family Gryllidae; genus Teleogryllus; species Teleogryllus occipitalis. Next base: position 172,331 of record BLKR01002497.1, read on the forward strand.
AAAAACTCTGATATGTATAAAACGACTAAGGTAAGTTTAAAATACGATTACTGGAAATCAGGCCAGTTATTAGAATATTTTCAGTATACGATATATTTACAAAGAAACTAGGATAGAATATTTTCGATTGGGTTTTATAAATAAAATCTAATTTCGTTGTAGGTTCCGACTTTCGACTCTAATTGCTTTTTTATTAAGTAAAAAACTTTTTAAGATTCAATAAGAATATCAGGCAGCTTTTCTAACTTGAAAATATTATCTCGGTTAGCAATTTGTTTCAATTTGTTTGGTGCGGTCTTATCGTGAAAAGTTTGCAAACTCCAGATGTAAGATTAAGAAGTTGGAGAAACAATATTGCTCTTTATTCGTGATTTTCGGCCGTTCTTCGACCTCCTACAAACCACTTAAAATTTCGTGGCATTCGCTTAGGACAGTAATTTGGTAGAGATAGAAGTTTTTAGTGCATACTACTTCCTCTTAGTATGTGACGTATATTAATTTTACTTACTCAGCATTCATTATTCTCGTCACGTTTAATTAGCACTAAAGTATTTTTTCTCTCTTCTGACGATCCTCGTCCCTCTCTCAAAGCACTTATTTTATTATTCACCTTCATAATGCATTTTTATAGAACAAAAAGTACGCAAATGTATACCAGCATTACTAATTCTAGTATTTCTTCTTACCGTTGGATATACCCTCTTATTGCTCTTGTTTAGTGTTCTAATTCTCATTATTTTCTTCGAAAATATACTTATGAATGATTCCTTTACATTTGTTTGCAACGAATGCACTCAATACTTAATTTTACAAGTTATTAAATTATTTTATTTTGACATTATACTATTGTAGGTTCCTTGATTTGTATCACGATTATGAAAATATAATATGTAGTTGTTGTGTTTTTGCTTTTCGTGACTTACGTAAAGTAAAGTGTTGCAAGAGCGTTTTGACAGACATTCGTATTTTCATTAAATATTTGCAGTTACTTACTTTTAGCAGTAATCTAACTCCTCTAACGGTTATGTTTGGAGAATATTGCACATTAGTTTTGTATTTAACGTAACCAAGCGGTTGTGTTTGAGGGGATGCAGAAGTAAATGACGTATAATTTACACGCTCTAATCTTTATCACATCAGCCTTTACCGCACAATATACAACGTGCAGCGAAAATAATCATCAATTGACTATTAAAGATGATTTTTTAACCGTCGTGTTGAATACTTGCAAAATTGCCAATATGAAGTTGTGAGATAGCGTGCATAAACATGCGTTTAGGGGTTGATGACGAAGCAACACCTGTCCAACGCACACATTCCAAGATCCCCGCGCTGCTGCATCAACTAAACATAACGCTGCGTCGGGGGCTTAGTGCGACAGCTGCTGTTTTAGTATCAACCAATCATGCGTCGCGTGTCGTTTGGGCGCTTTGCGAGGAGGGAGGGGGGCGGGAAGCGGCGGAGGAGGCAAGGTCCTGCGACCTCGATCGCTCCGCTCGCCCTCCGCTTCCCCCTCGCTTCCACGCCGCTTCCTCTCCGCCGGCGCCGCCCGCACCGCAGCGCTCGCTCCGAAACGGGCACGCGTTCGACGGTCTGATGGGCGGCGGTGGCGGAGGCGGAGGAGGAGGAGGGGAAGGGGGTGAAGAGAAGCGCGCAGGCGGTGGAGCGGCGCACGGGCCTCCCTACGTTTGCTCAGCAGGATTCGGGATGATTAGGGAGGGCAATTAAGTACCGGTGATTACCGGTACTTGTAATTAGGACGGGTGTCAGTGTGCGGCCAGTCGAGTAGCCCGCCCGCGTTCATGCCGGCGCTTCGCCCCTCCTCCCTCCCCCCTCCCCCTCCCCCTCCTTGCTCCGGTGCCGTCCGTCTCTTCCGCCACCCCCGTCCCGCCCCGCTGGGCCCCGCCCCCCGCTCCCGCCACTTGCCTGGCTCTTGTATCGTGCTCTCCCGCGCAGCCCCGCCCCCTCGCAGCTCCTGCCCCGCCCCCTTGTACCTCCTGCTCCGCCGCAGTAACGGTTCGTGCCCTCAACCTCTTCCACGCCCTCCCTGCTCGCTCGCGCCTCCTACCGCTCGTCCTTTTGATGCCTGCTCCGCCCACTCACGGCTTCTTCCTCGCCCCCCTTCACGTTCCCTGCCCTGACCTCTCGTCATTCCTCCCTCACGGCTCCTGCCCCGCACCCTCCCGGTTTTTGTACCACTCTCACCTGGCACGTGTGCCTAACGCTGTGGTCTCTGCCCCTCCCCTGTCACAAATACCGTCCCATTTCTCTACCTCTCCCACTCCCCCGAACCCCGTCCTCGAGATACGCCATCGTTCCCCGCCTACCATCCCGCCCTCCATGCCGGCCCTACATTCCCGCCCTTCAAACCACATATCATCGTTGCCCTCGTTCCCCGCCCTTCACCCCGCACTTCATTTCCGCTCTCTATCCCCAATTCCTTTCCCACCCTCCGTTCCCGCCCTCGGCCCACACCATTAGTTCCCCTTCTGTTCCTGTACCTCATCCCCACTCTCCACTCCACTCCCCGCTCAATCATCCATCCCCGCTCACCAGATTCCCCACTAGTACCGCCCGCAATTCCTACACTCCATTCCCGCCCTCTATCTCCGCCCTCCATTCCCGCCTTCCGTCACCACCCACCATCCCTTTCCCACCACCCCCTCCTGCTATATCTGCCTATTATCCCCACCCTCCAGGTGCTCCCTCCACCCCCGCTCACCACCCCTTTTTCCCGCCCCGCCCACCTCTACGCATCCTCGCCCCCTCCCTGCTCCGCACGCCGCTATCCTTCCCGACCTTTCCCTCGGAGTTCGTCCTCTTGCGTGCCTCCGGCTCCTACCCCGGCGTGCGCTGCGCTCGACGCCCGCGCCGCCCTTGCCACCGCTGCCACGCCCACCCCTGCCCGCAGTGTGAACCTTCCCCCGCGGGCCGACACGCGCCGCCGCCAGGGAGCGTGCGTAGGCGTGGCGGCGGCCTGCGGTCTCCGCGTCCCCGAACGCACCGCCGCTCCACGGGCCCCGTACAGCCCACAGCACTCCCAGGATTGAGACGTGCGGGTGGATGTGATTGGTTGATTGATTGATTATTAGTGATTCTGGGCGCCTCAACTACTATGGTTATTAGTCCCGTAAGTGTAGTGCGTGTTTTTGCTAGTGAAGTTTTTGCCTTCCCCCGCTACATGGTCAGATCCGGCGCCGACCTACCGTCGACTAGCGGGGTTTCCCTATCTCCCATCAGCGGGGCACAGCCCCAGCCGGGAAATGTTCTAAGCCCACGACCGGTTTCCAGGCATGTATGGTAGTGTAGTGCATGTTCATGTGTTTGTGTATAAGGGGTGAGGTTAAGACAGGGAAGAGGAAGGAAAGATCGCGCGCGGTCTGTGGCCCGTTTGTCCTCCCGCCCGAAAGCCGGAGCAGTACCCTAGCTTTCTCCTGTGATGATCGGAGGAACCACGGAAAACTACCGATCAGAGCAGCCGGCCTCTAGAATTCTCCTCCAGACAGCGGCTGAATTTGTACTTGCTGAAAAGCTAGTGTCGAAAATCCTGCCGCGCCTTCGGGACTCGATCCTAGGACCTCCCGGTCAGAGGCGCTGCAAATGTGACTGGGGTTTCAGGTTTCGTAGCGCGGTGCAAGTAATGCCACCAGAGGCGCATCCAGACTCTTTTCGTCGCGGTGTGTGTGTGGGGGGGGAGGGTACAGATACAGTGTCCAGCAAACTCGATGTTTTCTGCTAAAAAATATTTATGCTGACTATAAAAATATTTTAATTTGTTCACGTGCTGTTAATATTTATAACGTGAGGAAATGATGTACTGAATAAATTTTGTTAGAAGAAAAAATTAGTAAAATCTGTACTTTTTATATGAATCTTAATATGGGGTAATATAATCTGAATATACATCTTAATTTTTAAAATGGGGTGTTAGAGCCCCCATAAGGCCCCTCCTTCGTTGAGACCCATTGTAATAAAGAGAGGGATCTTCCCCCTCTATGGAAGTCAATAGGGTTTTGCCGAAAATTGCAGATTTACACTCATCAGCGGCCATTTACGTGTTTACCAGGATTTTCACTGGAACGTCTCAATTGTATCAGGAAGTGGAGAAAAACTCGGATATTAATTAGTTTCTTTATTTAGTTGATTCTTGGTTTTACAATGGATAATCTAATAAGTCCACCATTGCGCAAGTTGTATATCTGATCCTTTAGTTTGTTTTTTAGGTAACTATTCTAGTAATAATATTGATACTTGAGATTGTGCATCTGTGTGTAGGGTGAGTGGTGATTCAGGAATGTTACCCCAGCGGTGAAAGATCATAATGGAAGGGATACTTTCAACTGCTAGACGAAAAAAAATTCAATTAAAAAAAAAAACGAATATAAATATTCCATGTATATTTATGTCCTTGTGCGTCGACGTGTTTCCACACCGATAACTTTGTTTTTGAATTACGAAAAAGCTTTCACTTCTGCTGTGGTTAAATTATTTTTTAACGTACAGGCTATCTAAGGATTCAAAGAACCGAATAGGTTATTTGTGTTAGTAAATTAATGTGATTTATTATTATACTCTTCTGCAGTGTCTTTTTCTTCAGCATTTTCTATAGAGTTCCTCGTTAAAAGTAACAAAAAAATGTTCATATGTAATATTATTAGGTACAAAGTAGATAGCAACATGTTCTGAAAAGTCTAAAATTAAACATTTCAATATTTGCAAGATTTTTTTCCACTCATTCATTTTTTTATTGTATATGCATTTAAAAACCCCAAATTAGTTGTAGGTTTGGTATCCGAAAATAACCTCCTATATAAAAATTAATGTAGTTATAAATATTATCAACATTTAAAATGTGAAAACTATCTCTACCCTTAAAAATCTCCACAGAGTTCATATTGTTTCATTTAAAATTTGAGGTTTTCTGTAGATTAATCGGTACGTAAACAATTGGGATTTACTAATAAAATTGATTTGCAAATGCATTCATTTTTTAACATTGTATATGTCCAGAATGACACAAGATTGAAATGAGGTTTCCGATATTAAATTATTCTTTTGTAAAAATGTATTATTTTGATGCATCAAACAATTGCTGGCTTTCCTGGCTCTCTGAGTTAAACTTTTGTAATAAAGCAATTCATTACTTCTGGTTTTCACTAAATTGTTACAATTGAGGAAAGACATGATGGACTAGTGACCGAGTATCAAAAGTCAATAAAACAGTAGTTGAAAACAGTCAAGTGTCGCCCATTCGCATTACAACGCGAAGCGAATCACATGCAAAACCAGCATTATCCACGCTCGCAATGCCGATAACATTATTTCTGACAGATGACCTAATAACACTCGCAATTATATACTTTCGTGTTGCGGCGCAGTTCATATTTTTATGCACTCATATTCGGAAGCCTGTCCTGATAGAGCGCTCGTCGATCGCGAGGACAACTTGGGCCTTGCAAATCGCGATAATCGACGCGCTGTCACGGACTACACAGTTTTAAAAACAACGGCAATGTTTAAATCACAGCCCTCTGGTGCGAATTCTGTTTCCGAGCGTTATATGCACATTGATTTTCTAGCCTGTTGCCCTCTTTCTCCTCGTCGCTGTTACACCGGAGCGCGCGCTGTTGCAGCGCGGGGAAAAGATACTCGAGCTGCGATTTGTTGGTGAAAAAACGGTGCGCATTTTTTTAATAGCACTTGTACTCGCGCGCTCCGCCGCCGGCAGCAATCCGACCACGCGCCAAGGATTATGCATGTTGAGTTGAATTTGCAGATGATCTCACTCGGTATCGAAGAGGAAATGTTTTTGTTTTTTTTTGAGTGATGGGGTTCAAATATTTTTTGTGAAGACATCGTTTGTCAAATTAATTTTTGACATAATTCGTTCTCGGTTTAGATTCTAGCATGGGTAATGCTATACGTGTTAGAAATTCATACACTTCTGCGGAGCTGTGGTAAATCAAAGTAAACAATGTACATATGAGTATATACTCCCCTATTATTAGTAAAAAATACGCCATATATGGACTGAATTATCGCCATCCAGCGGGGGATGATCACCGCCATCTCCCGAGAACAAAACATGCACTACACTAACGGGACTAACGAGCAAAGCAGTTGACGCGCCCGGAAACACGTACAAATCAATCAATTAATCAATCGGGCTGAATTATCCCAGAGCCACCATTAGCAGTGTTTGCAGTGACTCTGCCGGGAAAGACATGGGGATTGAGTGCCGACCGTGGCAGGTTTACGACACTAGGCGAGAGCTCTAACTCGAACACCGTCGCTGTCTGAAGGAGAATTCTAGAGCCCAGGTGCTCTTATCGTCAGTTTTCCGTGGTTTCTCCGATCAATATTAGACGAAACAGTACTTTAAGAAACGGGTCACGAACCGCATACGATCTCTCCTTCCTCATCCTTCTTCTAACCTCTCTCTTTCCTTACACACACAGTAGCATGCACTTACGTTATCAGACAAGTCGGAAGACCAATCGAGAGCTTAGAGCTTATCCCGACTGGGGCTGTGCCCTACTGGGAAAATTACCTGGAGGAGAACCCTTTACCAGCTGACGTTTAGGTCAGCGCCGGATCTCGCCATCCAGCAGGAGATAGACACCGCCATCTGCCGGAATAAAACATTCACTTCACAAACGGAACCAAAATCCATTGACATGTTCGTAAACGTCAGTCAACACGTAATATTATATTTCAAATTGTATCGTTCTAATTGTTTAGTCATCTCATGAAATACACTCTTCAAAAAATGAATCTCGGAAATTTTGTGTTATCAATTTTTGATAGTTTTAAATGCAAATCGGACTTATATCCTGATCTACACATGGAAAAAGAATTAAGAACAAAAGATGCCTTCTAATACCCGTAATCATACCCCGGCCTCTAGATTCGAAAGTCGCAGCGTTAAGCACTCGTTTACTAACGTGATAAAGTAGCGATGTCAAGGTCTCATCGGAGGCATGCCACCAGCTTCTCAGCGCAACTAACGAACAGAGAGGAAACAATTAGAAGTAACCCCACCGTTTCCGATAGTGATGGCGTTATCAAAATCCGCAGTAGGGTGTTCCAGGGATTAAAAATACATTGATACAGATTGGAAGTGTCCCTGTGTGAAAATATTGGTACACGTACAAAATGTTTAGTGTGTAATCAATAACTTCAAATAAAGAAATGTAACACACAAAAACACTATGGAATGAAACATAAGATTGAATATAAAAACGTACTTGGTAAAGACAGATGAAATTTACGATTTGATCTCTCGGGATCTCCAGATCCTGATTTTACCAACTTGGTGAAATTGCATGTAAAAAAGAGTATGTGCACAGAAAAACTAAAGAAAATATATAAATGAAAAATAACCACAATATTTTTAAATTTATTTATTATATCCCACCTAATCGTATTCATGTCTAAAGCTTAAAAGCGTTCAGTGAGACTTTGATTACCTACTCCTCTCATGTGGCGAGATGATCAGCTACGTGGAAGGGTGATTTGGACGTGCTACTCCTGCCACGGTCTCCCACTGGCAGAATTGACATTGACATCATTTTGCTAAAGCTATGTTTGTGCAACGTTATGTAATTTATTATTGAGCAATAGATTGTATTATATAAGGAAATTCTAGCATGGATGTTGAAAGTGTTGAACAAGTTTGCAAAAATTGAACTTTGGAATTTTTGGATTTCCAGAGGTGACGAGAGATGTCGACAATGAAGGGCGATGACGAGGGGTAATGAGAGATTATGATGGGTGACGAGATATGACGATGGGTGACGAGATATGACGATGGGTGACGAGAGATGACGGCAGGTGACGAGGGATGACGACGGGTGACGAGGGATGACGATGGATGACGAGAGATAACGACGGGTGACGAGCGATGACGACGGCTGACGACGAGTGACGAGGGATGACAATGGGTGACGAAGGATGCCGAGGGGTGAAGAAGGCCGTTGACGGGTAACGGGGGGAATCGGCGGAGGACGAGTGATGACGGTTGAAGAAGGATGACGACAGGTGACGAAGGATGACGACGGGTGTCGAGGGATGACGACGGGTGACGAGGGTTGACGACGGGTGACGAAGGATGACGACGGGTGACGAGGGATGATGACGAGTGACGAGGGATGACGACGGGCGACGACGGGTGACGAGGGATGACGACGGGTGACGAGGGTTGACGACGGGTGATGAAGGTTGACGGCGGGTGATGGCGGGTGACAACGGTTGACGACAGCTGACGACGAGTGGTGACAGACGACGATGGATGGCGAGGGGCGATGACGGGTGGCGAGACTGCTGGTATTGGTGGCAGATGCCACAAGGGGCGACTGTAGCGCTCACCGAGATAACCGCCGGTGACTGTTGCGGGGTCAGGCGCGGTCCATCGGTGGAGGATTTGCCTGCCTGGGGAGAGGCGTTGGTGGAAGGGTAAAGGCGAGGCGACCCTGGCAGCGGCGATGGCCGCAGTGACAAGGTGGAGAGACGGAAATAGGACGCCGCCGCAGTCGAGGCGAACAAGGGCGAGCGGATGCTGTTGTGGGTGATAGTGCTAACGACCAGACGCCGGGGTCACAGCGGGCGAGACCGCGTCGACGACACGGGCGCGGTCAGTGGGAGTGGGACATGGCTGTCTGTCGGGGATGCTGATGATCAAAGGAGCCGTCGTAACGGTGGGAAGTTGTAGTGGCAAGTGCACTGACATGAAGTAGACCCAGAGTGAGAGGGATTGTAATCTAAATTGCAGTTGACTTCAGTAATCGCTGTGAGATGAGGGAGATCAGTCCATATATTCCACGTGTTCGATTATTTCAACCACTTCACATTGTCTGGAGTTCCCCGATAGCTATCATCAGCTAACCTTGTCTTTAGACGGCTATTGTTATTCCTGTCGATTGGTATTCCTAGTAGATGCCAATATTGTCCGGAAATAGCTCATAATCGTGGCATGGTCTGCGGTCCGAATGTGATTGTAGGTTAGCAACACGAATGTGTTAGAGCCTCGTGTACTGATGGCAACCTGAGTTTGATTACGGATATGTGAATATAACAATTTTTATCCCTTAATAGTTCGGTTTAAAATCAGAACATTTTTACTTACTTAGTAAGCCATTTATTGTGGGAATTCTTACTGGTAAGCCATTTATTGTGGAAATGGCTTACTTAGTGAGCCATTTATTACAAATGTAAACGACACTACATGATACTAAGTTGCTGGCCGATGACTTTTAATCGATTATAAAACCTACACTATCAATATTATAATATTTTGAATTGTGGTAGATGATATTCCCATCGCATCCCAACCGCATAAAAGGGACCGCATGCCACGGCTCAATAAAATTCCCAAAAGGGGAGAAACCATCTCTCAGAAATACACACTAAACAGCAAACTCTGTAGCAATTATTGCCAGACGTGGACATCACGTGCTTGCTCCTTTCTGACTTTTTCTTCAGCTCTTGAAAGGAATCAACTCCAGAAATAATCGTCGCCAACACCTGCTTTGCGATTACTTCCCGAACATACTTGTACTTTCGATTTATCTCATAATATGCTACAACATTTATTTATTTTAAATTTATTTATGTTTGCTAAGGTCTTGGATCTGTTCTCCTTCCAACTGTCCAGCACTATTCTCTGTCATCATCTTATCCATAATATCCCGAACTTTTTCACGAATTGTTTTTAATTATTTTACGAAGTGAGGTCTGTATTATCTTTTAATATATCTTGCAGAGAGTGAGGGTTCTTTGTCGGAAAAAATCGGAATCTTTCCCAACCCTGTGAGCTATCACTCTGCTGTAACTTCACCCCCAAATAATGCGAAATTCCTTAAGACTTAATTCTGTATTCACGTCTCTGGCCTAACCGTCCATATCGACTCTTCAACTATTAATTACGCAGACACACACAAAAAAGTCAGACTCAAAGACTTCTCACATGTTCCTCTTTGAATTTTTACGCGCTGAGAGAAGCCGAAATTGTCTCATCACCCTCCATTTTTTTAAATCGCAACATGTGTCAAGACTTTGGAACTGACAACAATCCCCGAAAACAAAAAATACAATTTCACAGTGTTTTGGTTTTTTTTTGCGTTTAAAAAACGGATGTTGATGGCGCAATTCTGGCTTCAGATTCAGATTCAGCACGTCGAAATACATAGAGATAGATGTGTCAATTGTTTGAGCCTGACAACTTTTTTTGAGTGCCTGTGTTATCAGGTGTGTTGTAGATGTCGTAAAATTTCTTCCAAGCCTAAGAGCCTTATGGATTGAATTACTCAAGAAAACTTTTAGTGTAAATATTACTAAGAGCTGCATTCAACCTTTCATATTGAAATAATATAAACTAGTTAAAAAGGATTAAGCACATTATTATTATTATTATTATTATTATTATTATTATTATTATTATTATTATTATTATTATTATTATTTATATTACTAATTTCGAATGCGCGCAGAAATTGAAAAAACTATATAGCCTCAGGCCATGTGAAGCTGTCTACGATTTCGGTGCCTAGGAATTCGAAAAAAATCCAAACACAATGCAAGTTTCGATTTTGACCGAAAACATATAGACATTTAATTGTATTTTTCCGACTATTGTCATACTGCGCGTACAAACTGAATTCTCATATTACTGCACAGCTGACGCCATGCGTCTTGCGTTATGCGACAGCAACATTTTTGAAATTATATAAAAAAACTTGCGCTCTTTATAGGCACTAATGTGACACCATTTGTGAAGACTTTTGAAAAAAAAATTATTCGTGTTTCTTTAAACAACAGTATTTTATTTTTATTTTTGAGTGATGTAGATTTTTTTAGAAAACCATTTCATCTAGCTTTGTTCTTTTTCAGCAGCGCTTTTGCCACTAGTTATTACCAGTGCTCTATTTATAAAATTTTAGGACCCAGAAAGCCCCAAATTAATATTAATTGTGTAATTATAATATAATTTAGTTGTGTATTTATAATATAATTTAATACATATTCCTGAGGTACCGGAACGCCGGTCCGTCGTGTCCCTCCAGAAATCAATCCCTGGTTATTACTATTGATGCAATAATAATTATTATTAATATTAAATATATAAGTAATAAATATTTGTACGATAATTGTTTGTACTGCCACTGTTTAACAACTTAACAGAATGGCTGTTCAAAGATTAAACACGAAACAGTAGCTTTAATGAATTTTGCGTACTGATTTCCTTACTGAGTTGGTATGAACACTTCTAAAATCAAATAACACGTATACTGCTGCAACGCAAGCAAAACATCTATGCAGATACGGCCAGCGAGTGTTCTCCAAAGCGGTGAAGCAAGGATTGGGAACGAAGGCAACTGCAGTGCTGTGGGAGGCAACCAACACGGAAGGAACTTGTGTGTTGAAGGCGGCTGAGTATACGAGATAATAGGACGTTGGTTCGCTTGCGATGCCGCTGGAGATGGCGGAGGGCGACCAGTCCACCGAGGTTGGGCGTGGGGGCGGAGTGTGAGGCTCGAGGGGGTTTGCGGCGAGCTGGTGGTTGCGGCGAGGGTGGTGGCGGCCACGGCAGCGGCGGTGACGAGGCCGACAGGCCGGGCGCTGGCATCGGAGAGCTCTCCGTGCGGCTAATTAGGAGGTCGCTTCACCCCTCACCCCCCCAGCGCTCCTCCCCACTCGCCCAGCGACCGACGGTCCGTCGTACGGCGCTCCCCCATCGCCACCCCATGCCGTGACCCCGGCTCTGCAGTTCTCATTGCCTCCGCGTCCTCTGCGCCAGCGCTGCCTCTTTTTCTACGGTTGCCACCCTCCCCTAGCCCAAACTCTCACCTCGCCAATCCATAGACGACGGCGCGACGGAGCGACGGCTCAGTGCATCAGCTGATCGGACCGGGAGGTCCTAGGTTCGAGTCCTGACGGCGGCAGGATTTTCGACACTAGCTTTCTAGCTAGGTCGAATTCAGTCGCTGTCTGGAGGGCCGACTGCTCTGATCGCTAGTTTTCCGTGGTGTCTCCGATCAACACCAGGCGAATGCCGGAGCAGTACCCCAACAAACGGGCCACGGACCGCGCGCGATCTTTCCTTCCTCTCCAACATATTCCAACATCTCGCATCTCCTAAATCTTCCAATATCTCGCAACGTCCCCAATCGTTCCCCATGTTCTCCAACGTGCCTCAACTCTTGTAATGTTCCCTACGTCCCTCAGTGTTCCTCAAAATACTCCAAAGTTCCTCAATGTCATCCATCATATTTTCCAATACCTCTCTAACTCTTTCAAGGGCGCATTAGAAAATGAATGTGTCTGAATTACCTCAGAAATTACGGGGTACCCGAAAAATAAATTCTAATACTTATTACAATTTAAACCTTCACTATGATCCCATACCTCTCCACTTCTCCAGCACTTAACCTCCAACTCCACCAAGCACCTCCTGCCCCTGGGGATCGCGATCGCCAACCCCGTTTCCTCACCACCTTCGCTTTGGGCGCTGGAATTCGCGCGAGTCTCACTACAACCGCCGCCCAGCATCACGCCTCGCCACCCCAGCCACCCCTTCCCCAGCCGTCCCCTCCCAACGGCACTTGCATTCAACGCTCCGGCTCCCACCCTGCCTTCGTTGTGCGGCTGGGCGTCCGTGGCCCGCTCTAACTTCGACGCTCGCGGTTCGATTGAATAAACACACGCGCCGGCCGATGGCGTAATGAAGATTGAGCTGGTGTCCATTCCGCACGTGGCCTCCGCCCTCCCCCTCCCCTACTCCCCCCTCCCCTCCCCCTCCCCTCCCCCTCCTCATTCTCTCTCACTTTCCCTCCGCGCGCGCCGCTGAGGATGGGAACTCGCATGTGTTGCCTCTTTAATCGAAACCGGCGCAGAGGGGCCGTGTAGGGGTTCCAAGCGGTGAACAGAGGATAAATATTACACGCAAGCTGCCGTAAGAAGCCGAAATTGGCACGTGTTTTTTCGAAAAGAGATAGCTTTGCTCGCGGGGCGGCAGTGTATGATAGAGAATTAACTTCCAAACCAATTGAAATGAATTCAGTTGAACTCGATCGCTACTGGGTGCTATTATATATTATTTCTGAAGCTCTGTTCACAGTACTGGTTTATCTTTGTTAACTGAAATTCATTTCCGGAAACAAATCACCTGCCTGTCTGAAGTTCAAATTCATATCATGATTAAACGGAAGTGGGATGCAATAGCTGGCACACGTTCTACGTATGATCAAAGCCCTGTTCATAATAGCAAATCTATTTGCTTTATGGGCATAGTGGAAAGAGACCCTCTCCCCAAATGAGAGAGGTATTTTTACCTGGCTACCCGGAGGGAATTATATTGCACACCACGGCTGTGTGGGCTTGAAAACGTTTCTGGGATATTATAGATGAGGAAATGTATCAATTTCCCTCGATTTGATGGCAATGTAGTACAGCATTTTCAATGAATTTAATTTGATTTATCGTCAAAAAACGTAAATAAAAGCTGTGATGAATGGAGAAGTATATTATGTGGAAGTTTTCTTAAGAATCCTGACTATGCTACCTTACTATACGTACTTAAATTATGATAAAATGATGTGCGTGGTTGTCTCATTAGAAACTCGAAATTTTCGTTTCGAAGTGATAAAAATGTATTTGCATCTGCAAACGAAATGATTTTTTTACTATTGCTGACAAAGTAACAACGCTCCAGCTCAATTCCTCTCACAAGTAGCAAAGTTCTCTCACAAGCAAGGACAAGGGGATAGGATAGAACGAGGAAGGTAAGATCGCGCGCGGGCCGTGGCCCGTTTGTTAGGGTACTGCTCCGGCATTCGCCTGGTGTTGATCGGAGAAACCACGGAAAACTACCGATCAGAGCAGCCGGCCGCTAGAATTCTCCTCCAGACAGCGACTTAATTTGATCTAGCTGAAAAGCTAGTGTCGAAAATTCAGCCGCCGTCAGGACTCGAACCTAGGCCCTTCCGGTCAGAGGTGCTGCAGTAACATCAGTTGATGTACTGAGCTACCGCTCCCGTTAGGTGCTACAGAATGCCACAGACTTTCTCGTAGTGAAGTTTTCTAATTTCCTTGGTGTGGACTGCCTTGACGGTCTTGCCTCATCCTCTTGCCAGCTGGCATCTATCGCCGCCCAAAATACATTTATTTTTTTGACTTTTCTCCACTTATCGGTTTCCAAATATTAGACCCGAAATATTAGTTTACTAATATCAAAGAAGGCTAAAACCTTGTCATAAATAGTAATTTTCATTGAAAAATTTGGAGCCGTTTTTAAGAATGCGTTTATGCGTCACTGTGAATGCGAAATTGAAATCTCTTTTTCAGAGGAATCTATTGAGTTTTCGAAAAACTTCATTTGAAGTAATTGAAAGAACTTCCACTCACAAACTCAATAATGTATACAAATTCATTGAAATGTGCGTATTAACGGTGTGAGAGATATTGAAAAAAAATTAAATTTGTATACTTTTTGAAAAAACAAAATAATACCCCAAAATGAAATTTACGTCATATTAAACAGTGCCATTACCACTATCCGTTGGAAACGTTTCAAGAAAAAATTTGGAGCCTTTTATGAGAAAATGGCGTTTGTGCGTTTCTGAAAATGCGGAATTTTGAGCTAATTTCAACAAAAAGCTCTTGAGATTTCGAGAAACTTTACTTGACATTATTTGAAGCACATGTACTCATAAATACAAGAACGTGAAGAAACCGCCTATAATATAAATATTACCAACGTGAGATACAAGTCACATTTTTTTTAATTTTTGAAAAAAAAAAGAAACGATACACCAAAATAAACTTAACATCATATTAAACAGTAAAATAAGCACTCTCTCTTGGGAAAATTTGAAGATAAAATTTGGAGCTATTTTTGAGAAAACAGTGTTTGAGCGTTTCTGAAAATGCGGGATTTTGAGCTCATTTTCACAGAAAACTGTTGGGTTTTTGAGAGACTTTATTTGACATTATTTATAGCACATGCACTTATAAATATAATACTGTGAATAAATCTCCTCTAAAGTAAGAATTACCGACGTGAGAAACAAGTGAAAAAAATTACATTTTTGTAATTTTTGAAAAAACAAAAGAATAGAACAATATGGCGTTTATGTCGTCGTATAGAGTTTGTTTGGCAATAACTATACCAAAAATTATAGGAAAAAATGTTGAGCCGTTTCCGAGAAAATGTTGTTTTTGTATTTTTTTTAAATTGGAAATATTGCATGCACTATTGCATGAAAACTATTGAAATTTACAAAATAATCTGCATGACCTTAATGAAAGAACTATTTATGGACAACGAATTTCGTTTGAAAGTCTCTATCTTCAATATTGTAGTTGTAAAAAGTTGCCCAAAAATGCATACATTTACAATTTCCGAAAATTCAGAGTTAATCCTGAAAATTGGACCTATGCCACCTTTATAAGTGTATTTAACTCTATCCTTCCAAAAAATTTAAAGAAAACATTTGGAGCCATCTTTGAGAAAATTTTGAATGTGTTCCTAAGGCTTTGTTTAAAGTCCCCCAAAAATTAATGAATGTTTTTCAAAATTGCAGAGCTTCATTTCACGCAGAAACCACAGGTTTCTTTAATTTGGAAAAAATCCTACGAACGTTTTAGGCGCTAAATTTGTTCACATAACCCGGACGGACAGACGGACGGACGGACGGACGTTTTGCTTTCAATTGTTTTTTCGGCATCAAGGACCCACAAAACAGGGATTCTAGCTACACTACCTGTTAGAGGATTTTTTTAAATTTAGCAACTGGATTTATCTTCTATTTCGTTATCAGGGCCCGGCAATGAATTTTTTTCTGCCGAAAATCCACCGTTTTTCGCACAGCATTACATAACTTTCTCTAATACTACGTCTATTACTCTGTATATACGTACGTATAGGAGAAAGTAAAAATTAGAACAAAATATTAAATTATAAATTGAATGAAAATTAGTACTTAATGATGATTTGTTCCTTGTCATATGAGTAATATTTTAGTGTCATATTTATATAAAATAAAAAAAGTTTTTGTAAGATTACCATCAAATTACAATTTACAATTGGTAGAAGAGCACAATACACCAAAGTTCATAGGAAGTGTATATCAATTGTGATATACATTTATAATATAACAATTGTCAATAATTATTCTCATGTTCTATTAGCATTAAATATGAACTAAAAGCATAAATGTATGGTAAAAATTACTTTAGAAGATGATCTTATCAAATCCCTAGGTACTAAAATATTTTATGATAAGGAGTTAAATACATGAAACTATAATGATGATTCAAATGCAATACAAAGAAATGTAATGAATCAGTGTGACTGCCCTACAAGTATTAAAATATTAAAAATGCTGGAATTGTATAGCTACTTATCAAAGAATATATATATATATATATATATATATATATATATATATATATATATATATATATATATATATATATATATATAATAAAACTCAATAACCAAATAAAATGCAAGCATAAAATTTATAATCAAAATTTATGTCCATTTTTAAATAGAATTTTAGACATAAAATCAAGAAATTCATGAGAATAACAATGATAAAGATATGATTCTTTTCTTTTAAATTTTTAAGGTTTACATTTAATAATTGTGAATTAAATTTTTAAATTACGATGGAAATAAGACAATTGCAATTATAAAAAAATTGTAAAACGAGACAAGAATCATTCAAATTTGGAAAACAAAATAGAAAAGAAGATGAATCAGTTTCCAAGTTAGTTTAAGTTATAGAAAAATGAATATTGCCAAAAGATAATGTTTTAATTATAAAAATAGAACATTTTTAAAAGTTACAGATGATATATAAATTTTTTAATGGTGGAATATTTGGGCATATCATCTGAATCTAGAAAATTAATTTTTTTGTGATATTGTAACAAATATAAAAATTATATTCTGAACAAAAATTAATCAAAGAGTAATATTGTTGAAACAATTCTGGAGAAATAGATGAAACTAATTTTTACTACATAAAACTAAGAAAAAAAATGGGATAAAAATCAATGTAATTCTATTTTTTTAAGACAACAGATTAAGGATGATGTGGCTAAAAGATAAAAATGCTTTAACTATAAGACATTACAGAAATATTTGAGCAGGAAAGAAAGCACCAATTAGTGTGTTGGAATTGGAGATATAAAATATTAACTACTTCATAAGAAAATATAAGAAGATTTAAAAATTGTTTACATAATCTAAACTTAAATGGTAATTTATTATCTGAGGCAAAACGTGTTGATAATGGATTGATTGTTAGTATTTACAGAAAGAAAGCTGAGATTGAAACACCGGAAAAAAATAATATGATACCCCTTCAAGTGTAGGAAAGAAGTTTGTAAAAGGAAGTGTAATTACTAAAGAAGAAAAAATTTCATCAATGAATAATAATTAATTATGGCACAAAGACTCTCAATTAGGATAAAGAACTAAAAAGAATGAAATAATAGAGAACAATGTGATAAAAGAGGAGAATCCTTGGGGAATATTTAAAAGAATTATTTCTAAGCAAAGGAACTCCGACTACTAAATAATTATAGAAATAGCAAGAACATTATTCATTGCTACTACATTACCTACTAAATTTTGGAATGTGAGTATTAAAATGGCCACACATTTTAAAATTCAATGTATGTTTTGATTTATTTATTTACATCAAAAAAGTTAAAAACTATGTATGACGTGCTATGGGGAGAAGTAAAGAGTCTTTAAAATCAGTTTAATAACTCCATTGTATGACTTATCTCAAACAAGAAATCAAATATTGAATACCATCAAATGGGGTAACTTGAACTAGGACATGGTCCAATTTGTAAGTATATAAAAATATCTGGATGTGTCATTTACATAAACATAAGAATTACTAGAAAGAAAATGAAAACATATCATAAGTATATGTAAAATGCATATTCCAAAATATGAAGTTATTGAATCAAGAGATGTTAAATTTAATGAAAAAATTAAAATTTTTAAATTTTAATGAAGAAAGAAGAAGAATATTATGAATATTCAAGAAAATAGTAATATATTTGATATATGTAAATGTGAGCTATATAACAAAAAATGTGACAATACCTGAGAGTATGAACATAATAAAATATTGAATGTAATACTACCAAAGAAAATGTTAAGAAAGTTGCAGAAGAAATTATTCAAAGGGAAGTGAAGTAAACATCTGAAGTAAACAGAAATACCGAAGACCATAACTAAAGAAATACAGTACCCAAAACTTAATGTTTAAAAGATGAGAAATGTAATAACTGACAGAACTCAACAAGATATTACTGCTAATGAAATAAAAATAAAAAAATGAAAAAGTTCAAGGAACTATTGATTTAAAAACAAATGAAGGATTGTAAATTATCAAGAAAGAAAATACTTCAAATTTGGTATAAATTGTTAAAAAGTTGGTGGAATGAAATCAGTTAATAGTAAGCAGATGTTTCTATACAAAGCATATTAAATGGTGTAAAAAAATGTAATGCCAGATAAGTAACTACAGTTTTCGAGCAAAACCATGAAGACTATTTAGGAACATTTTCTCTTACATTTACTAATGAAACAATTTGAATTTTATTAAAACTTTCAGTATGAGAATACAGAAAGTAAAGTAACAATTAAATATAAGACCACATAAAAATGATGGTAAAATAGTGTTTCTGTATGAAGAATAAGAGAAAACAATATGCATGTTACAAGCACCAGGTTTTGAAAATAATATTTTTTAGAGAAGGGAATTCAGTGTTGAAAGTATGCCAGTATAAAGAGGAATAATAAAATAAATGAAGTATTACTAAATAGTGGTATAATGCAATCAAGGAGTTATCTATTTATATATTATAAGATAAAATGATAATTTTATTGACATTGGTTTGCAAAATAACAATGTTAGGAATAGATGAGGTTGAGAATTTGAAACAGAACTTTGAAAAAACTGAAAGATTTACTTGATTTAACAGATAATGGAGAAGCAAAACATGTTTTAGTCATGGATATTAATAATATAAATGGAAATATCTATGTTATTTAAGAAAATTGTATTAAAATTTTTTTTTTAAATATCTAATTATTACATAGGGGAAAATTCATGTTTAAATACTAAATTTGATTGTTTTGAAGATAGGAACATTGCGGATAACAATTTTTGTTAGGAATTAATTGTAAAATTGATATATTATATCAATTTTAATTTCAATTTTAATATCAATTCAATTCAACAATTCAATCAATTTTACAATTAATTCATAACAAAAATTGTTATCCACTTTGTTCCTATCTTCGAAATAATCAAATTTAATATTTAAACATGAATTTTTTCCTATGTAATAATTTGATATTTAAAAAAAATATTTTAATACAATTTTCTTAATTAACATATATATTTCCATTTATATAATTGATATCCATGACTAAAACATGTTTTGCTTCTCCATTACCAGTTAAATCAAGTAAATCTTTATAAATCGATATGACTAAAAAAAACTTAGTCATTGGTAATTGTTGGTTTTGTCATTAGTACTTTCATTGACTATACAATAAGAATCAAAGATAAATTCTTTTAAATTTATTTTTTTAAAAAATTGAGGTATTTGAAAGAAATAACTTGTGTTTAATGTTTGCACCAAAAAAAGTCTTAATGCTTTTTCTGATGCAAATTGGGATAAAATTGAAGATTGAAAGTAACTTACAAGATATATCACACAAACTGGAGAAGTATTATTGAATTGCAAATGCGAAATTCATCAGTTGTGTTATTAACAGCAGAATATGAGCTACAAGCCTTACGTCAAGAAGATAAAGATTTTGTTACCACTGAAAAAATTTTGAAAGAATTACAAATTAAGATAAAAGGCATTTAAAATGTTTCCACAGGTAGTATCTAATGTAGAACATAGTAACATTAAAGTCAAAACTAAAGATTTTAATAGAAAATAATTTTTATATTAGAAAACAAATTCAATCTTGTGGATTGGCAGGAATAAATACAGAATTAATGAAATGTGGAACTAAAAAACTACTGGAATTATTAATTTGACAAATGTTTAAATGTGGCATATGTACCTTTGGACTATAAAAAAAGGTATAATAACACTTAAACATAAAAAAGGGAAAAGAGGTATTTGTAAGAATTATTGAGGTATTACAGTTTTAAGTACGTTTGGTCAACTGTATTGCAAAATACTTCAATATTTTTTAGAAGAGTATTTTAAAAAAACTGAATGTGAATTTCAGGTGGGTTTTCGAATAGGGAGATCTAGTACAATTGACAATATATATGTAGTTAAAAATATTTTAGAAAATGAAATGCCATTGGGAAACAAATATATTTCTTTTGTAGAATTAGAAAAAGCTTATGATAGTGTTCTGTTAGCTAAATTATGGGAAGAAATAAAGGAAACAAATAGTAATATTAATATAAGAAATGCTTTAAGAAATAAATATTATCATTTAGCAGTTTCTGATGTTAACTGGTATGCACATTTCTGATAAAATATATATTACAAAAGGTCTAAGACAAGGATGTAGTACTTCCCAAAATTAATTAAGATATATTTGCAGTGAGCAATTGAAAATTGGAAAAAATAGTGTGCCGAAAAGGGAATACTGATTGGTTTAAATTATTGCATATTTACTTTACAGTTTGCTGATGATCAAATGATTATTGGACAGCCTGAGGAAGATGGAAATTATATGTTTAGAAAATTAGATGAGTACAATATATGGGGTTTTAAAAATAAATTCTGAGAATACCTTTTATATGAGTAAT